>JAPPVO010000014.1:159925434-160049101 GCA_030407325.1 Camellia japonica | reverse complement strand
AGGACTGACTACAATGCGCTGCGGTGCCTTTCAAACAAGGGGCAACTTTCCGTTGCCATTCAATGCGCTGCGGTGCCATTCAAACAAGGGGCAACTTTCCGTTGCCATTCAATGCGCGCAGTGCCGTTCAAACAAGGGGCAACTTTCCGTTGCCATGCAGCTCTCTTCAAGCAAGGGGCATTTTCCTTCGATCGAGGTTGTGCATCTCAGAGTGGGTTCATGCTCGTTGAGCAGTGGCCGATTGCAAAAAAGCTTTTGAGAATTTTACTGAGGTTGACTATTTTCTCGAAAATCATTCTATCTTTTCCAAAACTGGACCATTTCTTGGACCCAAAAAAGAAAATTTTCAGTGCTCATAGCCTGACTTGCATGATTTCAAATCAAAAATTGAACAAGCATGTTAATCTAACTCTCATTTTGGTAAAATTGTTTTAGTAGAAAGCCAAAACAAAAAATGGTCAAAACGATGAACTAGGGGCACAGTGGAGTCAGGTTCTGTCTTTTCCCCGTTATCAATGCATTTGCCAAGAAGGGCACTCTACATGCCAAGAAAAAGGGCACAATTGAAGCTAAAGTGCTGAAGGCTCTCTCACCCTCCAAGCAGCGAGGTATCAAGCCAAGTGCGAAGCACGAACGGGAATGGATCAAGATATTCCACTCCCTCATCTTGACAGATCTGATCACGTCCAAGCTCCCCGGCAGAGCATCATCAACCGGTGTCAGCTGCAGATTCGCTACACACTCATTTGTAGCACAACCCCTCTGTGGGAGGAATTCACTAGCTGCATGCAGAAGAAGAAGAATCTGGTAGAATACCAGGGGCAAAAGCCCACAACTTTCTGCTTATTCATCATCAACCACCCAGGGGAGGGATTGAAAAATGAGAGATTGAAGAATAGAGAGATGTGCGATGAGAAAAAAAGTGAGAAAAGGGCTTTTTCAGAAAACTAGAGATTGAGTGCCAAGTGATGTGAGAATCACAAGTGAGAAAGGGTGGAAAACACTACCCGGTGAAACAGGCTCCCTGTGCACGTCTGAGTGTCGTGTCTTTTCGTTTGTCTCATTTCATCCCGAGCGTGTCTCGTTGTGTTTAGGTCGTTTACCTTTTGTTTTTCTGTGTTGAGTTGTTTTGGCTGTGGTCAGTTGTAGGCTTAATACCCGGTTGAGAATCCTTTTCTCATTTTCAAAAAATAAAATCGTTTTGTGCTATGAGTGCCGTGCCGTTCTCCACATTTGTGCAAAACAGAATTTGTTCTTTCAGAAAACCGCAGGGTTCAACCCAGGTCATATGAGAACAGGTGAAACCAGGACCTATCTGAAGCTAATGGTTCCGGACTGCAAAGCAAAAGCAAAAGAGGAAAATGTCGGGCATCTGAGTTTTGTTCCAACTTCAGTAAGTTCCGAGATTGCATCCCGTGTGTACCTCTTCAGGCCTTGCCAATGCTCCGAAGTATGAGTGTGCCTCTACCTCAAGCTCAAGATCAAGTCTGCCCCAAGCCAAAATGGCGATCAGAAGTGCTCTCCTCGAGTACCGTTTCGTGCCAGGGACATCTTGGCCGTGTTTGCAATGAGTTCCTAGGAGACCAACTGCGACGGTGGAAACTAGAGTTCGAATGGCTGTTGCCTAGAACGCAAAGGTTCGGGATTTCCGAGACTAAAGTCTGGTTTAAATACCAGGGCGTGCCCTCGGCTTGAAATCTGTATGGAAGCCCCATAGGTTGAGATAGCGTGTATGCACCTCAATTCTGGATACTGAACCAACCTAGTCTGTCACCCCGTTGGAGAATAGGGAAAGTTGTGAGTATGATCAGGAAGACAAGTGGCATCCGTAGCTCCTACATGCAGATGTTATTACTTGTTAGCATTCCAGAACCTTTGTACTGTGAGTTGAAGGTAAGTGTTCGAAGAGCACGAGGGGAGATCCCCATCAGAGTAGAGCGGTTCACCGCCACTCACCTCATGAGGCGTTTCTAAAGCGCCGTTTTGTCCATTTATCGCTTTCCTTAAGCATCATGCATTGTAATGCATTGTACCTGTCAAGTTTCTTTCTCAGTCATGCATGATATTGTATGTACGGTTCATTCAAAGAAGTTCCATTTGAGATCATTCACTTAGTGTATCAATCACACTTTACTTGCTTCACTCAGTGTATCTAACACACTTCATTCACTTTTAGTATATCCATCACACTTATTCACTTAGTGCATCTATCACACTTCGTGTTCACCTATTGTGTATCCATCACACTTATTCACTTAGTGCATCTATCACACTTCGTGTTCACCTATTGTGTATCCATCACACTTATTCACTTAGTGCATCTATCACACTTTGTGCTTGTCTTTTGTGTATCCATCACACTTTGCTCACTTCACCTTTTGTACATCAATTACACTTTGCTCAAATAGTGTATCTATCACACACTCGCTTTGCCTACTTTGTGTATCAATCACACACACTCACACCATTGTTCACCGGTTAAAACCTTCCCTCTCTCCGTATGAAATACGTTGAGATACGCCTGTTGGTTACACCATTGTTTCCCCTGTTAAAACCTTTCCTCTCTCCGTATGAAATACGTCGAGATACGCCTGTTGGTTACACCATTGTTTACTCGGTTTCTATCTTTTCCTCTCTCGCGTGTGATACGCTGATAGACGACCCTTTCCTCTCTTGCATGTGATATGCTAAGAGGTTCACCTTTCTTCTCTTGCGTGTGATACGCTGAGAAACTTACCTTCTTCCTCTCTTGTGTGTGATACGCAGAGAGATGTCTTTTGTGAGACTACGGGTATTCTCAGTAGTCGCTTTTAGCCTTCTCCGCGTGAGACGCAATGAGCATTGCATAATTTTTCTTACATTCCTTCTGCACGAGATGTAATTTGTCTCGAGTTTACTGCTTGCCTAGCTTTCGCTTAAAATGTTGCATTTATTTCGCATAATTGTTTCATTACAGCTCTCTTTGCATGATCCTGGGTGATAACCGGCTTCGCGTAGCGTGTAAGTCCAATCTTCCAAACCGGCTTCGCTTAGCGTATAAGTCCAATCTTCAAACCGGCTTCGCGTAGCGTATAAGTCCAATCTTCAAACCGGCTTCGCGTAGCGTATAAGTCCAATTGTCAAACCGGCTTCGCTTAGCGTATAAGTCCAATCTTTAGACCGGCTTCGCTTAGCGTGTAAGTCCAATCATCAAACCGGCTTCGCTTAGCGTGTAAGTCCAATCGTCAAACCGGCTTCGCTTAGCGTGTAAGTCCAATTTCAAACCGGCTTCGCTTAGCGTGTAAGTCCAATCTTTCAACCGGCTTCGCAGCGTATAAGTCCAATCTTCAAACCGGCTTCGCGTAGCGTATAAGTCCAATTGTCAAACCGGCTTCGCTTAGCGTAAGTCCAATCTTCAACCGGCTTCGCTTAGCGTGTAAGTCCAATCGTCAAACCGGCTTCGCTTAGCGTATAAGTCCAATCGTCAAACCGGCTTCGCTTAGCGTGTAAGTCCAATCTTCAAAACCGGCTTCGCTTAGCGTGTAAGTCCAATCTTCAAAACCGGCTTCGCTTAGTGTATAAGTCCAATCTTCAAACCGGCTTTGCGTAGCGTATAAGTCCAATCTTCAAACCGGCTTCGCGTAACGTATAAGTCCAATTGTCAAACCGGCTTCGCGTAGCGTATAAGTCCAATCTTCAAACCGGCTTCGCTTAGCGTATAAGTCCAATTTCAAACCGGCTTCGCGTAGCGTGTAAGTCCAATCGTCAAACCGGCTTCGCTTAGCGTATAAGTCCAATCGTCAAACCGGCTTCGCGTAGCGTGTAAGTCCAATCTTCAAACCGGCTTCGCTTAGCGTATAAGTCCAATCTTCAAACCGGCTTCGCGTAGCGTGTAAGTCCAATTTTCAAACCGGCTTCGCGTAGCGTATAAGTCCAATTGTCAAGCCGGCTTCGCGTAGCGTATAAGTCCAATTATCAAAATCTCCCTGCATATCATTTGCATTTTGCCCCTGCCTGCGGGCACATATCTCTGTTCATCTTGTATGATTGTCTAAGTCTTCGGCCTTGTCAAAAATGGGTCGTTCTGGGCTTTGACATTCACTCCCGTCACTTGTGACTTCCGAGTTCTGTCAAAGAGGACAACTGTAGACACCCCATTTTTGACCGACCTTAAGACTCAGACGTCACCGATTGAGCGCTCAGTGATGTTGCATATTGTGCTCATTCAGAAGTCTCGGAGTCGCGGCCGTGCGCCCTGCCTCCGGATTTCCGAACCCTCTTCTGTGCCTTGCCTCGGTTTGCGAACCAGACTCGATTTTCTCTATTTTCTTTCCTGAGGGGAGGGAGAGGTCCCGTAGACCATCTCTCAGTGGCCGTGGGCTACATTTCGTGGCCGTAGGCCATTTTGCCCATTTCGGAGCTCGGTTCCCGGTTTTCGGAGCCGTCAGGACCGTGTGCCTCGATTCGGGACCACCCAACCATCTCCGATTCCTCCGGTTCTTGGCATCCATCTCATTTACTCCCTAAGGAGGGACACTGGGTCTTAGATACCCACTTCGTGGCCAAACACCACTTTCAGTGCTTAACGGCCGGTTTTCGGGACCCCGAACTGCGTGTTTTGGTCCCGAGCATTCGTTTTGCATCGGTTTTCGTTCATTTTTGGCAGGTACCTCTGTTTTATCATAACGAGGGACACTGGGGTCTTAGATACCCACTTCGTGGCCGAATGCCACTTTCGGTGCTTAACAGCCTATTTTCAGGACCCCGAACTGCGTGTTTTGGCCCCCGAGCATTCGTTTTGCATCGGTTTTCGTTCATTTTTGGCAGGTACCTCTGTTTTATCATAACGAGGGACACTGGGGTCTTAGATACCCACTTCGTGGCCGAATGCCACTTTCGGTGCTTAACAGCTATTTTCGGGACCCCGAACTGCGTGTTTTGGCCCCGAGCATTCGTTTTGCATCGGTTTTTGTTCCTTTTTGGCAGGTACCTCTGTTTTACCCCCAGGAAGATCACTGGAGGGTGGGAGGCTAGCAATTGTCTCAGCAACCTGTTATGCTCTTCCGGCGCCCCCTGGCGCCCGTTTTTCTCACTTCCGGGCTAATGTTGAACACCCTAGGGCCATTTTCTTCGAGCCAAAACCACATATTTGTGTTGTACACACATGGGAGGATCCTAAAAACACATGGCCGGCCAGTAATTCTTTTGTCCATTTTGAAACCTCTTTGAAAAGTGGATTTGGGAAGGAAAAGTCTGCGCGGCTTCACCGAAACGGGCGTAACTCTTTGCACAAGAGGAATTAAAGTATGAGGCCACCATCGTTGGAAAGCTTACTCCTGGGGCTTCATTTTGCACTCAAGAATCTCCTAAATTCAATTCCGGACGGAGGAGATATGGTTGATTGAAGTAAGGCATCACTCCGGTTGAACCGAAATCTGCACGGCTTCACGGAAACGGGCATAACTTTTTCCACAGGAGGAATTTTGATGCAAGGTTTGTGCCATTGGAAAGCTAAATTCCGGGGCTTCAATTTGGACACTTGAATGGCCACATTTGGACTTCCCTAGCACCCACCGGCCAGCCTTTTTCCCGACAGCTTTTTTTAACTAGCTGGCCGGCCAGAAAAACTAGCTGGCCGGCCACCCTTTTGTGAAATGACCTTTTTGCCCCTGTGAGATGGCCGGCCATTTTCCTCTCCCTCAGTGTATTCCAGCTGTGCCAGCTGATTTCCAATTGGACCATCCTCCATACACGTGTATGGAGGATTAGAGAGGTCTTGGAGATATTTTTGATGCCTCTCCTCTATAAAGGAGAGGCTTGGCTTCTTGGATGGAGGTTGGACATTGTTAGACACATTTTGGGAGAGTTCCATACCTTCCACCTTCCATTTTTCTCCATTTCCAAGCTCCAAAGTCATTTTCTTGCACCATTTCTACATCAACCCCTAGCACAAGACCCACACACTCCATTCCAACACTTGGAGCTGATTTCCAGCAGCTAAGAGGCAACAAATTTGGTCCAAGAAGGCAGCCAAGACTTGTCTACAAGGGTAAGTTGCCATTTCCCCCTTTTGTAGCTCTTTTTTGCACCATTCTTCTAGCCTATTGTCTTGTTGTTTTGAGCTCCGACCCTAACTGAAAGGGGCATTATTTTGAGCCGTTTTACATGTTTGTTGAAGGGTTCAACCCTATTTGAGATCACTATCTTGCACTTGTTTCAATACCCCTTGGTATGCCTTAATCTTGCATGATTTCTTTGGCCTATGAGTGATCTGTTTTAGAGCATAATGTAAACTGTAAGTGGGCCTATTTTGAGCCCCTCTTCAACATTGAAGAAGGGTTCAACCCTGTTTGGCCTCTCTATCATGCACTTGCTTCACAATTCCTCCAATTTACCGTAAATTTGCATGATTTGTTTGGCCTATATGTAAATTGTTTTGGAGCATGTCATGAACTGTGAGTAAGCTTATTTTGTGTCCCTATACAACATTGTAGAAGGGATCAACCTTGTTGGGGGTCTCCATGTTGTGCTTGTCTTTATATCCCTCTTTGGCCCCCATTCTTGCATGCTTTTTTAGGCTTATCTAGCTTCTGTTTTCGGCCATCATCAGTACTGAAAATATCCATATTTTGATCTTCTTGACATATTTCATTAAGGGTATTTTCTGGTTTGATGGATGTTTGGGGTACCTCATGTTATAGCCTTATGTATCCTCAATCTTGCATGGCATTTTTAGCATGTTTGCATACTGAGTTGGGGGATGTCATCTACTGTAAATGTTCATATTTTTAGTCCCTCATCAGTGTTGTAGAAGGGTACTTTTCCATTTGGGCATCGCATGTATCACTTGCTTCAATAACCCTCTTGCGGGGACATTTTTGCATCCTTGCTTAATCCTATGTGCTCGCTGTTTAGCCCTTTTTATGACTGAAAAATGCTTTTCTTGGGGCTGCCTTGATACTGTATTTTCATTCCATGTCCTATTATGCATGTTTAGTATGGCTGTAGGCCATTTCGGGTGCTTAATATCGCATTTCGGGACCATTCCGTACATTTGGTGTCATTTCCCCACCTTTCGGGACTGTTTTGCATCATTTGTGAGTGCTGAAATTCCATTTGCATGTTTGTATATCATATTTCATGTCATTTCATGCCTTAGGGCCATTGCCTCGGTTTGCGCGCCCGTGTGCACGCATTTCGAGGCGCTTCTTTTTTATCCGTCGGCCTCTTATGTGAGTGTGGCTGAGGTCCACTCGTGTTAGTGTAAGTCCATTTGCATTGCGTATGCCATTTCATGCCTTAGGATCATCGCCTCGGTTTGCGTGCCCGCGTGCACGCATTTCGAGGCATCTCATTTTCATAGCATTGTGTATGTTAGGATTGTATTTTGGTTGCATTCATGCATATCATGCGTATTGTGTCGTGTTCGGGATAGGAGTTAGCCCGAGCACGGGAAACGAGACGCGTTTCGTACTCCGAGTGACGGAACGGGTCTCAATTCCCAAATCACCGACACTTCGGATTACCCATGATGGAGTTAGGTTTTGTTGTAGCATTCATCTGCATTCATCCTATATTGAGTTGTGCAATCCGACTCCTCGGCCATCATGCATCGAGATGCGTGATTGGTGGCACGAGGTCGAGGCATGCATATATTTGTGAAATACATTGCTATGCCCCTTTCCTGCTCTCTGTTGCAGTAAAATGAGGAATCAGCAATTTTTCGGAGTCTGGCGCGCATTTCGAGAAACATTGCAAACAGAGGCTAAATTGGGCATCCCAGTGGATTTCTGCGCAAAGGCAGTCCAGCATACATTATTCATCAGAAGCGAGGCACCCCCTGGCTTGCATGCCAGTTTAAAGCTTTCTTAGTTAATTTGTTAATTAATTAAGAATCTGTATATTTCGGACTGTATTATTCTTTCATTCGAGACTGTATTATTTATTCGGACCCTCTGCGCGAGGGCAAAATTGTAATAAGTGTGGGTGAGTGTGTTGTATGTCTTCCAAACCCCACGTCTTTCTTCCCTTTTATTTACTGCTTATGTGGTTAGATATAGGGCATATTTCAATTAGCATACAGTATGACAGCATGTTTGCATCATTCATCTGTTTTGCACGCACCGGGCTCGGCGCATCATACAAACTGCATTTGTATTTCAATTCCAAATTGAGTACATGTTAGCTGTAGCATTTCACATGCCATGTTTAGAATAGCCGAGCCTGCTATAGTTGCATCTTTGTATGTGTTGCATTAGGCAATTCTGTATAATTAGGATCATGCATGGATTTCTAATGAGCTTTTGTTTTGGCTTGGAGTACTCGGTGAGTTTTATGCTTTAGCATCCTTGCATGCGTGTGAGTGACTGCCGTGAATAGCATGCTTACCATGAGGCTAACTGCTTATGTGATATAACTGCCTTGAATGCCTGTGGGTGGAGGCTGAGTTACTTGAAGTGGAACAAATCATTGACTGTTTGTTTTAAGCCCACTAGATAGTGGCAAAATCATGTTTTCTAAGCCCACCTGAGGGTGGCAAATCCGCGTCTTAGCCTACCTGCGGGTAGCACCATCGAACCATTTTCAAACAAACAAACATGAAATGTTTTGTTCCAATTCAGGCGACCCAGTCTATACTTGTTTGCTGCGAGCATCACATAGTAACCTAGGCTAATAACGGAATAAGAACTCACAATGTTTTCAAAATAAGATATCATGGTTAGTAGAGGCCGGTCTTTGACCGGGCGAGCGGGGGTGCTCACGAAGTGACCTTCCCCAATCGTACCCAAGTTCCCGAGCCGAGGCAACTTTGGTGATGACGGACACGTGGCCTTTGGCAACGAGTCAGGGTTTCCTAAATTTCCCAAAATAAAATATTTAGTGGCGACTCTGTATCTGGCAAAGCAGTCCATGTTTGGCACTTCTTTCAAAAATCGTTTTCCAAAACGATTTGCCGGATTTGGACTCTTTGGTTCAAGATTAAGAACCGTGACACGAAATCGAGTCCGAGCTGTAGCGAGGTCCCCGCGGGCTGTTACAGCTTGCCCTTCTTTAAAGGCCTTTTCATCGGCTGCCTTGACCTCGACATCTTTTACGTCAAGGGCCCCTTGGAGCTTGGCCTCTAGCTCAACTGTCTTGGCTTTGGCAGCCTCAAGATCGACCTTGGCAGCTTCAGCTTCAATGTCAGCCATTTTTGCTTTTTCCTCGGCTTGATTCTGAGCAGCTTTGGCAGCCTTAGCCTGATCCAACAGAGCTTAATTGTTGGCTTCTGCATGATTGAGTGAGGAGAGGAGTTTGGCCGCTTCCTTGGTCTTCCTTGCCAACTCCTTCCTTGTCATCTCTGTCTTGACCGCATATGAATGCGCATGTTGGATGGCCTGCAAGGATTGAAACATATTAGTAAAATGTGACTCAGTATTGAAAAAACTTCAAAATATAAAGAAGGCGACTTACCAAGACTGAGTGCTGTATCATCAGGCCGAAGTTCTCGTATTCATGGAGGTCGGCCATATGATTCATGTCCTCAGGTAGGAGGACGGCCGGTTGATAGGACGACATTGACCTCGACGTCATTGATCGCGCTATCGCCGGCTGTTAGAGGTCTCTGTTCCCTACCATGACTTCTGGTGCCCAGGTCATGTTGCAAGGGAAACTTCTACTACCCTTTGGGTAATCTGACATCGGCTTCTTCGATGGGGGGACGTCTGGTGTCGCCTCCTCAAATGGCCTATTTTCGGCAGCTGTAGTATTCTTCTCAACCTCGGCTAGTTTTGAGATTGGCACAGTGTCCTCAAAGTCAATCTGAGTCACTGTGGCCTTAGCCTTGGCCTTCTTCATTCTTTTCGACTTTGGCTTTGACTGAGATGGGGAAAAGGAGGACTGCACTGTCACGACCCCAGGTATGTTGGCTAGAAGATCCTCAACGACAGCTGGTTTTTGACCCATTTTGTCGGTAGTGGCAACAAGTGTAACTTTTGTGCCGAAATGAATGGCAGGAAGTACGATGGGAGGATTGGTTAGATCATGAGCCGATACCTCAGAACCTTGACGTTTACGGCTACGAGTTCTGCCTGCTGGTACGTCTAGTAAAGCTCAACGTCAGTGTCGGTGCTGTGATGTCGGGATAAGTTGGGGGGCAGACGTTGATGCAACCTCAGCTGGATCTGAAGATGAGGCCTAGTCTGGCTTTGGTGAGGAAGCAACTGTTGGAGTTATTGCTGAGGGGGGAGTCTTACTCCGGCGTGGGACGTCGGGCAATACAGACTTGTAGGTAGGGATGTAGTTAAGCAGCAAAGGGGCTTCGCGCTTGTTGATATCCAAACCTAAGAGCCTTTTTAGATCAGGACTGGGGAAGAAGATCTGTCGAAAGTCCTTCGCTGGCTGGGGAAAAGCTGCAAAAAGAAGTGAGGAGAAGAACATTACAAAAAAAACATATATAAACTGACAAATCCTAGCCGAAATATGATTAAAAAGGTAACTCAGCTCTTACCATCACCCTCTTTAAACATCGATCGGCACAGTGGATAGAGATGGAGGTCGTCGTCAGGTGCAAATTCCCAGTTGCCTGAGACGATGAAGTAATCATCTCCAGCACCCTTGTTAGAGTCTGAGAGGTCAGCTATTAATTTGTAGGTAGTGGATCTGGGCTTCAGGTAGTATATGTAGTCTTTTTCGAACTTTGGGCCACACATGGTATAGCAAAATTGGATGTCGGCTAAAGTGATCCTAACTTTTTCTCAGTGTGCTAGCTCAATTATACCATTAATAACCCGATATGAGTTTATGGCCAGTTGCATTGGGTTGAGTTTGTAATAATGAAGGATTTCTCAGAAAATAATGTCTAAAGGGAATTTAAGTCCACACTCTGTGAAAGCAACTATTGGGAAGGACATGGAGTCCTCACTAGGCATAATAGAGTCTTCTCCCCAGCCAACTTGAGTTGGATGCTAGCGGGGATAAAGAATTCTCTTCTAAAATATTCAAGTTTTTCAGGGGTGTCAACTCTCTACCTAAACATTCCCATGATGTCAGCTTATGGTGCAAAATTTCAGAGAATAATGTTTGGTATGGGTTTGGAAACCTCGGCTAAAAACTAGACTGACGCTGGGAAGAGGGTTTTTCAAGATCTAGGGGGAATTCGTTTCAATTTTCCTAAAGATTGTGATTTCTATTAAATCCCAAGACCTAAATCTATACTGAACTAAGGAATCAAAGGCAAGAATCTGAAGACAAAGCAAGACAAAGCAAAAAGGAGCACGAATCAGAATCAGGAAAGCAACATTCAAGAAACATAAAGAGTACAGACTCATGAACACTGAGTGAGTGTATGAGAGACAGTGTGCAAAAGCCACAACAAGAAAACATGATTGGCATTTTCAAAAGACTACACAAATTCAAGATTCAAAAACCAGAAATTGATTCGTAATCAAAGGAAGAAAAACAGAGTGCAACCATGAAAACAGATTCAATAGCAATAATGGATAAATGGTAAAGAAGGAACATATTCAAAATCATGAAGGACTAAAATTGTAAATAGAAAGAAACTAAGAACTCACTAGTTGAGTCCGAGGTCAAGGACACCGATTTGAGGTTCGCCGGAGTCAGATGATGACAACGAGAAGAGCAGAACAGTAAATTCTTCGTCGGAGGAGGTGAATAGAGCACAGTTGCAGAGAGCTCGAAGGAACAGCAATGGAGGTTGGGGATTCGTTAGAGAGAGAAGATCTTGAGCACAGAGGGAAATCAAAGATGTGACGCGAAAAGACAGAGAGAGAGAAAGTGTTTTTGTTAAAAATTTGAAAGGGCGGCAAACCATAATGAAAAGCCTTGGACAACGTGTTTGTCAGGCGACGTGCGCAGACGCGACACGACCTGCTGGCGCGTGTAAGGTACGACTCAATAAGAGAAGGACGCGTGGCAGAAATGGTTAAGAAAATCGTACGTGACAACTCATGCACAGAAAAAACTCATGGAGTTCTTGATTTAATGAGGCAACAACCTTGGCTAAGTAAACGATCTCGGTTAAGGAACTTAAAGAGCTTGGTTCTTAGTTCTTGGCCATTGATAAAGATGGACAGTTGAGTCTTGGTTATATGAAGCCGACGAGACATGATCTTGAATTCTTAACCGACATAAAATCTGGACAAACGGAGTAGGTTCCATTACCTCAGGTTGCCGAGGTAATAGAACCTAGGGAGCAGTTGGGGGGGCACATTTCGTGAATGGCAGCACATGGCCAAGGTGACGCCGACATATCAGCCGAGGTGCCACGTGGCTTGGTCATGTGCCGAGATGATCTCGGCTAGGCTGAGGTTATCTGCAGAGATATCGGAATCCGAGATGAACGGATAAGGGACAGGAGTCCTAAAATTAGGGAAAAGCTCAATCTGGATAAAGATAAAACTCTTAGGGAGTTTATTTCTATCTAGTTGAGAGTCCTAGATAAGCATTGAGCCAAAATCCATTGAAGCTAGACTTCCACAAAGATCAGGTTAGTGCTGGCTATAAATGCAGAGCACCCTCATGGGTCTGAGGTATACTTTTGATTATTCTAGCTAGTGAGTTAAGTACTATTTGTTATCTTTGAGAGATATATTGACTTGATCGTCGGAGTACCCCCGGGTAGACGAACCACCGCCGAATTCTTATCTTTCTGTTTCGGGCTAATCTATTATGCCGGTGCTCTCCTGTTGAGTTTCCCTTTTTTATTGTATGGTCAAAAATCAACATCCACAATAACTATTGCCAATCATCTATAGCTAACCCCTCTTTCAAGTATTGTTAAAAAAAATTAAAAAAATAATGTGTATCATACCTCTTTTTTTTTTTTCTTTTTTTTTTCTCTCAATATTTTTGTAAAAAAATATATATATATTTAATATTTTATGTAAATGAAAAATAAAAAAACTTATCAATGTAACCAAACAACACAACAATTTATAATTTATTTTTGTTTAATTGGATCAATTTTTTGAATTTGGAGTTTCTAAATTTCTCTATTTTGTTGTCTTAATACACTTTCAACGTTAAATTATGCCTTGATATTTAAGCATCTTAAAATTTCTATACAATTCAATTATTAAAATATATTGTGGCAAAGAAATAAAGAATATTTGGCCTTTGACTAGAATTTGAAAAAAAAAAATCCAAGAACTACACCCAATCCACCTAGAGTTGGCAAAATAATCTGAATCTATGAATTTGCCTATTTATATTAATTATATTAATATAAAGTGCCGACGACAGTGAAGTGGATGTATGGTGGTGGTTGTGTGCAGTGGCATGTATTTATGATGGAAGTTGTTTGTTAAAAGGATGGAGAGAGAGAGAAGGGCAAAAAAGAAAAATTATGCGTGATTTTGATATTTAATTTTGCTAATTTTAGTATATTCTATTAAAAAAATTATTTTTAACATGAGGAAAGCTCTACGTATATTGCGAGGTAAAATAAGAAAAATCAACTTAAAATTTCTATAATTGCCAAATATTTGAAAGAAAGTAGGTGTAACTATTCCTTTTTATCTTTTTTACAGTTAATTTTACAAAAACATTGAGAAAAATAGGAAATTAAAAAAAATAAAAAATATTATAAATCTTAAATAATCTATCAAATATTTTATCAAATCTCTCAAGTGTGTGAATCTCACACCAACTTGAAAGATTTGATAAAATATTTAATAGGTTATTTGAAATATCTAACATTATTAAAAAAAATCAAAAAAAAACAGCAAATGCATTTACACATGTCACTTTCTCGAGAAAATGGTTAGAAACCAAGACAAAAACCGTGCGTTGATTGTCTCTGATCCTCATAATTGAAGCTCACGCGCTCCCCATGCCTCCGCTATTTCCACTCACCTTCCTAATTCACATTCTCTGTCTTCTTTCAATTCTCATAGTATAAAGATGAATTTCTTGTATAACCCCAATTCATGGGTCTGAAAATTCATATAATTTAACCCATCTTCTCCTTCTCTTTTTAGCAGTTCAGTTTTCACACTGAACCCATAAATCTTTACACTGATCCCTTCAATTCTTTCATACTCTCCTTCCAACATTCAAATTTTTTTGTTCTTTTTTTGCTGGGTTTTGTGTATTTATATGTTGTTCTTGAAATTCTTTACGATTGAAGATAACCCTTTTGGTTTTTTTCTTGAATTGAGAGTGTGAGAAAGAAGAAGAAGCAAGAATCATGCCTGTGTGGAAGAAAGCGAAGGGGAATCGAATCACCCAATTGGTGGCGGATCACATCCAGTCGCCGAAACATGGCGGATCTTTGGTGGTGGAGACTGGTTTTCCGACCTCTCTCGTCGATCTGTTCGTCAAGAATCGAGATCGATTGAAGAAACCCTCTAAGAAATCGTCGAAAAAGAAGAGATTCGAGTTGATTCCTGATCCAATTCCCATCCCCGATCGTTCCTCTTCGCCGAGTTCTACCACTCTGAGCACTCCAAACTCGCATCCCAGACCCAATTCGCCGCTTGTTTCATCAAATTCCACGCCTTCGAGCTTGCGATCGCCGAATTCTGGGTTGTGTCCGCCGAGTGTTTGTGGTTTGGCCTCTGGGCATCCGAGTCCTGCACGGAGTTCCTCATCGGGTAACCAAATTGATGCGATTCAGGACAGTTTTGTGGTGGGTGATGGTAAAGATTCAAGCGGTGATAATGTTGTGGATGCGAATCGGGTTTTTGTGGCGATTTCAAAGATGTTTTTGGTGGTTGTTTTGGCTTTGTGCACAAAGAGATTTGTTGTTGGGATAACAATGTCAGCTTTCTTGCTATTTTTCATGGAATATGCAGGGAAGCATTGCTGTCGGTTGTTTAGACCGTGCGCGAATGCACAGATGTCATTGCAATCTTTGGTTCAAAGGGTTTTGTGTTTTGTTGGGATCAAAAGGGACAAGATGGTAAACAAAGAAGACAAGGGTTTGAAGGCACAAAAACGGTCAGCACCTGTTGTTGCGGATTGTTTTGGGTTGATTGAGGATCACAATATTGGAGGAGGACCCAATCAAGAAATTCAAATTGAGGAACCTAGTGCCAATTTGAGCGAGATTCGAAGTGCGAAATATGCGTTTGGTTCGCGTAGTTGCAAGGAAAAATGGGTATGTGAAGAAATGGGCAAAAACGAGGTTATGGAGAAAGAAGAGGCATGTGTTAGTGATGTTGTTGTGGATCTTAGAGGCCAAAGAACTCGTAGTGGTAGGCTAACGTCGAAGATCAAGAAACTTGTCCCAAAGAAGTTTCGTAGTTCAAAGAAGACAAAATTGAATTTGAAGAGTGAAGAACTAGTTTTCGTTGAAGATAAAGAACATTTAGAAGATGGGGAGCGAAGTGGATTGGAATATGATGAGAAATCATGGTCATTATCGAGTGGATTATCAAGTAGAGTGAATGGTGATCAAATAGATGAAATGCAGAGTTGCACTGAAATTTTTCAGTCTGACATCGAAGATAGCATAGTAAAGGAAAAGATTGGAACGAAAATAGAGAGGAATTCAGGGTATCTCTTTCTGGTTGTGATCGTTCTTTTGGACTTGTTGGAGGTCGGGTTTTGGCATTTGCACTTGCCTTGTCATGGTATGTGCTGCTGAAATCGGTTGCAACTATAAAGAAATTTATAAAAGGTTCCTCTGCTGATTGATAAATGTTTGTAGATACCTTTCGATCCCTTCTGTTCATGGTGGTGTTTGCTTCTGTGAAGTTTTTTTTTTTCTTTTCTTTGAAGCCTCTATTTGTTGTATGAGATGAGAGCTTACTATGGTAGAAGCTTCAACCTCTGGTTGGCAACCCAACATGAGTGGGTTGTACTATGAACTGTAAATTAACAGATACAAGTTACCATTTATGATACTTCTTTGATCTCTTTGGCATTAAAATGTTGTATAGTGCATCTATTATCAGCTATTGTGCATATTTGATTTGCTTGCCTTATCAAAGACTGCTTCATATTCAAATGAATTCATTAACAAATTTGTCCCAAGCTCCATTGGTTGTTGCAAGATTGTTCAAACGTTCTTTAGATTAAATTAATTGTCATTGCTGGTTAGTCTAATATAAGAGAAGTTCGATTTATCCCCCAATTGTTATGTTTGATTGCCAGTTGAATGTAGGAAAAGCAAAATGGTTATTTGAAAACTTGTAGCACCTTGTGAAACTCATCATAGGTTCAAGGTGGAGTTGCAGTTGTGAGATTCCTTTCTTTCCTTCCATTTTCTTACGTTTTCTCAAACTTGTGCGTAAATAAAACTTCTTGTCATAGACATCATTTTTGAAATTCAGAGCCCTGAGAAGAAAAACTGTGCTATAACATTCAGAGGATACAAGTTGGTGAGAAGTGGGTTCTGTTATTTTTTATTTTTTATTTTTTATTTTGGAAATGCTTGGTAGGTCAGCAGTGTTTTATTCTAAGACAATAGAATTTTGACACCTCAACTCTATTCGCCATATCTTTCAAACTCATAATTCAGTTCTAGATTTTGAATTCAGAGTTCTTCATGATCCTCCATGTAGGCTTAGAACTTTGGCTTGTTAGGTATTATTTTTATTTTTTGTTTGATGTTTTCAAATTCTGAAAAACACGTAAAAACTTCTTTTGTGAGCTGTGTTTCCTTAAATAATTTTCATGAAATTTTTTGAAAACATCGCACATTTTAGGAAACACCATAAAGTTATTTTTAAAATTTGAAAAGTTGTTTTCAAGCAAAAATGAAATTGTTTGCTGTTTCGAAATTTTAATTCTTTTCCAAAAAGATTAATATAAAAAAACAAAAAGTAAAAAAAAACACAAACAGACTTGCAAGGGGTCAGAGTGGAGTTGCTGTTGTAAGATTGTTTTCTTCTCTCTATCTATTTTTTTCCCTTCTATTTTCTAGCTATTTTTCTCAAAAGAAATGAAATTCAGCAGAGTCAGTTATAATTTCTTGAAATCAGGGTAGGTAAACTGTTATCTATTCTTATATAAATTTGACACCTTAAAATGGTTTATTGACCACAACCAAACACGGTGATTCTGATCAAAATCTAAGTTTTAGCTTCAGAGTAGTTCATATTGTTGACAAGGAAGTGACCTTTTATTTTAGGTTTCTACAGTGTCAAATGGACAATCTTGTTTTGTGAAAATACAAATTCATGACAGCTTGAAGCTCAACATGACACGAAATGGAGTAATGGCTCGGAGCACATTGGCACTCAAACTCAACAAGCCTTTGTCTCAATTATTTGGAGTCAGCTACATGGATCCATTTCTCTATTTGACTCTATTCGAAATCATATTGGCACTATTTTCGATTTTATAAGTTTAGAATAGATTTTATCTGTTCTTCGCCCATTTGATTACTTAGATTTTAATCCTTTTTCTGCCAGACATTCCCATTTGGTGACGCCGGCCAGCCAGTGGAAATAAACACAAAAACTAAAGAACAAAAGAAAACCCTAAACAAAGCCAAAATCTCTCAATCAATTAAATCGTATTCAATATTCAAGTCTGAAAAACCCTAAATACATAACAACCTGTTTATAAACATCCGAGGTCACAATTACACGTTAACAAAATAAAACAACACAATAATTAAATTCTAAATTAATATTTTTATATTGTCATAATTCCTAAAATCAAACTTCCCAAAAGTAGTCAATTTTCTTCCTCATCCAATGCCTTATATGTCCTCAAAATTAGGTTTTCACTTCTATGGAGCTGATGCCCGGCTCTTTCACCATACCAATTTTTTTCATTTTTCTTCTTGTTTCTTCAACTTTAGACCATTTTCCCGCTAGTGCATATAAGTTTGACAGCAATATACAAACTGCAAGATTCTCCGAACCCAACCTAATCAGTTCATCAGCAACTTCCAATCCAAGATTGATTTTTGAGTAACTAATGCAGGCACCAAGTAGGGTTTTGTAAGCTACGAGTCTCTCCCCGGGAGGCATGGTTTTAATGAACTCCTCTGCCTGGTGTACCATACCGGCCCTGCTCAAGAGATCAACTAGACAGCCAAAGTGCTCAACCTTTGGTTGAATATTGTAAATTTTCACCATCTTATTGAACAAGAAACAACCTTCATCGACTAGCCCTGATTGTCTACATGCTGTTAACACAGAAACAAATGTCGCCTCATTAGGATTAATTCCATGATTTTCCATCTGATTGAACAATTTCAACGCTTCATCCGCGCACCCATAATTTGCAAGTCCTTCAATCGCAGTTGTCCAAGTAAAAACATCCCTATCACCATTTTGTAGAAAGTAACCATGGCTTCGTCCAAACTTCCACACTTACAGTACATGTCAATTAGAGCTGTCCCAACAAAAACATCATGTCTCATGTCATTTCTGAGGATCAAACGATGAACTAGTCTACCATATTGTAGGTTCGATAAGCTAGCACAAGCAACAAGAACACTAACTAGAGTGGTTTCATCTGGCTTAACCGTCTCATTCTCCATTTTCTTGAAAAGTTCTAAAGCCTCACTTGGACGCTTTGACTCAACATAACCATGAATCATTGAGTTCCACAAAACTACATCTTTGTCAACCATCTGATCAAAAATATCACGAGCGAAATCTACAAAACCCATGTCAACATACCTATTGATCAAAATAGTATAAGACACTACATCTCTCCTACCGCTCATCTCATCAAATAATCTCATTGCTGCATTCATCTTCCCAAATTTCACATACATACCCAGAAGTGAATTCTCCGAATTCAATTTACTAAACAACCCAACTTTTATCATGTAACCGTGGACTGCACTTCCATACTCAACCCATCTTACTTCTGCAAGAGCTGACAATATAATCACCAACGTGATCGCATCAACTCCAACGCCATCACAGATCATTTCTTTAAACAAAACCAATGCTTCAATTCTCAATACAGAATTGGAATTATAGGTACCCAGAAGCGAATTCCAGCTTGTTATGTCTCTCTGAGACATTTTATCAAACACAAACCTAGCATCATCAATACAGCCAGTGGACCCATAAAAGTGAATAAGAGAATTCTGTACATAAACATCACAATCTAGTCCTACTTTTATGATATGGGCATGCAGTTCCTTTCCTTTAGGAAATGAATTTAGGCTTGTACAAGCCTTCAATAGGCTTGGGAAAGTGAAGTTATCAGGGATGATAGAGTTTGATTGAATGTAGTGGTTGTAAATAAGAATGGCTTTGATGGGTTTGGGGGTTTTGGAATAGGCTCTGAGAATGCAATTCCATGTGGGGGTGGTGTGGAGGAGACCAGTTGTGATGGTTTGGGTGAGGATTTGATCAAGTTGTTTGATCTTATGGGCTGAACTTTTGAGGGACTTTAGTGTAATGTGGAGTCGGGTGCACATCAAATTCACTTTATATGGTTTTGGTAGTAGTTTGGAATTGGGGGACACATATAATGATGATCCACAGGTGGGTATGGCGTGAGGGTGTGGCAGGATTGGATTAAGGATCCAAAGATTCCGTGCATATTTTATAGTCTCAGCCCTTGCTAGTTGCTATACCTCTAGTCCATGTTATCATTTATTTTGTGTTGAAGTGGGTGTTTGGGAACCCTCAAAATAAGTAGTTTTTTTTATTTTATTTTTTTTTTCAAAAGTAAAAAAAAAGGTTAAAATTGCGTTTGCGATAAACATAAAAATAAAAAATAAAAACAATCAGTGTATTTGGTTTGAATTTTTTAGATTAAGTTTTTTGAAAATTGAGCTTTTTGGTTTTCGTATTTTTTTGTTTTTAGTGAATATTTTTTAAATTTTAAACATTTTTTTTACTTTTTTAGATGCACCTTAGTTAGATGTATCTAAAAAGTAAAAAATTTGTGAAAAAATATTTTAAAAGATTAATAAATACATAAAAATACAAAAAATGTACTGAATTCTTGTATTTTTTTGTATTTTTGGTATTTAGTGAATTTTTAAAAGATTTTTTTATAATTTTTTTACTTTTTAGGTGTATTTATGTTAGGTGTGTCTAAAAAGTAAAAAAATTACTTAAAATATTAAAAAAATCTAATAAAAACAAAAAAAACACGAAAAATAAGAAAATAAAATTTTCTAAAAAGTGTTTTTTGAAAAATGAAAACAAGCAAGCTGATGAGTTATGAAACCACGAATTTATCTTTATTCCTTTCACCAAGGAAGGATAAAATGGAGAAATGGCCTATCAATCGTTTGATGAGACAACATACTATATTATTTGGCAAAAAAAAATAACAATAATAATAATAATAACAAAAATAAGCACATCTCAAACACTATTTAAAAAAAAACAACAAAATAAGCCAATATGCAAAAAGGCAAATATAAGCAATTCCCAAATAATTCCCAAGTCTATTTTTCACTTTGGTTTTTAAAAAAATATTCTTTTATATTTAGACCTTTAATTATTCGTCATTTTTAACTTTAGTCAAACTTTTAACATCTATTAAAACAGTAGTAATAGAAAATGGCATGTGACATGAGACAACTCATAGCCAACCTAGACATCAAGCAATACATGAAAAATGTGAAAAATAATTCATTGACAAATAAAATTTCCAAACATCACAAATCCCCCAAAACCAACCACCACAACAAAATCAACTGTGAAAAACCAAAACACGCCTAAAAACTAGCTACATTAAAATCAACCACCATCATTCACTTTCGCCAACCCTACCCTTACTCCTCTCCTAAAACAACACCATTCTTGTCACTCCTTCCCCCCTCACTGGCCCGTCACTCGATTCCTTGAAACTCTTTCACCTCGAACCCTCTACCATGGTTGCTATAACACCACCCACCCTTTACAAATTTCTCACCATTGTTGGCCACGCACAACACTACAACCCTACCTCTACAACATCATCAACATCATCACAAAACCACTAGATCAACAAACACTTGACAAAATCACCAACCTTAAGAAGCCTAAAACCACCATTGTAAGCTAGATGCACAAGAGAGGTGGTTGGCAAAGGAAGAGGGATGATGGAGATGTGGTAATCAATTATCAAATGTCATGCAATAACAATTAACCAATTGTGCGTACCTAATACCGCACTAGATAATTATGGACCGGAGCTCCACAACCGATTGGTCTATTTAGGAATTGAGTCCCTGCAACACAGAGCACCGTTAGAGCTACTCGGCCGGGGTTGGCCAAATAACCCCTCTAGTGTGGAAGTAAGTGGACAAAGAAGATAAGGAACTCTCTCTAAGTGCAGAGAGAGGAAAGTCTCTAGTGAATTCAGTTGTGTTTAAGTGAGTATAATTCACAACTTGGTTACATTTAATGTAAAGAGAGTGGAATTTATATAGAACACCTTACTTGTTACCCAATGTGGTTTCATCAAGCTTTGGTGCTGCAAGGACCCCTTTAACAATGCTCAAAGTAAGGGACCATTGGGTAGCTGACAATGGATGTATATACTCATTGTAATCATGCTTATAACAGATTGCACTCCCTTGATCAACTGTTTCCGTGATTCTAGGAGGAGGGGACTAGCTGAGGTGGCAGCCTGCACATGCATGCATTCATAGCTTCTACGTTTCTCTAAGAGGTTCCCTCAGCTCGGTACCGCTGTGCCTCAGCTCGGCCTTTTGTGGAACTTTTTGTAGAAATGGACTGGCCTATTCGGATATCTTTGTATGGGCTCGACCCACTTTGGTTTTAATGATTGGTTCGGCCCATCAGTTCGATTCATAAATTAAGTCCTGCAACTTGACCCAGCCCATCATTGTGGCTAGAATGGCCTTTCTACTGCGAGTTGGGCCCAAATGCTTGAGAACTTGGGTGGACTGTTGAGCATGGAGTTGGGCTTAATTGGCTTGCCCACATGTTTATCTTACCTACTTGGATTTGGGCTTAGAGGGTTGGACCAGCCGAAGGCTTGGATCCGACCTGTTTCACATCCAGCCTTTCACAAATAAAAAAACTTGAAGAGATCAATCACTCTGTTTGGTTTTTATTTTCAAAATTCACTTTTTAGAAAATTTTACTTTTTCAATATTTTGCATTTTTTTGTTTTTACTGAATTTTTTTTAATATTTTAAGCAATTTGTTTTAATTTTTAGACACACCAAACATAAATACACTTAAAAAAAAAAATTAAAAAAAATTCACTAAATACCAAAAATACAAAAAAAAAAAAAATCAGTACATTTTTAGTATTTTTGTGTATTTATTAATTTTTTAAAATATTTTTTCATAAATATTTTACTATTTAGATACATCTAAGTAAGATTCATCTAAAAAAGTAAAAAATTATTTAAAATTTTAAAAATATTCACTTAAAAATAAAAAAAAATACAAAAAATAAAAAATTTAATTTTTAACAAATTAAATTTAGAAAATTAAAATCAAATATACTGAACCAATTGTAAAATCTTGCACTATGCTTTTTCTTTTTTCTTTTTTTTTTTTTTTTTTTTTTTTTTTTGGAGGGGGTTTGTAACCCCATCTTGCACTATGTCTGAATTGAGTAGGGGTTGTTTGGGGTGTCCTAAATAAGTGTACTTTTTGTCTTTTTAGAATAAAAAATTGAGGAAAAAAATATGAATATTTGGGTTAACTTTTTGATTTTTTATGAAAAAATGTGTATTAAAAAATAATATAAAGAAGTATATAGGAGAAGATTGGAGATGAGTGAATGACAACTGTACAATCTGGCAACCGAATTCTTGGTAAGAAATTATTGGGTACTTTTCGGACATTGTAGTGGACTATTTTGTTCAGCCCGTAGGGGCCATCACAGGTCCCATTTTGACAATCTGAACCGTCAATGTGTAGAACTCGTCTAGTACTATATGCCTATAAAAAATCACTTTGATCGGATATCGATAGCTATCTGATCAGATTTATTTTTTTTCAATCGTTAATTATAACACTATCCATTTTTTCATACAAAACTGATTTGATCATGTAGTTATCGATATCCAATCAACTTGATTTTTTACAAACATATAGTACTCGACGATTTATATATATTGAACGGTTCAGATTATTAAAACGGGACCCGTGATAGGTCCCCACGGCCCAAACAATAGTGTGTGAAAAATTACCCCAAACTATCTAATACTTGGGACAAACGCTGCACAGTCCCTTTGACTTTTCATGATGGGTGAGTTGTATGATGTGTGGGAAATTATTTTTTTAATATTTTTTTTGATAAATAGTGATAATTTTTTAACTTTTTGAGTAATTTTTAACTTTTTTTTAAAGTTGCCAGATTTGACCTATTTTTGGGGAGGACCAGTCAATACTCATCATATTTGAATATTTTAAAGAGGGATTGAGAAACGCAAGGAGGAGCAATTGTGACAGAAACGGCCCACAATTTGAGTACTTTTATTTAGCTATAAAATTTGAAGAAAATGACGTGGTCGTTACTAGTGTTAAAAAGTTTCAACAAAAATTAGGTTAAGTTTCGGATAATGATAGGAATTCTAAATGTTTTATTAAATATTTTATATCAGTGTGGGTAGAGTTGTAAATGAGTCGAACTGAGTTTTAGTATGTTTAGGCTTATTTATTAAGATTTTAACGAACTCGAGCTCAATAAAAATATAATGAACTGAACTCGACCTGAGTTGGATTAAGCTTGACTTGATCTCGAGCCTGTTTACGAGCCTTAACGAGCCAAAACATTTATAAATTCATACTTGCGTATGAGACTAAAGTTACAATTAAAATTTTGATTATACAATTATATATACAATATATATATTCTAAAAAAAAGTCAATATTTTATCAAAATAATAATATCTACTACCACTATTATATAAATGTACTATGTGGGTGTTTGAAAAATAGCTATTTTAGAGATTTTTTCGCTTTTTGGCTATTTTAGTAGGCTATTTTAGTTTTTGCGTTTAGAAAGATGAGATGTATTTTTATTTGAGTTGGTGTATTAAAAAATTGTTGAAATGATGTTTGAAGTTAAAATGACAAATTTGTCCTTAACTTCACATTTTTCAAAATTACTTTAAGGGGGCAAAATTGTAATTTACCAACCTGTCACTATGACAATAGTAGGCTGTACCTACACTGTCACTGTGACAGCCCACTGTCGGGCTACTTTACTCTTTTTTCTTTTTTTTTTAACCATTGGTTTAGGGGCTATTAGGCTTTTTTTTTGTTTTTTTTTTAATCTATTTTAGCCTTAAAGTTAGGTTCCCAAACACCCCTATCTATAGCTAACTACTATTTACATTTATATTTTTAAAATATATAAATAACATATTTATCTTATTTTTTATACATATTTTTATATTATTTAATATATAAATAATAAATATTAAACGAGTTAGCTAACAAACCGAGCTTTAGAATACTTGGCCTGTTTATTAAAAATTTAACGAGCTCGAGCTTGAATACGAAAAATATTTAACAAACTGAGTTAGAGCGAGCTCTTATTGAGCCGAGCTCAAGCCTATTCACAAACGACTCTGTTCATTTATAGTTCTAGTGTTGAATCTACATAAAACCCACATAGTGTGGGTCTCACACCTATGTAAAATATTTGATAAAATATTTGGGGTGCCTATCATTTTTCTTAAGTTTCACAATTGTATCAATTGTCTCAACTCTTTTTCCATATAATTGTAGGTAAATTACGAGACATATATTATGAATCTTTAACATTTTTTATTAAAAAAAAAAAAGTAAATTACACTGACCTTGCCCAAGGTTTTGACAAAAATATAAATCCTTCCTTCTTGGAATATAATTACATTAATTTCCCTTTTAGTAATGTTAAAAAACTGAAATTAGTACAGATAATAAGTAAGAAAAAATATAAATTTTAATATGAAAAAGATGACAACAATGTTTTCCATCTATATATTTAATAAATTATTAATAAAAAGGAAGGACCTAAGTATTATATAAATTAAAATTTGGATTTTTTACTGGCCGGTCCTAAGTTTTGCACTTATTCCCCTCTTAGTCCTGAGTTTTGCTCTTGTGCACCAACAGGTCCTGAGCCTTTTTTTTTTTTTTTGTACCGTTTTACCCCTCCCCTGTTTTGGCGCGTTTCTGTTTGGATTTTTCATCAAAATATTGTGTTTGTGATTTGGATTTCTGGGAACTTCACGATTTGCTACTGTATTATTGTGGAGCTTCGTGATTTCTGATTTCGCGCTTGGTATATCTTCGCGATTTGTGATTTGCGATTGCGTGCTTGGTGATTCTTCCTATTTGCGATTTCGTGTTTGGTATATAGTTACATTTTCTAATTTGCGATGTTGTGGAGTTAGGTCGACTGATATGTTTGATTTTGATTTCAATTTCAATGTTTTGGTTCTTTTTAGTTTGAGTTAGTGATTTTGATTTTGTGGTGATATTGTTATTACTCTGTTGCGATTGAATTTGTGTTTTGATTATGATATTGAAAGTTTTGAGATATGTATATGTTGATTGAATTTTAGATTTTTTTTTTGTTACGAAATTGTGTTGATTGAACACAGGTGTTGGTTTGTTATTTTATACAGCGATAATTTTATCACTGTGTATTTTGGGGGTGCTATTGGATTAAATTTTTCAACAGTGATAAATTTATGAGTGAGTATAGGAATAGGAGATGAAAAGGTTGCATAATGTAATAGTAAGATTCAAATCGAGTTACCATGTCTAATAAGTGTAAGCCTTATTCACTGTTCTTGGTCTTTGGTGGTGTTAACTGTTAAAGTTATCAGTGTTGGTTTTTGGATGTGTTTGAGTTGGTTGATAATTTTATCACTGTATTTAATTTTGTTTTAGGGTGTTTGAGTTGTTTGCTGAAATATAATTGTTGTTTATTGCAGGATTTATAGTGATGGAGAATTGTTTGTTTCTTATGTGCAAGTTTAGAGGTGTGACATTGGTTATCAAGTATAATGATGGATTTAATTTCAAGGATTTAGTATACAAATTGTATGCAAAGTAGAGTGAGTTAGTTGGTAGTTCTTTGAATATATCGTATTCAATGCCTGGACATTCTTGTTGTGGTCTACAAAGTGAAGAGGATTTGGAGGTTATGGTTGGACTAGCACTTTCTTGTGATATTCATCGTATTAATGTTTTTGTAAAGTGTTGTTCTTTGGGTGAAGGTTATATGATTTGTGATAGTGAAGCTAGTAGTAGTAGTAGTAGTAGTAGTGTTGTTTGTGAAACTGATTTTTTGCCTTTATTTTATTCAAATCAACGGAAACCTTTACTCTCCGATGTGTGGGTTAATTGTATGAAAGGAGTGGGACAAAGGTTTGCTCAAGGAGTTGTTGAATTTCAAGATGTGTTGTCAAAATATTCTATTCATTCCGATTTTAATTTTGATTTTGTTAAGAATGATAAGGATCGTGTCACTGTTCATTGTAAGAGAATGGCTGATTTGGAATGTTTATGGAGCGTGCATGCTAGAGTGGAAAATTATAGTAAAGCTTTTGTTATTAAATAATTTGATGATGTTCATACTTGTGGATCTTCTTTTCGTACAATTAAACATGTTAGGATGACTTCAAGTATGATTGGTGGGCTAATTTCAAGTGATATTCGTAATAAGGCTTTGACATCGGTTAGTGAGGTGGTTTGTGATTTTAAGGACTATTATGGAACAGAAGTTTCTTATCGGCGAGCTTGGATGGGTGTTGAAAAAGCAAGGGGTCTTGTTTTTGGTGACTATTCATCATCATTTGACGATCTTCGTTGGTATATTGATGCCGCTAATGCTTGCAATCCGGGGAGTGTTTTTGATATGGAATTTGATATTGATAGTAAAGGAAGACATTTCAAATGCTTGTTTTTCGCTTTTTAGGCATGTATTCATGGTTTCAAGTATCGTAGGCCTGTGTTGATGCTTGATGGAACTTTCTTGAAATGAAGACACAAATGTTGTTTATTGGCTGCTACGGCAAAAGATGGTAACTAAGGTATATTTTGTGTCTATTTGTTATTATTATTGAAACAGTGATAATTCTATCATTTTTGTTATTGGAGAGTGCTGATTATTGAGTATGGTCAATCTATTAGTGATAAATTTATGCTGTATACTTTTGTTAAATTTTTATATTTATACAGTGATAAATTTATCTATGGCTGGTGCTATATGTTATATACTTTGTGTTTTGATTTTCTTTTTGTAATTTTTTTATTTGTTATTGATAACGTGTATATATATTTTGTTTGTAGGTTTATATCCGTTATGTTTTGCTATTGTTGATAGTGAAAGTTATGACAGTTGGCATTGGTTCTTGTCAAAGTTATTAGGTATTTTGACTCCGGAGAGGGATATTGCGTTTGTTACTAATCGACATGGAGGTTTGCTGAAAGCTTTAGCTGAGGTCTTTTCGTTTTCTTCTCATTCTTTTTGTCTAATGCATTTGAAGACAAACTTGAAGGCATATTTGTCAGTGAAGAGTCGTGAATCTAAAGAGTATTTGCTTACTCTTTTTAGTAGATGTGCATATGCTCCTACTATTGAGTTATTTGATGAGCTATTTGAAGAATTTAAGGGTCCTTGTGGTCGTAGTGTTGAGAAGTTTCTTGAGGATTTGCCTAATGAGTGTTGGTGTAACGCTTATTTTCAAGGTAAGAGGTATGGTGAAATGTGCACAAATGCTGCGGAATCTTTTAATTCATGGATTAGGGATGAACGCCATTTGTTTTCAACTAGTCTTGTTGATGCTATACGGGTGAAACTAATGGAGCAATTTTCAAGAAGGAGAGAAGTTGGGAATAAGTGGAATCATATTGTTTGCCCTTTTGCAGAGAAAAAAAGTTGGAAGAAGCTTTTAATGATACAAAAGCATGGATAGTTAAGAAATGTAGCGATGACATTTATGAAATCCAATTGGATCATTCAGTTATGGTTGATATTGGGAAACGTTGTTGTTCTTGTCGATTGTGGGAAATTGATTCTTTTCCTTGCAAACATGGTTTTTGTGCTATAAAGAGGAGAAGGATCTGAATTGCTTTCTTGATGATTACACCTGCTAGTAGTTATTGTGATTCTTATTCACATTCTATCTTCCAGTTCCTAGTATGTAGAAGCCAAATGTAGTTGTTGATGATGACGTTGTTTTACCTCCTCTTTGTAAGAGACCAGCTGGACGTCCAAGAACAGAGAGAATACCTTCTAAGGACGAAATCAAGAGAATTAGGTGCAATAGGTGTGGAAAGATGGGAACTCATAATCGGAAGACATGTAAAGAAGCTTTGCTTTAGTTGTATTGATTTTAATTGAATTACTTTGTTGAGAGTTGAGAGATGTTACTTGCATTGAATGATTGAGTTTTTTGGAAAGATGTATCATTTTGGTACTCGCATTGAATGATTGAGGAATTTGTTGAACAGAAATTATATTTTTTGGTGATATTTTTACAAGATTAAGTTTCACAGATTTTTATTACTTGATTTGGGTTAAATGTAGTTGCTGTTTTTTGGTGTTTTATAAAGTGATAAATTTATCACTGGTTGGTTTGGACAAGTTGATGGATTATTTTTTTGTAAGAATGATAAATTTACCATTAATGTGGTTCTTGAATTTTGTTATTTTGAAGAATGATAAATTTATCACTTATTGTGTGGAAAGAGTTGATAGTTTATTACATTTATGTCAGTGGTTGATAAATTTATCACTGTCATATCCAAGCAAATGTTCTTTTCTACAGTGATAAATTTATCATTGTCTGGAATTATCTAGTTTTCCCAGGAAAAATTTCCACAATACAAAGGTGTAGATCAAATATCTAGAATACATTATTGCATATCTACTGTGTTAACTGCTTTAAAAAGCAAAAAATTTAGATCAACTATCATGTTTATCTGGTTTAGCAACAAGTTCTCAGTCTGCATACTGTTTTGTGGTCACTCAGAAGCTAGCTTTGGATGTTTGAGTTGTTTAATTGAAGTATCAAATAGTTTTGATTATTCAAAAATCACCAAGGATGGCATGTTCTTACATTCTTCTCAAAGTTGGGAATAGCTACAAATTGTAACAGTATTTTAATTTCCAATTTGGACAATGTAATAGTGCTTGTGTTTTAATTTTCAATTAGGTAAATTTTTTGTTATTTTTTATAGTGTTTTGTTTACTTGAATTGGGAAAAAAGAATGAGAGAGAAAGAGAAAGAGAGAGAGAGAGAGAGAGAGAGTCGCTGGTTTTTTTGTTTGAACAGTGGTAAATTTATCAGTGTTCACAGTGATAAATTTGTTGAAACAGTGATAAATTTATCAGGGTAAACAAAACACTATAAAAAATAAATTTATCAGTATAGTGACTCCAACCTGTTATTAACCTTTAAATTCAACACAAATACTCATATTAGAATCAATATTTTGAATGAAATTTGGATAACAAGAATGATATCAAAAGCCAGATCTGGTAACGATATGGCTAAAAAAGACTGAATGTTTCATTGAAACAAATTTGAGATTGTAACAACCAAGTATTGTCCATAACTTTGACATTGTAACAACCAAGCATTGTCCATAACTTTGACATTGTAACAACGAAGCATTGTAATATTCATTGGAGGAAAGTAAGAACCAAAATCATCAAAATACAGGTAACACTGTAACAAGCAAACAAGCAAAATGTATGAAGTATTGACATTCTAACAACTAAATGGATCAGTGTTTCCTTTTGTTTTCTTCTATTCCAGATCTGTTGATTATTGCAGAGGCAAGTCATCAATGTTTTCATCAGGTATTTGTCGTTGAGCAACTTGTTGGTCAGTCAAGAAAATAGTTAACATATCAGCTCTCAATAGATTGCATTCTTCCTTGGAAAAAGTAGGCATTATGTTGTTTTTGGAAACATATTGTCTCATGATATAGCAAACAATGATTCCACAATCAAGCCTGCAAAAACATTTTGAAAACAAAATATTATAATTTGGTTTCGTCACTTTTTTTTTAATAACAGTGTTTTGTTATTGACAAACTTACGACGTGTCTCCTTGTTGTGAGCTGTTGATGACGCTCTCTGTCTCCTGTTGAAATTTATCAGGGTGGATGAGAGTTGGCTTCTCATCCTTTATGTACTTGTCAATAATCTCTCTCTGCAACATATACATTTGTATAATTGTTCTATTAGAAAGTCAGTTGAAACAATTAATGAGAAACCATGGATTTAAAGAATGATAAATATGTTACTATATAAATTTTTGATGTATAATTGAGCATGGATCAGGATTGATGTATTGGATTAATGTTAAGTTTGATAGTGAAAATATTTTTACCACTTTATTTGCGGCATTGAAGTGTGGATCTTTAGCCATTGCTCCCCTTGGTCTCATGGAATTGTAGAATTTCCATGAACCTTCTTCAATGTCAAGGACAAGTATTGTCCAGTGAAAATTTTGATGGATTGGGAAGAGAATGTATCTTACTTTCATGGCTTCAGGCATCATTTTGTTCAGCATTCTCTTTCTTGCTTCCTCATCTTTTGTAGTCAACAAGTGCTAACAAATATAAATAAAAAAAAAATTAATGTTAATTTAACTTTAAACTTTTTCAAATTAAATAGGTGGTGAGTATGAAACTTTTTGTCTCTGTGATCAAAATTTTATCAATCCATATCAAAATTTATCAATGCATTGCAAAATTCATCTATACTACATATAAAGGGAACACATCTATTGGTGTCTTGAGGCCTTTTTTTCTCCTCTATGTGAAATGGATCTTTATATCCCCTAATATATCTATACTATGCTTCTCTTTCATTCTGTAGATATTCATAGATGATCTGTAATAGGCTATATGTAACAACCCTCACCTCTGATTAGTGTTAAACTGTGATTAAGCATGATAAGTAATTGATTAGAATGAAATCCTAAATTGTTTGTGTGAGTGTGTTGCTTAATTGCATTCTATCTGTTTGTCGTTGAATGATCTGTTCATGTTTTAATTTCGAACTGCGAATTGAAAGCCTTATCGGCGACTGAATCAGAGATTGATCAGTGTTATGTGCTAATTAGGATTCATGTAATTTTATGGTAGGTTTAATTAAAGCTTGATTTGGAATGATTTAACTAGATTAAATAATTTTAAACTAATTGAACCTAGGTAATTACACAATTGCCATTGAGTGGGCCACCTTTACAAGTCTTGTTTGAAACTTAATTCACACCATTCTCCACCCTTTTTCTAGACCAAACCGTGAGCAAGAGAGGGAGAGTAGGAGAGAATTGATTCAACAAGAATTAGCTTGGAAAATTAGAAGAATTGAAGAGGATTTACAAAATTGAGCTAGCATACTTGGAATTCAAGACCTAAGGTAGGAAATTCACCCTCTTGAACATGAATTTAAGTTGTTTCTTGCATAGTTCATGGAAATATTGGAGATTAGAGTCAAGTTATAGCCTAAGGAGTTGAATTGATAAGCAATGTGTGCATGCATGTCCATATCATTGAGTTTTGAGATCATTTACATGAGAATTTCCACATGCATGTCTATATTTTGGTTGTAGTCCATGAATTCACCATGTTCTAGAGTTCAATCTTGCATTTGACTATGTTTTGGAGCATTGGAATTCATAAGAACTCATGCATGTTATGTTCTTACATAGTTCTTGAAAGTTTCATTGAAATTGTGTTCAATTGTCTCACTTTTGGGCTTGATTTTACAAAAATGATCTTCAAAACATGTTGTAGTATGAGTTTTCAAGTGTTTTTCAGAAAATTGGCCCAAAATGTTGAGTTTTGATAAGGTTAATTCTTGGTTTGAGCTTTGGAGGCAAATCTGGAAAATCCAGATTTTGGCTTCCTCGCTCGAGCGAAGAATTCCACGCTCGAGCGAGCACCTTTGTTTTCTGAATTCCGCTCGAGCGACGGAATGCTGGCTCGAGTGTAGATTACAAGCTCTCAGGTTTTTGTGGACGCAGATGCACGCTCGAACGACGAGACCTGCACTCGAGCGAAGGACTGTGTCTTACGCTCAAGCGAGCATCGAGCGGAGAATTTCAACAACCAGTACTTTTTGCATTTTTACAGACCGCTCGAGCGAGGGATTCTACGCTCGAGCGACCCCTCTGTTTTGGTAAGCTCGCTCGAGCAAAGAAAGTCACGCTCGAGCGAGACCCCTGTTTTCAGCAAACTTTGAAAAGTGTTTTAAAGTACAGTTTTGCATCCTCATTCCATCCTAGGCATTCTTAGGCCAAGTTTAAGGCATCTTATGAGGATAATGTTATAGAACCACACCAAGTCAAGTCAAGGGGCTAAGTTATTAATCCCAGTGTGTAACTTAGTGTGTGTGTTCGTTCTGCAACTGTATAGGGTTGGCACCCGAGGACGCTGACTAGCCTGTCTGTAGCCCAGTACTCTGTGAGTAACAATGTTGCAAAGATACGTTCAATTATAATTATTTCTGAACGACTGATTATACTACTTTCTGAAACGGTATTGTTTACTGAATGAATGTTTGTCCTATTTGTAAACCATACTTGTGGCATCTATAGCAACTTACTGCTACTGTACTGTTACCGCTACTGTTACAGAGATCTCTGTTAGTTCCAATGTTTGGAACTACTACTGTATACTGTTTTGATGGCCATCAACTGACTGTTCGGTCTATTAAGACCTACTGTACTGTTTTGCTATTGGGCGTACCACGTATGACTGTTATGATTTCTAAATGACTGATATGGCATGAAATATGAGCCACTGATTTACTGATGCAAATAACTGTTTTAATTAATGAAAAGACATTCATTCTTAACCCCTTTATGCATATGTTATTCACTGGGCTTTAGCTCTGTTTATATTTATATGTAGGTGTCCAGGCACCGGACCGAAACTAAGAGCGTCAAGTTAAGCTCTCGTTTTGTCGAGCCAACCATTGTGCCTCACTTCAAGGTTCCGAGTCCGTTCAAGCTAAGGTTGTTTTGGGGTGTTCCAGATTCACCATTTTGTCTCTATTTTGTATTGACTGAATAAGACTTGACTGTACAGTTATGGTTTAGGGATTTGGTCCCTAACCTGGATGTTTGTATATATGGTGTATGTATATACGTTTTGGTTATGAATGTGGCTTATTCATAAAAGTCTTTTTGCATTCAGATTTTCACAGCTTGTTGGACATCTTTTTATTACTGTTTGGCTTCTGCCAGCCCCTTACTCTGTATTACTGTCTTTACTGTCAAGCAGGCCTTTGGTAATCTCGGATTACTGGCCGGTTGCGATATTAAATCCATAGAGACAGGTTTGGGTCGTGACACTATATATCCATACTGCTTATTTGAAGTACACTCATGTGAGTGTGCACATCTACTAATATATATATATATATATATATCATGATTCTCTCCATTCGATAGTTGTAATGAAAGTTGTCCATTACTTAATAAATTACATCAAACAAGAGCTCTATGAGGCTTCACCACTAACAAAATGAAAGTGAACTATGTCCTGCAACATCATAGGATATAATCAAGCTATTTCAATTTCAACACATCTCAATATTTGTTGAAGTTCTCAATATCATATGCAATAGTTTCAAAAATCCAAAAAAGTGCCTAGAATTTGTAATCAAAGTCTGGGATTTACTCATACTGTGGTGCCACAATAACAAGGTCAAAATATATAACAGTGATTACAAAATCTGAGTCAGAAATTCTGGTTTGGTTTGCTTGACTTTTTGTTTCACATGTCAAGCTTTGAATTAGAAAACAGGGCCAATTGAAGAGGGAAGCTAGTGTCATATGTTTGAAACTAGTTACTCAGTTAAGCAAACAGAGGTTATACACTGATAAAAAAACAAAACAAGTGTTGTTCCTCAGTTAAGCAAACTAGTTACTTACATGGCAACTTGAAATGAATACGAATGATGTTGTTCCTTATTTTTGTGCAAGCAAATGTTCTGCATATACATCTATTACCTGTGTTGAAAACAAAAAACAAAACAAGGAATTAATATAAATCAAACACTAAAATGTTATTTTAATGAGTTACAAATTCAACTTACAATGCCTGCCAAATCTTGACCTTTCAATATTTTGTCAATGTCATTTAAGTAGACATAGGTTCCATGGTGAGATCCTTGCCACACTGGCTGATCCTTGAAAAAAAGGTTATTAGTGTTGGAATAATAAATTTATTAATATTTTTGGAATATTTGATACTTATAAATTCAATATGAGTTAATGATAAACAGTCGGCAAAAGTGAACTACAGGAGTCAAGAGAGAAGATTGTTACTTTTTTTTTGTATTCGCCCAATGTGCAATGAGATTTTGCCTTGATTTTTCTGGTAGGATGTTGAAAATTTCGTTTGAAGTTTTCAATTTCTTCATTACAGGCTGCTGTTGTGTGTGCTGTTCTTCCGAGTATTTGTTTGCCTCAGCCAATGTTGCAATTCTCTCATGGAGTATTTTGATTTCTTCATATTCCTTTTGCATTTGTTTTTTGTGCTGATCTTACATTTCCTTTTTCAGCTTATTTAATTGCTGCTGCAGGTTATCATTTGCAATTTGAAGGATGTCCCTTTCCATTTGTAACTTTTTCATTTTGAGTATGTCGTCTTCTATCCTCTCAAAAACAAGTACTTCTACCAGATTTGGATCCACTTTAGGCTCTTTATCAACTTTGTTTCCTTCACTCTTTTGTGATTCAAAGGGTACTGTTTTCTTTTTCTTTTCAGGGCATATTTTGTGTGGAATTGGTTCCCATGTTTCATGCTTGGATTTGTCTTCAGTCAATGTTTGTTCTTCTTTTTCAGAAATTTCAGCCTAATTTTGTTGCTGAAAATTAGCATCTTCATCTTCATCTTCATCTTCATCTTTATCCTGAATTTATCCTAGCAGCATTCGGTATATTTTTTTCTCTTCATCTGTGTGCTTCAAATTGTTCTCCTATATAAATGAAAATTAAAAAAATGAATGATATGACACAAATTTCAGAGATAAATTTCTCATAAGAAATTTTATCACTCAATTAGGAAAATTAAACAAATCTATGATTGTTATAACAAATTTTATCACTGAACTAGGCATAGTAAGCAAACTTGTCATTGTATATCAAATTTTATCACTGAATTAGCAAAAGTAAGCTAATAAAGTAAATATAAGACAATGTCTAATTCAATTCATTTTTACGGATAAATTTATCAATACAGAAACCTAATCAATTCTAATCGAGTATAAAGTAACACAAATAAAGTAAATATGAAACAAAACCCATGCACAGTAGACAAATAGAAAAACATTCACTGCATAAAAGAATTTATCACTTAATTAGGTATACTAAGGGAAATTTGTCACTCAATTAGGCAAATTAAATAAATTTATCAGTGTGAACAAAAATTTATCACTGCATAAGAAAATCTATCATTTGTTTAAACAAAACAAAGGTTAGCATTGCATACCACAATATCTTTTAGCTCTTGCAAGGATGAACTTGCCAATTGCTGTCCCAAACATGTGATGTTCCATTTAGCAAATCTTGGGATTGCATTTTTGGCATTGGGTTTGATGGTGCTTGTGTGTTCGCATATCCAATATAGTTAAAGACAAAAAAATTGTTATAAACAAGTATTTAGTAAATGTAAATATTATAGTTCATAAGTTATAAGTGAGATATTTACTTACCAATACGACCATCACACATCCGGACACTTTATCAATTTGGTTGATTTTCTTTCTATTGATTTTGTGAGCTGTTACTTTCCTGCGTCGTTGCACCAATCATAAGACTTCATTTTGTCAATATCCTCAAGATATTTCATGAACTCCCAACCAATTGTAGCGCCAGTACCAAGATATAACAACAACAAGCAAATCAAGAGGCACACAAGTCTTACAATATCTTCTATGTCTTCCTTCTTCTTGCTGCTCAAAAGTTTGGTTATCAACTTTTGGATTGAAACACTTGTCATTCTATTCTCTCTTATTTTCCTTATTTTTACCAAATCTATGTCATCTTTTCTTCCATATACAAGATGCATCTTCTTTTGTCCACATGCAGTCCCAAAAATTAACTTGAAATCATTTATTTTCAACTTCAGCTTCTTCCCTCCAATTTGAAATGTGGTTCCATCCATTTGGTTTGTTTGTAAGATTTTTGTAACCACATCATCATATTTTATTGAATCTAGTTTTTGCACCTTCTTCTTTGACAAAATGTCAACTAGAAGGAAGAATGGAGTCTTTTTCAATATTTGGAAATGCTCCTTTTCAAGTTTCGTGGCGTTGAAGAATCTGATGAGGGATAGCATGTTTGAGCGGTACACATATTTTGCTTTACGGTCATGAATTTGATCACTTCTTGTTTTCCCTCTATTTTCTTCTTACCTTTTGGTTTGTGCTGCTTTGGTTCTTATTTGTTTTGTTGGGGCTTGGTTCTTGTTTCTGTTGTTGGTGTTTGTTTATTCTTTCTTTTTGTTCTCCTTGTTTTTGAGCTTCATTTGCAGGTTCATCCTTCTGCTGTCTCTATCTTTTCTTCTTTTCTTATTGTTTGCTTGTTGTTTTTCTTGTTGCTGTTTCCTTTTTTTTTTGTCTTGTTGCTTTTTTGTCTCTTTGTTGTCTTTCTCTTCTTGCTTTGTATTTTTGCAGTTAAAGATCTTCTTTCTGGCATAGATAATGTCATAAGAGAGCTTACAATATCTATATAAAAGAAGGATATCAATGAAGTAGGCAAACCATGCAAAATTTATGGATATACGACAAATTTTATCATTTAATCAAGCAAAGAAATGCTGATAAAACTTGAATATATTCATAATTCCCCTGTATTGATTTTGTTAGCTAGCAAACAAAATAATTCAAACAATCAAAGAAGAATAAGAAGAATTATGACAAAATTTATTACGTAATTAAGCAAACAAAGCTTATACAGTGAAGAGTTCTAATAATGACTAGCAAAACAGACCACTCAATTGGGGTTGGGTTAGATGCATGTGGCAATAGTTGGGAAGGAATTCATTGCACCAATTCATGTGTGACATCTATATAAGTTGGTATTGTGTTTTACCTTTAATGCATTGTTGTTGTTTCCTTATTCTTTCTTTTGCTTATGCTTATTTTTTAGCTTTATTTGCAGGTTCATGTTTCTGATGTCTCTGTCTTTCCTCCCTTTCTTGTTGTTTGCTTGTTGTTTCTGTTCTTGCGGTTCCCTTTTCGTTGCCTTGTTGCTTTTTTGTCTCTTTGTTTTGTTTCTCTTCTTGCTTTTGGGTTTTTGTAGTTAAAAATTTTCTTTCTGGCATAGATAATGTCATAAGAGAGCTTACAACATCTATATAAAAGAAGGATATCAATGAAGTAGGCAAACCATGCAAAATTTATGGATATACGACCAAATTTATCATTTAATTAAGCAAAGAAACACTGATAAAACTTGAATATATTCATAATTCCTCTGTATTGATTTTGTTAGCTAGCAAACAAAATAATTCAAACAATCAAAGAAGAATAAGAAGAATTATGACAAAATTTATTACGTAATTAAGCAAACAAAGCTTATACAGTGAAGAGTTCTAATAATGACCAGCAAAACAGACCACTCAATTGGAGTTGGGTCAGATGCATGTGGCAACAGTTGGGAAGGAATTCATTGCACCAATTCACGTATGACATCTATATAAGTTGCTATTATGTTTTACCTTTAATGCATTGTTGCTGTTTCCTTATTCTTCCTTTTGCTTCCGCTTGTTTTTCAGCTTCAGTTGCAAGTTCATGCTTCTGCTGTCTCTGTCTTTTGTTCCTTTCTTGCTGTTTGCTTGTTGTTTCTGTTCTTGCGGTTTCCTTTTTGCTATCTTGTTGCTTTTTTATCTCTTTGTTGTCTTTCTCTTCTTGCTTTTGGATTTTTGCAGTTAAAGATCTTCTTTCTGGCATAGATAATGTCATGAGAGAGCTCACAATATCTATATAAAAGAAGGATGTCAATGAAGTAGGCAAACCATGCAAAATTTATGGATATACGACAAATTTTATCATTTAACTAAGCAAAGAAACACTGATAAAACTTCAATATATTCATAATTCCTCTGTATTGATTTTGTTAGCTAGCAAACAAAATAATTCAAACAATGAAAGAAGAATAAGAAGAATTATGACAAAATTTATTACGTAATTAAGCAAACAAATCTTATACAGTGAAGAGTTCTAATAATAATCAACAAAACAGACCACTCAATTGGGTTGGGTCAGATGCATGTGGCAATAGTTGGGAAGGAATTCATTGCACCAATTCACATGTGACATCTATATAAGTTGCTATTGTTTTTTACCTTTACTGGATTGTTGTTGTTTCCTTATTCTTGATTTTGCTTCTGCTTGTTTTTCAGGTTTATTTGCAGGTTCATGCTTCTGCTATCTCTGTGTTTTGTTCCTTTCTTGCTGTTTGCTTGTTGTTTCTGCTCTTGCGGTTTCCTCTTTGTTATCTTGTTGCTTTTTTGTCTCATTGTTGTCTTTCTTTTCTCGTTTTTGTCTTTTTGCAGTATAAGATCATGTTTCTGGCCTAGATAATCTCTTACGAGAACTCGCAAAATCTATATGAAAGAAGTATATCAATGAATTAGGCAAACCATGCAAAATTTATGAATATACAACAAAATTACTCCCTCCGTCCCAAAATATTAGTCCCTTATTCCATTTTTCATTGTCCCAAAATATTAGTCCCTCTTCAAAAATCAAGTACAAAAATAATATAAATTTCCTATTTTGCCCTTCTTTTAAATTAATAAACAATATAAAAAGTACAATTATGACATTGATATTCCCAAAAAATGTACTATCAAAAGGATAATTTTGGAAAATCAATTTTTTTCAAATTCAATAATTGTACTACCAAAAAAAGTTTGATTCCTCAAAAGGGACCATTATTTTGGGACGGAGGAAGTATCATTTAATTAAACAAAGGAACACTGATAAAACTTGAATATATTCATAATTTCTCTGGATTCATTTTGTTAGTTAGCAAACAAAATAATTCAAACAATCAAATAAGAATAAGAAGAATTATGAAAATTAAGCTAATTTATCCCTGAGGCAAATTCAGCAATAAAAAAGAAGAAGAAGAAAAATAGACTGAGGCAAATTCTTCCCCAAAAGAGATCAAATTTGTTTAAGTTGGTGAGTCTATTGACTATTGTGCAATCATTTTCTACCTACATCAATTTTTTGCAAATGTATCCCTATATAGAAATGGAGATGGATGTGTAAGTAATAAACTTATCAATTGGTTTGGTATGTGAACCAAACTTATGAGTTGGTTTGATAAACTTATTAGTTATATATTTATTTATGTATCTATTGTTACTATTATCTATACTATCTATACTATCTATACTATTATATTATGTGAGCCCCTATATTGGTTTGTTGAAACTTTTGCCATGTGGCATTTACATAATTTAAAAAAAAAAAAACTAATCAAATTTTACTTGATGTCAGTTACTCTCTTATGGGAACAAACAGTTACAGAACCACACCCTATAGTATGGTTTAATTATCAAATCTATAAATTGGTTTGAGTCCTATAACAGAAAAAAAGTTTATCAGGGTAGATGCCTTGATTTGATGCACTTCTACTATAAGGTAAAAGTATTGCAAGGCTTCTATTTGTAGGCTACATCAACAGTATGATTTTTATATTTAAGTTTGATAAAGATCATTGAGTTATTTTTTTCAATTTACAATTGGTATTTCAATTGTTAGTACATCTATTTACAGTTTAAGCTATTTCTTTTAGTGGAATTTTAGTATGAAAATTTGTTCAAACAACCATTATGCAAAAAAAAATATCAATTATAAAAATGTTACCAAAAGAGAGGTGTAGTTTATAATCGATCAAATATTAAACAAAAATCAGACAAAAAATTAATCCATAAGGTGTAAAAAAATTACAATTTTTGAGAAATTGGACATAGTGAAATAACCAAATAAAAAATAAAATAAAATATATCAAAAGAAGGATACTCCCTCCTTTTTTTGTTAACTGATTTTTTTTTGTATCAAAAATTTTAAAAAAAAATATTTTAAAATGAACCTAATTTTGAACTTGAAAACCAACACCCTTATCACTTGATCAACGAACATTTTACATATTCACAAGTTTTATTTTTCGAAAATGTCCTAATATTGTTGAAATTTGCAAGTTGTAATTGAACCATATCTAGGGTTTTTGAAAATGTGTTTGACTAGGGAGAGAAATAAGGGTTTCAGTTGCTTACGCTTTACAGGCATGTTTCCTCGAATTTTTTGTTCGAATCACTTGATTTGGTGTTTGAATTGCCTGAGTTGTGTTCGTTGTTTTGCCTAAGCGTGGAAGGGATTCGCCGACGGTAGAGAATGAGAAAAACAAGGCTTCAATTGCGTGACTCACGCTTTTGTTTCCCCTGTCTGGCAAATATATTGTATTAGAATAGTAACTTTTTTTTTAATTTTTTTTTATCGGTGATAAATTTATCAATGGCAAATATCTTGGTACAATAGCAAGATATTTCGAGTTTTACAATTCATTTTCAATTTAAATTGTTCAACATTTCAGTTTAGAAAATGCTTCAGCTTTCTCATATTCATATTCAGATGAAATATAAACATATTATATTTGGTATTGAAATAAAATATTTGTAAAACTTATTAAAAAAAAATTAAAAAAAATTAAATTAGCTATCAACTTAAAATTAATAAAACCTGATTCTTAAATATTAGTATTTTGCATTGTAAAATTATAGTGTGATCTTTCAACATGCTTGAGCTCATGTGTAATTAAGTACAAATAATTTTTTTTAATTTTAATTTTAATTTTTTTTATGAATGTATTCTAAACATTGAATGTAATTAAGTACAAAACATTGAATGTATTCTAAATATTGAATGTAATTAAGTACAAAACATTGAATATTTCTAAACATTGAACAATTTTTTTAATTTTTTTTTTTTTAACGAATGTATTCTAAACATTGAATGTAATTAAGTACAAAACATTGAATGTTTCATTGAAGCAAATTAAGAACCAAAATGATCAAAACAATGTAATACTGTTTGTGTTTTAATTTTTAATTTAGGTAAATTTTTTATTTTTTTTAATAGTGTTTTGTTTACTTGAATTAGGAAAAAACAATGAGAGAGAGAGAGAGAGAGATTTTACAATAGTACTTTCTTTTTTTTTATCAGTGGCAAATATCTTGCTACAATAGCAAATATTTTGAGTTTTGCAATTCATTTTCAGTTTAAATTGTTCAAAATTTCAGTCTAGGAAATGCTTCAGTGTTCTCATGTTCAGATGAAATATAATACATGAGAACATTCTTGAGCATTTTATATACATGAGAACATTCTTGAGCATTTTATAAACATGAGAACACTCTTAAGCATTCTTGAGCATTTAATAACACCTAATTCTTAAATATTAGTATTTTGCATTGTAAAATTATAATATGATTTTTCAACATTCTTGAGCTCATGTGTAAGTAACTACAAATAATTTTTTATTTTTTTTTACAAATTTATTCTAACTGTACTTATATCTTGTTTTTAAAAATTTTACAATGATCAAAACAATGTAATAGTGTATGTGTTTTAATTTTCAATTTAGGTAATTTTTTTATTTTTTTATAGTGCTTTGTTTAATTGAGTTTGGAAAAAAGAATGAGAGAGAGAGAGAGAGGTGCTGGGTTTTTTGTTTGAACAGTAATAAATTTATCAGTGTTCACAGTGATAAATTTGTTGAAACTGTGATAAATTTATCAATGTAAACAAAACACTATCAGAAAATAAATTTATCAGTATAGTGATTCCAAACCTGTTATTAACCTTTAAATTTGACACAAATAATCAGATTATAATCAATTTTTTGAATGAAATTTGCATAAAACCAGACTGATATCAAAAGCCAGACATGGTAACAATATGAATAAAAAAGACTAAATGTTTCATTGAAGCAAATGAATAACCAAAATAATCAAAACAATGTAATAGGGTTTGTGTTTTAATTTTCAATTTAGGTAAATTTTTTATTTATTTATAGTGCTTTGTTTAATTGAGTTTGGAGAAAAGAATGGGAGAGAGAGAGAGAGAGAGAGAGAGAGAAGTGCTGGTTCTTTTGTTTGAACAGTGATAAATTTATCAGTGTAAACAAAACACTATAAGAAAATAAATTTATCAGTATAGTGATTCCAAACCTGTTATTAACCTTTAAATTTGACACAAATAATCAGATTATAATCAATTTTTTGAATGAAATTAGCATAAAACCAGACTGATATCAAAAGCCAGATCTGGTAACAATATGGATAAAAAAGACTAAATGTTTCATTGAAGCAAATGAAGAACCAAAATGATCAAAACAATGTAATAGTGTTTGTGTTTTAATTTTCAATTTAGGTAAATTTTGTGCTTTGTTTAATTGAGTTTGGAAAAAAGAATGAGAGAGAGAGGTGCTGGTTTTTTTGTTTAAAGAGTGAAAAATTTATCAGTGTTTATAGTGATAAATTTGTTGAAACAGGGATAAATTTATCAATGAAAACAAAACACTATAAAAAAATAAATTTATTAGTATAGTGACTCCAAACCTGTTATTAAGCTTTAAATTTGACACAAATAATCAGATCATAATCAATTTTTTGAATGAAATTTGCATAAAACAAGACCTATATCAAAAGCCAGATCTGGTAATAATATGGTTAAAAAAGACTGAATGTTTCATTGAAACAAATTTGACATTGTAACAACCAAGCATTGTAATATTCATTGAAGCAAAGTAAGAACTAAAATGATTATAATCTTTGTCCCAAATTATTCAAGCATTGTTGTCATTGTGTATTGTGTCCCAAAACTCCTTATCTTCAAGCACCGCTTCTATTGCCTCATCAACAATTTGTTGGGTGTCTGTCTGTTGGTTAGTCAACAAAGCATCTATGATATCTGCTCTGATTTGGTGGCACTGCTCCTTTGTTAAGTTGGGAAAGATGTCTTTGTTACAGACATATTCTCTCATGAGGTAACAAACTATGACGCCACAATCAAGTCTACGATGACATTGGAAAAACAAAGTTAGTAGTCATCAATGATAATTTTATCAATGTAATGTGTTTTGGTTTTCAGAAACTTACGAATGATCAACTTGTTGGGGACAATTCATTGCAATTTCTGTTTCTTCATGAAACTTGTTACCTTCAATGAGTTTGGGATTGTGATGTTGAAGGTATTTTTCAATAACCTTTCTCTGCAAAATATATTAATAATTAATTGGTGTTTGACAAATAAATGCATAATAAAATTTGATATAGACAAGGGGAATGGATGATATCATAATTAATTGGTGTTTTACCACTTTTTTGCCTCATTTAAGTGGTTATCTGTTTCTGTGCTTGGTCTCATTGAATTGTAAAACTTCCATGAGCCATTTTCAGTATCGAGTACCAACAACGTCCAATGCTTTTCATTGAAAATTGGGAAAAGAAGATATCTTTCCTTGACAGCTTCTAACATCATTTTGTTCAACAATTGATTTGTTTCTGTCATCCTTTGTGGTGAACAAATACTGTGTTTTGCAAATATATTAGTTTTGATTACAATGTAATTCGTTAATGGTAATTTTATCACTATAAGACTGGATGAATGAGAACTTATGCACTTGATTTAGACAAGGGGAATGGATGATATCGTAATGAAATATATATATATATATATATATATATAGTATGTATTTACTTACATGGCATGATGTAGTAAATATATATGTTGTTCCTGCTTGCGAGCTGAGGCTGAACTTTGGTTTCGGTTGCTCTTCTGTCATTAAGATTTCCTTGTATGCATTTATTGCCTGTTTTAAAAACAAAAGCAAACAAGGTTAATGAGAGAATTATTATTTGGTATTACAATTGATATATGCACAAATAGGGATTTGATTTTACATTTCCAGAAAGTTCTTCGCATTTGACTATTTTGTCAATATCATCCAAGTACAAATAGCTGCCTACTTCCTTTCCTTGTAAGATTGGATAACTGCAAATGTGAAAACAAAATTTATCACTGTATACCAAAATTTATTGCTCAATTAACGAAACAAAGGTTAGGGGAACAAATTGAGCATCAAATTTTACTTGATGTATCAAATCCGAACAATGAAATGAAGTACAGAACATAAACTCAAATGCCTAAATAATTTGATACCATAGATGAGACACCATGAAGATTAGCAAAATATATCACTCTACCAAACAAATTAAGTAAAATTTATCACTATGTAGCAAATTTTATCACTGTATATTAAAATTTATCAATGAATGAAGTAAACAAAGGTTATACATTGATAAATGCATGACTATATACTAAAATTTAGATTCCAAATTTAAAAATTTTAGGACCAAATCATGTTCTTACCTGCTGATTTTTGTTGCCCAAAGACTAGTGAGTTTCATCCTTGATTTCTTTGGCAATTTGTGAAACACTGGATAGGAAGTGTCAATTTGTTTTGTTTGGATGTTGATGTTGTGTCTGCTCTTCTTTTCTGGTCTTTGCACTTTCTTCAACCATTGGTTCTACTTCATCAACTGTCTTGTTCTGCTTTGGTTGTCTTTTCGTTATGTAAAAAATCTGGATCTTTGTGCTCTTTTCTTGTTTCTCTATTTTTCACCCTTTTTATCATTGAGCTCACAAGAGGCGATGTTTTGGGAGTGGTGGCTTCAACTTCAACTGCGATTTGTTCTTCTTGACTGTCCAGGTAGAGATTTGATTCAACCAACATTGCAATTCTCTCATTAAGTAGCACTATTTCCACATCTTTCACTTCCATTTGTGTCTTTGCTTTCTTGCTCTGTTCTTCCATTTGTTTACTGAGCTTCATGAGTTGGTCCTTAAGCTCATCATTTTCTGCTTGGATTCTTGCCTTCTCCATTTCTAGCCTTTGGATTATCAGGACATTCTCTTCTAGTTTCTGAAAGGTATGTTCATTAATTTTGACATGGTAGATATTTGTTTCATAGGCAAGTTTCCTTTTTGCTTTCCTCTTTTCAGCCGGTGTTTGATGCTTGAATCCCGGGAAGTTGTTGGACCAACTTTCTGTTTGATCATTGTTTCTTCTTCATCATTTTCTAGGTTGTCAAAAGAAAGCTCATTTCTTTGCACATGAACTGGACCTTCTTCAGTTTCATGCTGAAAGTTGGCTTTCCTTCTTGCATTCTTTTTTGATTGCAATGTTGTTGATTTCCTCTTTTTTCGAGCACCTGTTTGATGCTTGGGATTCGGTGAATTTCTTCCTGGACTGAGACTGAATATCTTTCTGATAATTGGTTCTTCTTCCTTTTCAGATAATTCAGTCTCTCTTGTTCCTCAAAGTTACATTCTTCATCTTCATGCTCATCATCTGTTTGTGGTTGCAATTGTTTGTATATGTTCTGTTCTTCAATTGTGTCTTTCAAATTGCTCTCCTACATGAATGAAAATTATTAAAAAGAATGATATGACGCAAAGTTAAGTAATAATTTATCATTCGGTGATTCAAATTTATAATAAGACTAGTGATTTGGTTCATGATAACAAGTTTTATCAGTGAATTAGCAACATTAAGCAAAATTTATCACTCAATGAAGCTAACTAAGAAAATTTATAACTGTGAGCAAAAAGTTATCAGTCCATATCAAAATTTATCGCTGCATAGCAAAATTCATCACTCAATTAAAGAAATAAAGGTTATACACTGATAAAACTTGTTTATTGAATAATTTCCTAGCACAGATGAAATGCCTAAATAATTTTTCTACCACAAATGTGACACCATGAAGATTAAGAAGAATTTATCAGTCTTGCTAAAATTTATCACTGCATAACAAAATCTAATATTTGTTTAAACAAAACAAAGGATATCAATGGATACCTCAATATGTTTCAGATCATGCAAGGATGACTTTGCCAATTGTTCTCCCAGATGTGTAATGTTCCATTTTGCAAATCTTGGGATTGGTTCTTGTCATTTGGTTTGATGATCTTTGCATGCTCACATATCCAATACTGTTGAGGACAAAAAAAGTTATAAATTAGTATTTAGTAAATGTAAATATTAGTTTATAAGTTGTAAGTGAGGTATTTACTTACCAATAAGATGATCACACATCCGCACACTCTATCAATTTGGTTGATGTTGCGTGCTATTGATCTTGTAAGATGTTGTTTTGCTGCGCCACACCAATCATAAGACTTCATTTCGTCAATATTCTCGAGGTATTTCATGAACCCCCAACCAATTGTTGTCCCAGTACCCGGATACAACAAAAGCAAACAAACCAGAAGGCACACAAGCCTAACGACATCTTCTACATCTTCATTGTTGTTGCTTCTCAAAAGTTTCGTTATCAACTTTTGGATTGAAGCACTTGTCATTCTGCTCTCGGTTATTTTCCTTCTTTGCACCATAGCTACCTCATTTTTTCTTCCGTATGCAAGATTCATCTTCTTCTGTCCACATGCAATCCCAAAAATTAACTTGAAGTCATTTCTTTTCAACTTCAGCTTCTTCCCAGCAATTTCAAATGTGGTTCCATCCATTTGGTAAGTTTGCAAAATTTTTGCAACCACATCATCATATTTAATTGAATCTCTTCTTTTAACCTTGTTTTCACTCAATGTATCAACCAGAAGTGAAAAAGGTGTCTTTCTCAATAGTGTCAAATGCTCCTCTCTGAGTTTTGTTGTCTTGAAAAATTTGATAAGAGATTGAATGTTAGAACGGTAGACATACTTTGCTTCATTATCATGTATCTGTTCAGTCCTAGTTTTTCTTCCATCAATCTTTTTCTTCCCTCTTGCTTTGTGGAGCTCTGTAGCTTGTTTCAGTTGTTCCTGTTTGGGCTCCTCATTGTCAATGTTAGATTCAGGTTTAACTTCTAGTTGATTTTCACTTTCATGTGTTGTTGGCTCTATAACAAACTCAACTTTTTCAATCTTTTTCTTCTTTGAGAAACTTGTTTCTCGACGACGTAATCTTTTACATGACTGGCAACATCTGTACAAAAACATTGAGCATGAACATTGAAAATTAAGAAGAATTTTATCACTGAACTAGGCAAACTAAGAAGAATTTATCACTCTATTATGCAAATTAAGCAAATATATAACTGTATAGCAAAGTTTAGATTCCAAATTGCAAAAGAACATGAAGTATCATGATGAAGATGAAAACAATTGTATAGCAAATTTTCACTGAATTAGCAAAAGTAAGCAAATGCATCATTGTATAGCAAATGAACATAAAGGTATGATTATTATGACGTTGAATATCACTCATAAATTAATACTGTATGGTACAGATTCAAAATAGCTTCAAGTCGAATTTTATCACTCAATTATAGTTATGAAAGAAGAAGGGAAGCAAATCCATCGTTATAACAAATTTTATCACTCAATTAGGAAAATTAAGCAAATCTATCATTCTTATAGCAAATTTTCTCACTGATTTGGGCAAAGTAAGCAAATCTGGCATTGTATAGCAAATTTTATCACTGGATTAGCAAAAGTAAGCAAATCCATCATTGTATAGGAAATGAACATGAAGATGTGATTATTATGAAGTTGAATATCGCTCATAAATTAATACTGTATGGTACAGATTGGAAATAGCTTCAAGTCGAATTGTATCACTCAATTATAGTTATGAGAGAAGAAGGGAGGCAAATCTATCATTATAACAAATTTTATCACTCAATTAGGAAAATTAAGCAAATCTATTATTCTTGTAGCAAATTTTATCACTGAATTGGGTAAAGTAAGCAAATCTGTTATTGTATATCAAATTTTATCACTGAATTAGAAAAAGTAAGCAAATCCATCATTGTATAGCAAATGAACATGAAGATGTGATTATTATGAAGTTGAATATCACTCATAAATTAATACTGTATGATACACATTGAAAATAGCTTCAAGTCGAATTTTATTACTCAATTATAGTTATGAAAGAAGAAGGGAAGCAAATCCATAGTTATGAAATAAGAAGAGAAGCAAATCCATCATTATAACAAATTTTATCACTCAATTAGGAAAATTAAGCAAACCTATCATTCTTATAGCAATTTTTCTCACTGAATTGGGCAAAGTAAGCAAATCTGTTATTGTATATCAAATTTTATCACTGAATTAGCAAAAGTAAGCAAATCCATCATTGTATAACAAATGAACATGAAGATGTGATTATTATGAAGTTGAATTTCAATCATAAATTAATACTGTATGATACACATTGAAAATAGCTTCAAGTCGAATTTTATAACTCAATTACAGTTATGAAAGAAGAAGGGAAGCAAATCCATCATTATAACAAATTTTATGACTCAATTAAGCAAATCTATCATTCTTATAGCAAATTTTCTCACTGAATTGGGCAAAATAAGCAAATCTGTTATTGTATAGCAAATGAACATGAAGATGTGATTATTATGAAGTTGAATATTACTTAATTATAGTTATAAAAGAAGAACGGAAGATGAATACGACTCACGTTTGATTCGCATGTTTGTTGAAGATGAACCAAACAGGGAATATAGATCGAAACGATAGAGGATTTGCTGGGGATCTGTTCGAAATCAGAATATAGGTCGAAACAGAGGTGATTTCTTTGGAAACGATGGGAGATTTAGGGAAAATCTCTTCGTTTGTTTGGATTTCCAAATCGCAAATCGCCTCAGAATGGTTTCCAAATCGCCTCAAAATAGTTTCCAAATCAGAACAATTGAGAAGGAGCGTGTGTTTCACGCGCACAGGGGAGACCTCGTGATATGTTCTTTGCTTCACGCGTGTGGTGTGACATTCAGGGGTAAAATTGGAAACTGAAATAGGGCAAGACTTGGTGTGTATTAATTTGTTTGCATGGGACCGGCTGGTAAGTCCCTCTTAAAATTTTACAACCTTGCTACATCCCCCTAAAAAGAGCCCCCCTAATCCCCCTAATTTCCATATCAAGTAAGAAAAAAAAAAAAAAAAAAAGGAAACAGTTGCCAAAACAGGAAATTATGGGGATTAGGGGGCCTCTTTTTAGGGCTCCAAATCATTTTCCAAAATTTTAATACTATGTTTTGTTCATGGATTTGGGTAGAAATTTAAAAACAAATGAACCAAACACAACCTAAGAGAACTATGCAAAAATTATAAATTTATTGTATTTTCTCCAAATTTTAAAAAAGAACAGTATAATTTATCCTTAAAAAAAATTATTTTAGGTTACCTATTCAACTTCTATACCACCCTTTCATCCATTAATACTGTCTAAATAAACAAGAAGGAGAAAAGATGCACCCCATTCACCTTAATTAATTAGGAAAATTCAGTCCAAACCCTTTTATTGGATCATTATTTAGTAAAAAGAATAGCCTAATTTATTGTACTTCATAAACTCTCCAAGGAGGAAGTACATAATTGAGTAAGGATAAAATAATATATATATATATTTGGACAATATTGCCAGTAACATGTTTACTTTGAATCAGAGTAATATGTTATTGTGAGACAGAGTAATATGTTACTGTTTACATCAATTTCAACAGTAATGATTTTTTTAATTTTTAATTTATTTATTATTTTTTAAGAATTTCTTAGTCAATATGGATTTTATTTAATAGATATTGATGAGAGAATTCTAAAAATACTAATTTTATTAAAAATCGATATCTAGATCAAAAGTTATATTATTTTAAAGTTTAATATTTTGGTAATATATAGTGATATGTGTTAGATTTTTCAAGAATTTTTTTTTTTATGTTTATCATTAATGTATTAAAATTTTATTATGAGAGAATTTTGACTAAATTTGCCAATTAATTATAATCTAACGAGGGGATGTATCTTTCTTCCTTTTTCATATTATTAAATTCTCTGAACAAAATATAATTTATAATTGATTTGAAATAGCAGTAGATATTTATTTAATGGTTGTGTGACATGTGCTAAAATAGTATATGCTATTTTAAAACATTATTCTATTTATGTTACAATCATCTTATTTAAGTAATATCACCTCTCTATCACATCACTTCAAATCCAATCCATATTTTTATATTTTTTCGTAAAAAGTCAAAAAATATACTAATCTAACACTTCCCAAATAACAGTGTATTGATTTTATTTAAAAAGTTCCCGTTTGATGAGACTTAAGGCTTAATTTTGATTGGTTTGGTTTGGTTTGGTTTGATTTTATTTAGAGGTGTGAATCTTACTATTTTAAGCCAATCATAAATTGTAATTTATTTATACACCATGGGGTGTGTTTGATTGGAGGGATAAGGGGAAAAATATTTACTGTGCGGATTGTAATTCATTGAAGCATTCAATCCGGCGTTTGTTTATTTTTTTAGTCCGTCGGACATGGAGTCCGGCCGGACTCCATGTCCCTCATATGAGGGACTATTGTATCCTAGCGGAGAGGTGAAATTATTTCTATGGGATTATTTACTGTTGGGATTAGGTAGTAAAATGATCATTTTGACCCTCTATTATTTAATTATGTATTATATTTAATAAAATTCAATAAAATTTAAATGTCTCAATTTAAAAATAAAATAATTTTATTTAACTTTTTATTGATGTTTTATTTATTTAATTTTTTTAAATAATTTTTTATAGATATTTTTATTGATGTTTTATTTTAAAATTTTGTTTATATTTTATTTAATTTAATTATTTAAATTTTAATAGATGTTTTATTTAATTTCATTATTTCATTATTATTATTTTTTAAAATAAATTTATTTAAAATTGTAATTAAAAAAACAACATATATTTTTATTGATATTTTATTTATTTAATTTTAAAAAAATAAATTTATTTAATTGTGAAAAAATAAAATAAATAAATTTTTTAATTTAATCTAGCTAAAAATAATTAAAATATTAAAGATATGTTTAATATTACTATTACTTAGTAAATAATTAAAAAATGGTAAAATGGTCTTTTGGTCATTTATTCTATCCAGTCTGTCCAACCAAACATTGGATTCACCAAAACTAGTCATTTCCATATATCTAATCTAATGAGAAAATAAACACAAGATACACATCCAATCCAACCAAATATTCTAAGGAATTCATAGTTCTAGATTCAAATCCAATGAATTTTAATCCCCCCTTATCCAATTCGTTGAGTCAAACACACCCCGTAGGTTAACAAAATTTGATTCCTCGAATTCTTCTCCTAACTTACATTTTCCCTCACTTTCTTTGCCGTGTATCCAAACATAATATTAAAAATTCTTGACATTGTCATTTTGATTGTGATTGTTGTTTTAAAACAATCAAAGGTCAATTTTCAATTGTCATGCAATGATAATTAAAATGGAAAAACTCATTTCACAATTTGAATTTTGAATTTCCCCCTTGCCAAACAGCTCCTGAAAATGGTGGTTTAGCCGAAGCAGTTGGCGCTGACTGGAAGTGGAATCGTGAGTCTCTTAGAGCATCTCTAATGGTATTTGCTATAATATCATTATTATTGTTATAATTTAGCAATAAATAGTAGTAATTTGTTAAATTATAACAATGGTGCTCCAATGGTACACATGTTATTTTGACAAATCTCAACCAACTTTCTCTTCAAATTTGTAGGTATTGTTTGGATATAAATTTTTTAGTTTTTTAATTTTTTTTTTTTTTTGTGATCTTTTTTTAACTATTTATAATTTTTTTATATATATTTTCATTATACCCGACCAGACAAATATAAAAAATATAAAAAATTAAAAAATTAAATATTTTTCGTTCCATTGTGTTTATTTATTTTTTTTATATTATTGTTCCATCTCTGGTATATTATTGTTTCACTATGTTTATTTTTTTCATGAAAATTTTGGAGCCAAATTCTGTTTATTTGGATGATGTGGCAAGTTTGGCAATTGCCAAACTTGAGAGATGAAATGACATTTGTCAAATTTGGCAAGGGTTATAACAACCCATTGGAGCAACATTTTTGAGAATTCTTGTTAAATTTTGACAATGACAGCTCAAATAGCTTACCATTGGAGATGTTCTTAGCTGTTAAGAAAGGTTAAATAGTTAAAGAACATAGAAGTTAAAATGAGGTTGTTTGGCAAATGTTATTTTTTGGTTTTTTAGGTTAAAATTCATAAAATTATAAAATAGGTCAAAATAGTTAATAAGACAAAATGTCACATCAAATCCATAATCATTTTCAGTTTTTCTCTCCCAATTTTTTTAGTTCCAAGTATTTAGGATGAATAAAAAAAATATTGAAAAGTTAGAAAAATAATTACAAACTTATGAAAATACAAATAATTTATGCAAACAAGTGTTGTACTTTCATAAATTTGCAATTACTTTTTTTACTTTTCATATTTTTTATATTTCCCCATTTATTTAAGGTATTTTTATTTTAGGGTAAATCACACTGACACCCCTTGGGATTTAGTCCAATTACATTCTATCCATTGACATTTTAGAAATTACATTTCCACCCTTATGGTTAATAATCACATTTCACAAACCCCCTACTTATATAAAAAGCAACAACTCCTAATAGAAAAATAGAAGAAATTATATTTTTAAAAAAAAGTCAAGAAAAGGAAAAGAAAAAAAAAATAGAAGAAGGAAAGCAAAGTAAGAGAAAAGAGAAAGTAATGAGAAAGAAGAGTGCATGAGTTTAACTAATTACAATGACGATATTAATATAATTTTCTAAATATCATAGGGTAATATGTATTAAGGAGTGTTTTGGGAAGTTGGTAAAAAGTTAGCTTTTTATTTTTTGATTTTTTTGGCAAAACACTGGCTTCTTTCAGGTAAAAAAGTTGATTTTTTTAGCTAAAAAAGCTTTTTTAGTTTGTTGCCAAATTGAGCCTAAATCCAAACATCAAAAGGTATAAATGTAATGTACCCTTTATTTTATAAGCAAAAGTTTTACTAAAGTAGTTGTTTTTTTGACTTTTTAGTTAAAAAGTAGAAAAAAAAAATACGTATGTTTGAAATAATTTTTTGACTTTTTACGAAAAGATATGTAATAAAATATTGTAATAAAATCAAAATGACAATTTTATCCTTTTATTTAATAATTTCTTAACATTATTTTTATGTGGGGTTCCAAATCAATTAATTAATGAATTTTCTTTCATAGGTAGTACAAGTTGACTCACCTTTATTAGATAATTAAGAAACATAAAAATCGTTTGATGCAATTTATTTGAGCTAGTTATAATTTTTTATATGGGAGTTTATACGGACTATTTGATATAACTTTCACTTAGAATTTATTAAATAAAAATAACTTAAATAACCAAAATGGAACATTTTTCATAAATCCCATTTCTAACACTTTTATACCATAAAATTCAAATCATTTTTGATTATTCCATTAGGTCCCATTCAGTGTAGTAAGACCAAAGTACCCTCCCTCCATTCTAAAAACAAAACCATTCATATTTCCCATATCTTCATTCAAAAAAAATGCATTAACTACACATCATTTTTTAATACAAAAATTCTACCAAAAGTTTTACCAAATGTCTCACATGGGTGTGGGATCCACATGGGACCCACATTGTGTGGGTCCCACACCCATGTGAGACATTTGGTAAAACTTTTGATAGAATATTTGGGGTCTCTAGCATTACTCATTTCCATATCTTCACTCCAAAAAAATGTATTAACTACACACCATTATTAATGTTGATATATATTACACACAAAAAATTAAACATGATTCTTTTTTTATTGTCATTATATTTTGATAGTTTTTATGCATTCAAATGTTGACTGTACGAGATGACGTAAATGTGAATGTTCATATTAGATGACGTGAATGTTCACATCAGATAACGTTGTGATAAAGGTGATGTTAAGGTTCACATCAGCATTGTATCAAATTATACAATCACAAGCCTCAACTTTCATTTGAAAATAAACATTACGTGAATGTTTACACTAAAACATGTGAATGTGAATGTTCATATGAATTATGGAATATAGAAATTAACATTATGAACATTAACATTCATTATGAAATATGAATATTAACATTTGTATTCAACATTCATATGTTTTAGTGTGAACATTCACGTCACCTGATGTGAACAATTCACATTCACATCATCTGATGTGGACATTCAAGTCATCACGTACCGTCAACATTTAGATGCATAGAAATTCTAAAAAATAATGACAATCAATAAAGAACCAAGTTTAATTTTTTGTGTATAATGTATATCAACATTAAATATAAAGGTATAAAAGTCTAAAAAAATAGTATAAATCAAGAAAAATGACCTTATAGAATAAATGCATAAATACATGGGACTAAGGCCTTGTTTGGCAAGTGGCCCTTTTAGTCAAAAAGTCAAAAAGTTACTAAAAAAATCAAAAAACCAACAATCCATACCAAAAAGTCAAAGATTCCATTTTCTCTCTACTTTTTGCACATCTTTTTGTAAAAAGCTAAAAAGTCATCCCAAACATACTAATTTTTTTTACATCACATTTTAGCCAAAAAACTAAAAAGTTACTGAAAAAGTCTGTTCCCAAACGAGGCCTAAGTGTGTTATAAATTTCATTCATAGACTTTTTGGATTAAAACACTCTTAAATAGGACTTATCAATAAAAACCCCTAACCAAGAAATAATTAATTATTTAAAAATTAAAACACTTATTATTTATACTACCTAATTATCAATTTTTAACTTAAAATAAGTTGCATTTGAATTTTGTGAGTGTTTGGGGTGCATTATAAAATTGCACTTTTTATCTTTTTTAAATTATCTCTATTTTTTTATACATCTTTTCATAAAAAATTAAAAAATACATTTATTTAAATCATTCTAAATAACTTTTAATTTTTCACTAGCGCATAGCATCTAACAATAATACCATATCCTCATATTAAACCATATAACAAAATTATAGTTAATTACTTAAAAGTCTTATTTATAAATGTTATAGTAGCTTAAATATTATTTAAGATTTTTTGAACCAATAAGTCCTATTTAGTAAAACTGAGAATATTGTCATTTTTTTCCAAATTTTAAAATTAAGAACATTATCAATTTTGCATAGTAATGTTCCAAATAATTGTTTCACTGATGAAAAAAATAAAGCATGAGAGATTAAACGGTTTTTCCCTTCTACTTATTGGTTTGATTCAACTATCTAATAAAATCGAGAATATTATCAATATTTTCCCAATTTTAAAACTAAGAATATTATCAGTTTTTTCATTTTCATTTTTTTTTTAGTTTTGCATATTAATGTTTCATCATCATGCTTATTTATAGACACAAAATTTTCATTTTTGTCCAAAAAAATAATTCAGTTTTTTCAAAAAAAAAAAATATTGACCATCCAGTTTTTTGAAAATATTTTTCTGAAAATTCTACTTTCTTATTTTCCATTTTTTTTTTTGTTTTTACTAAATTTTTTAATATTTTAAACATTTTTTTTAATTTGTAGACACACCTAACATAAATACACTTAAAAAGTATGATTTTTGTGAAAAATTTTTAAAAGTTCACTAAATACCAAATATATATATATATATATATAAAAAGTATATTTTTTGTATTTTGTGTATTTATTAACTTTTTAAAATACTTTTTCACAAATATTTTACTTTTTATATACATCTAAGTAAGGTACATCTAAAAAAGTAAACAAAAAATGTTTAAAATTTTAAAAATATTCACTAAAAACAAAAAACAAAAAATTCAATTTTTAGTAAACTGAATTCAAAAAATTAAAACCAAACACACTGATTAGTTTTTTTTTTTTTTTTTGCACACAAATTTTTTTTTAGTTTTTTCAATTTGAAAATTGATATTTTAAAGTTTTGAAAATCAAAATAAATGCCAAATCATCATGTTACTTTATAGATACAATAATGATTGATAATCCGAATTTTCATGATCCGAATGATTCGAATATCTTAAAACAACATCGTTTTAAAAGTAAAATAACGTCATTTTAATATATTCAAACTATTTAAACTATACAAATTTGAGTAACCAAACACACTGAAAGTAACCATGGCTTCGTCCCTATCCACCATTTTGTAGAAAGTAACCATGGCTTCGTCCAAACTTCCACACTTACAGTACATGTCAATTAGAGTTGTCCCAACGAAAACAAATCATGTCTCATGTCATTTCTGAGGATCAAACGATGAGCTTGTCTACCATATTTTAGGTTCGATAAGCTAGCACAAGCCACAAGAGCATTTTTTTTTGATAACTCAGGGTGTCCGTGTTGGGATCGGGGATCCCGCCCAAGACCTTATAGAAATCATACAAGCCAGAATTACACACCACACACACGGAGACACAATAAAGCCAAAGCAGAGCTCCATATGGACTGGCCCAACACAAGAGTTGATAGCACCTAAGAGGTTTTGAACCTGAGACCTAGAGAGGACAAACTCCTAAGTCCCAAGCCTCCACCACTAGGCCAACCCTTGGGGGTTCAAGCAACAAGAGCATTCACAATGGATGTGTTAAAATTGTGTGTTAAAGTGTGTTATATGATAAAAAGTGTTAAAAGTGGGACCCAAAAATATGTATTAAGAGTTTGTTAATTTAGTGAGTGAATAGTGAATGAATAGTGGTACAATGGATGTGTTAAGGGGTGTGTTAAATATATATATATTATATAATAAATAAATATTTGTTAATCAAAAATTTCAAAACCCAAAATTAAATTTCAAGTCAAAAAAAAAAATCCCAACAAGTAAAAAATAAAAAAAATAAAATAATTGCCGTTAACCGGTCAACCGGCTGAACATCCGGCTGGTCAACCGGTAAGCCCAAAAAACGCTCCCCTTCGCTAGCTAAAACGCTAGCTGCAAATAACAAACATATTAACACATACCACTAACACATACACTAACAATTCCATTGCAACCCCAAACAATACCCTCTACTAGTCAAAACTTGGCACACACTAACATACACGTTAGTGTGTTCATTGTGGATACTCTAACTAGAGTGGTTTCATCTGGTTTAACCGTCTCATTCTCCATTTTCTTGAATAGTTCTAAAGCCTCACTTGGACGCTTTGACTCAACATAACCATGAATCATTGAGTTCCACAAAACTACATCTTTGTTAGCCATCTGATCAAAAATATCACGAGCGAAATCTACAAAACCCATGTCAACATACCTATTGATCAAAATAGTATGAGACACTACATCTCTCCTACCGCTCATCTCATCAAACAATCTCATTTGCTGGATTCATCTTCCCAAATTTCACACACATACCCAGAAGTGCATTCTCCAAATTCAATTTACTAAAAAACCCAACTTTTATCATGTTACCGTGGACTGCACTTCCATACTCAACCCATCTTACTTCTGCAAGAGCTGACAATATAATCACCAACGTGATCGCATCAACTCCAATGCCATCACTGATCATTTCTTTAAACAAAACCAATGCTTCAATCCTCAATACAGAATTGGAATTATAGGTGTTAGAACAATCTTCTATGTAAATAAAATAACTTGAAATAAATTCAAACAAAATAAATAAATAATATACCGGATTTATTTATCGAACCGAATTAAAATTAAGACCAAGTCGAGTGTGTGACACTCTGTCCTTAAGACAGATTCGCCCCGCTACGGTGCTTACGGTTGAGTGGCGTCTATCCCCAGAATACAATGATCTTCACAAATTTGTAGAAGCACTTCAAACAAATTTGTTCGGCGAACTAAACCTGTGATCTATACTCTCTTTAAATTATTCTAAAACTAAATATGAAGAATAAATGCACTAGAGAAAAAATTAGACAGCAATGAGACAAAATAACAGATTGAATTTTTTCCCCACCCCCAAACTGCTGGAATCAGATTGTATTTATAGGCAAATTTCCAAAGCCCTGAACAGGTACCAAACCCCAAAGTCAATAGGTGCAAAACTATTCACAATTTGAATATATGAATTGACCGTTGGTCAGAACAAAATTTCAAACAAATGAAAAAAGTGAGCCGTTAATCGAACAAATTCCTTCCGCCTGTTTGGAAAATTTATTATTAAACTATTTGGTATATATATACTAAACAATTAGAATATATATATATATATATATTAAAAGATTTGAATAGTTTAATAAATAAAGGAAGAGTACAAATTTTAGGAAATCACTTAGGAACCAAAAATTTGAATTTAGAATTAAATTAAATTCCCACAATTACAAACTTAGGAAACCACTTAGGAATCCAAAATTTGAATTTAGAATTAAATTAAATTCCCACAATAATTTTTATTGAAAAATTCAAATGAATTTTATCTAAAAAATTAATGTTAGACCGAAAAAGACGTCAACTTCCCATTCACTCATAAATGGTTTTGACGTTCTGTCTTCACCTCTTTGGACCCACCCCAAACAACGTTTGGAGCCCACTCAAATTTGGGCTCAAAAATATGCCTATATTAAACCATTTTTCCAACAATCCCCTACATGAATGGAATTTGACGGAGAGAAAATGCAACAACATGATCTAATTACAGAGAGTACAGAAATTGGAAATATTCTGCAAAGGATATGTAGCTTTTGGCTTTGAACCTTCCCTTGTGAGACACTATTGGATTTACTAGCTAACAGTGAACATGATGTCTTGAACTGTTCAGCCGTTTGTGTAAACCAAGACAATAGAACTCACACAGTATATTCCCAGACACAGTTTAGTTCTCACTATTGTGTTCATTTTGGCCCTGAACAACCTGGTCTTTCATGAGTGCTCTAGAGAATTGTAGCCCTTCACAAATCTCATAGAACCGGCCCAGTTCACACTCACATAGGTGATTCTTATGAAGAGTATCCTGCCATACTCCACTAGGTTTACCTAGATATAAGAATCATTAAAATTTTACTTAACCTCAAACGCTGCAGACATCACTATTTCATCAAAGAAATGGGTAGGAGTTAGACTCCCCAGTGATCCTTCTGAGTCATTCACAACTCGGTTGTCCCTTTGAACCTAGATCTTGGGATCTCCAGTCAACTAGGTTGGGTTGCCGTTGTGGTAACTCTTATTTAATAGGCTTAAGTCCCATTCCCCTCGATGAATTCTCAACTAACTCTCTTGCTAACCCTTTGGTTAGTGGATCCGCTATGTTGTCTTTAGACTTAACATATTCTATGGAAATAATTCCATTAGAGAGTAGTTGTCTTACGGTGTTATGTCGACGACGAATGTGTCGTGACTTACCGTTATACATATGACTCTGTGCTCTACCTATAGCTGATTGACTATCGCAATGTATGCATATAGCAGGCACCGGTTTTGGCCATATTGGAATATCTTCAAGGAAGTGGCGAAGCCATTCTGCCTCTTCCCCTGCTTTGTCTAAAGCTATGAATTCAGATTCCATAGTAGACCTAGCAATACAAGTCTGTTTGGAAGATTTCCAAGATACAGCCGCCCCACCAAGAGTAAAGACATACCCACTGGTGGACTTCGAGTCTCTAGTATCCGATATCCAATTTGCATCACAGTATCCTTCAAGTACTGCTGGATATCTAGTATAATTAAGCCCAATGTTACGAGTAAATCGGAGATATCTTAGAACCCTTATAATTGCTTTCCAGTGTTCTACTCCCGGATTACTCGTATATCTACTTAATTTACTTACTGCATAAGCTATATCTGGGCGAGTGCAGTTCATCAAGTACATTAAGCTTCCAATAATTTGGGCATACTCTAATTGAGAAATACTTTCCTGTACATTCTTAGAAAGATACAAATTAACATCTACAGGTGTTCTAGCAAGATGATCATCATCTTTGCTGAATTTGTCAAGTATTTTCTCAATGTAATGAGATTGTGACAAAGCATATCCTTCTGATGTTTTGGTAATTTTCATACCAAGAATTACATCAGCAATGCCCATGTCCTTCATGTCAAAATGTTTATTCAACATTTTCTTGGTAGTTTTAATCATGTCATTATTACTACCAATGATGAGCATATCATCTACATAAAGACATACAATGACATAACCTTTCTGTGTTTTTAATATAAACACATTTGTCACACTCATTAATTTTAAATCCATTTGACATCATTGCCTTGTCAAATTTCTCATGCCATTGCTTTGGCGCTTGTTTTAAACCATATAATGATTTAACCAATTTACACACTTTCTTTTTCTTTCCTGGAACAGAAAACCTTCTGGTTGTTCCATGTAAATTTCTTCATTTAACTCACCATTTAAGAAAGCGGTTTTAACATCCATTTGATGAATTTCTAGATTGTATAGAGATGCAATGGCAATTAGCATTCTAATGGATGTTATTCTAGTAACCGGTGAGTATGTGTCAAAGTAATCTAGACCTTCTTTTTGTCTAAAACCTTTGACTACAAGTCTTGCCTTGTATTTGTCATTGATCCATCCGCTTTCAATTTTCTTTTGAAAATCCACTTGTACCCAAGAGGTTTACAACCTGGTGGCAAGTCCACTAATTCCCAAGTGTGATTTTGCAAGATGGATTCAACTTCACTGTTGACAGCTTCTTTCCATAAAGGAGCTTCAGGACTGGACATAGCCTCTTTAAAAGTTAAAGGCTCATTTTCTAACAAATATGTTAGAAAATCTGGACCAAAAGATTTTGAGGTTCTAGCACGTTTACTACGCCTAGGTTCCTCTTCCTCATTTTGATCTAACTCTTGTTGATCATGTTCTTGATCATTACTAGTAATAGCATCAAAAGATCTTTTTTATTACTAGTCTCTTGTCCAGTCTTATTTGGAAATACATGTTCAAAGAAAGATGCATTCCGAGATCAATAATAGTATTTACATGCATTTCGGAATGTTCTGATTTATGAATCAAAAACCGATATGCACTACTATTCTTGGCATAACCAATGAAAATGCAATCAATGGTCTTAGGACCTATCTTAGTCTTTTTAGGACTAGGAATAGCCACTTTAGCCAAACACCCCCACACTTTTAAGTATTTGTAGGATGGTACTCTTCCATGCCACAATTCATAAGGTGTTTGATTCACTTTCTTTCGGGGTACTTTATTAAATATAATTAGCAGAAAGTATTGCTTCCCCCACAAGTTCTGAGGTAATCCAGAACTGATTAACATGGCATTCATCATTTCTTTTAAAGTCCTATTTTTCCTTTCAGCAATTCCATTTTGCTGAGGTGAGTAAGGAGGGTTTTGATGAATTATTCCATGTTCTTTACAAAATTCACCAAAAGGTGATTCATATTCACCACCTCTATCACTTCTAAGTTTCTTGATTTTCTTACCAAGTTGATTTTCAACTTCATTCTTATATTGAATGAAAGTTTCCAAAGCTTCATCCTTGGTTCGAATTAAATAAACATAACTATATCTAGTATAGTCATCTATAAAAGTGATTACATACTTTTTTCCCACCTCTGGTTTGAATTGATTTAAAATCACAAATGTCACTATGAATTAATTCAAGTGGTTCCGTACTTCTTTCAATTGAATGAAAAGGAGTTTTAGATAATTTTGCCTCAACACAAATTTCACATTTATGATTTGAATCAATGTCAAATTTAGGTAAACATTCCATATTAATTAATCTACGCAAAGATCCATAATTAACATGTCCTAGTCTACCATGCCATAAATTTGAAGACTCAAGCAAGTAAGAAGAAGATGTAGTATTATTAATAACTGAGGGTACAACGGTCATTACATTTAACTTGAAAAGGCCATCAGACATGTAACCTTTTCCTACATACATCCCATTCTTAGTAAGTACAAATTTATCACTCTCAAATACTAGCCTAAACCCATTCTTACTCAACAAAGATCCGGAAACAAGATTCTTGCGAATGTCCGGTACATGCAGCACATTGTTGAGAGTGAGTTCCTTTCCTGATGTCATCTTGAGAACAATCTTTCCTTGTCCTTCAACTTTGGAAGTTGAGGAGTTGCCCATAAAAAGTTGTTCACCATTGTCCACTGTAGAATAAGATGTGAACATCTTTTTGTCGGCACAAATATGGCGAGTAGCACCAGTGTCCACCCACCATTCTTTAGGATTTCCGACAAGATTTGCCTCGGAAACAACTGCAGAAAGATTGATGTCATCTACATTGGAAATATTGTCCACTTCGGTCATATGGGCTTGAGCAGGCTTCTTGCTTGTTCTTCTTTTGCTTTTGCCTTTGCTACGGCAATCTTTGGCCCGATGTCCCTCTTTGTCACAGATGTAACATTTGCCATTAAACTTGTACTTTTTATTATCCCCCCTTTAGAGCCTTGTGATGAACTTTCTCCAGAAGACTTTCGTTTCTTGGTTTTTGAAGCATGTTCCACCACATTTGCCTTAGACTCCATAGGATCTTACCAGCCCGCTTTTCAGAATTGCGGTTGTCCTCCTCAATCCTTAAACGCACAATTAACTCGTCCATAGAAATTTCTTTGCGCTTGTGTTTGAGGTAGTTCTTGAATTCCTTCCAGCCTTTTGGTAATTTTTCAATTAAGGCTGCAACTTGGAAGGATTCACTGAGAGACATACCTTCTGCGTGAATGTCATGCAGAATGAGTTGGAAATCTTGAGCTTGGCTGATCACAGTTTTTGAATCAACCATTACAAAATCCAGGAATCTGCCAACCACAAATTTCTTTGAGCCGGCATCTTCCGTTTTGTACTTTTTCTCCAACGATTCCCAAAGTTCCTTTGCTGTCTTGATTGGACTGTAGACGTTGTATAATGTGTTGTCAAGTCCGTTCAAGACGTAATTCCGGCAAAGGAAATCGGCATGTTTCCAAGCATCAACCGCAGCAACCACTTGCCGGTCGGTTTCATCCTCTTTCAGGATAGGAGCATCTTCACGGAGGAAACGAGCCAGGTTCAGAGTTGTAAGATAGAACAACATTTTCTGTTGCCATCTTTTAAAGTCAGTTCCTGAGAACTTCTCTGGCTTTTCACCGTGATTTACCGGTACTGTCATCACAGGAGAGGGGGTTGGTGCAATTGCAGCCACCACAGCAGTACTTGTTTGGGCATTAGTTTCAGTAGCCATCAATTCTAATATATAAAACAAAATTATAATTAGAATTTACACTACACAGAAAATTAAACCAAATTCACAGAATTAAATTCTGTAAAAATAAAAGAAACAAGAATGTAACTTTTATTTCCCAATTAATTTGAAAATAAAATAAAATTTTATTTAAACAAATTAATTCCACACAGAAAATTAAATTCTGTAAAATAAAAGAAATAAAATATAACTTTTATTTTTCAATTAATTTGGAAATAAAATAAAATTTTATTTAACCAAATTAATTCCACACAAGAAATTAAATTCTGTAAAATAAAAGAAATAAGAATATAACTTTTATTTTTCAATTAATTTGGAAATAAAATAAAATTTTATTTAACCAAATTAATTCACACAGAAATTAAATTCTTGTAACTCCAATAATTAAAATACTGAAAACAGAATTTTAATTAATGAAAACTCAGAAAATAATTTCTAAAACCAAAATTAATTTCTGAAAAAATTCCACAAAAATATATTCTGAATTGTTAATGACACCAGTATCGTACTACTAGTTGTCAAAGAAAAGAGACAGTATATTACTACTATCTGTCAAATAGCATATAATCACTATTTGTTTTTCCAACCAGAATATTATTTTGTAAATCCACAGAAAATAATTTTCTTAAAAGAAGAAAGAGAAAAGGAAACAAACGAAAAATTCTGTAAACAGAATAATTCGATCTGTCTTAAGATTGTTGGAACAATCTTCTGTGTAAATAAAATAACTTGAAATAAATTCAAACAAAATAAATAAATAACATACCGATTTATTTATCAACCGAATTAAAATTAAGACCAAGTCGAGTGTGTGACACTCTGTCCTTAAGACAGATTCGCCCCGCTACGGTGCTTACGGTTGAGTGGCGTCTATCTCCCAGGATACAATGATCTTCACAAATTTGTAGAAGCACTTCAAACAAATTTGTTCGGAACTAAACCTTGTTCTATACTCTCTTTAAATTATTCTAAAACTAAATATGAAGAATAATGCACTAGAGAAAAAATTAGACAGCAATGAGACAAAATAGCATACTGAATTTTTCCCCACCCAAACTGCTGAATCAGATTGTATTTATAGGCAAATTTCCAAAGTCCCGACAGGTACCAACCCGAAGTCAACAGGTGCAAAACTATTCACAATTTGAATATATGAATTGACCGTTGGTCAAAACAAAATTTCAAACAAATGAAAAAAGTGAGCCGTTAATCGAACAGATTCCTTCCACCTGTTTAGAAAATTTATTATTAAACTATTTGGTATATATATACTAAACAATTAGAATATATATATATATTAAAAGATTTGAATAGTTTAATAAATAAAGGAAGAGGTACAAACTTTAGGAAATCACTTAGAAACCCAAAAAATTGAATTTAGAATTAAATTAAATTCCCACAATTACAAACTTTAGGAAACCACTTAGGAATCCAAAATTTGAATTTAGAATTAAATTAAATTCCCACAATAATTTTTATTGAAAAAATTCAAATGAATTTTATCCAAAAAATTAATGTTAGACTCGAAAAACGACGTCAACTTCCCATTCACTCATAAATAATTTTGACGTTCTGTCTTCACCTCTTCGGACCCACCCCAAACAACGTTTGGGGCCCACTCAAATTTGGGTTAAAAAATATGCCTATGTTAAACTATTTTTCCAACAATAGGTACCCAGAAGTGAATTCCAACTTGTTATGTCTCTCTGAGACATTTTATCAAACACAAACCTAGCATCATCAACACAGCCAGTGGACCCATAAAAGTGAATAAGAGAATTCTGTACATAAACATCACAATCTAGTCCTACTTTTGTGATATGGGCACGCAGTTCCTTTAGGAAATGAATTTAGGCTTGTACAAGCCTTCCATAGGCTTGGGAAAGTGAAGTTATCAGGGATCATAGAGTTTGATTGAATGGAGTGGTTGTAAATGAGAATGGCTTTGATGGGTTTGGCGTCTTTGGAATAGGCTCTGAGAATGCAATTCCATGTGGGGGTGGTGTGGAGGAGACCAGTTGTGATGGTTTGGGTGAGGATTTGATCAAGTTGTTTGATGTTATGGGCTGAACTTTTGAGGAACTTTAGTGTAATGTGGAGTTGGGTACACATCAAATTCACTTTATATGGTTTTGGTGGTAGTTTGGAATTGGGGTACACATATAATGATAATCCACTGGTGGGTATGGCGTGAGGGTGTGGCAGGATTGGATTAAGGATCCAAATATTCCGTGCATATTTTATAGTCTCAGCCCTTGCTAGTTGCTATACCTCTAGTCCATGTTGTTTGTGCTCATATTAATGTTCTTTTCCCATTTATTTTGTTTATATAGTAAGTTGAAGTGGGTGTTGGGGAACCCTCAAAATAAGTACACCAGTCTTTTTCTTTCTTTTTTTTCCAAAAGTTAAAAAAAAGGGTAAAATTGCGTTTGCGATGAACACAAATTGAGTTATGAAACGATGAATTTATTTTTATTCATTTAACTCAAACGATGAATTTATTTTTATTCCTTTTACCATCTGTCACCTGTCCCATGACATGACAGGAAGGATAAAATAGAGAAATGGCCTATCAATCATTTGATGAGACAACATACTATATTATTTGGCCAAAAAAAAATAATAATAATAACAAAAATAAGCACATCTCAAATACCTTCTGAAAAAAACAACAAAATAAGTCAATAAGCAAAAAGGCGAATATAAGCAATTCCCAAATAACTCCCAAGTCTTTTTTTCACTTTAGTTTTTTTTAAAAATATTCTTTTATATTTAGACCTCTAACTATTTGTCATTTTTAACTTTAGTCCAACTTTTAACATCTATTAAAATAGTAGTAATAAAAAATGACATGTGACATGAGACAACTCATTGCCAATCCAAACATCGGGCAATACATGAAAAATGTGAAAAATAATTCATTGACAAATAAAATTTCTAAACATCACCAATCCCCCAAAACCAACCACCACAACAAAATCAACTGTGAAAAACCAAAATACCCCTAAAAAACTAGCCACATCAAAATCAACCATCATCATTCACTTTCGCCAACCCCACCCCTACTCCTCTCCTTAAACAACACTATCCTTGTCACTACTCTCTCTCTCTCTCCCCCCCCCCCCCCCCACCACCCACATACCACCGGCCCATAACTTGAATAACTTGACTCTTTAAAACTCTTCCACCTTGAACCCACTACCATGGTTGCTACAACACCACCCACCCTCTACAAATTTCTCACCATTGTTGGCCACACACAACACTACAACCCCACCTCTACAACATCATCAACATCATCACAAAACCACTAGATCAACAAATACTTGACAAAATCACCACCCTTAAGAAGCCTAAAACCACCATTGTAAGCTAGACGCACAAGAGAGGTGGTTGGCAAAGGAAGAGAGATGATGGAGATGTGGTAATTAATTATCAAATGTCATGCAATAATGATTAACCAATAAAAAACTTGAAGAGACTGGTCACTCTGTTTGGTTTTTATTTTTAGAATTCACTTTTTAGAAAATTTTATTTTTTGTATTTTTTTGTTTTCACTTAATTTTTTTTTTTAATTTTTAGACACACCAAAAAAATATACTTAAAAAGTATTTTTTTAAAAAAAATCACTAAATAACAAAAATACAAAAAACAAATGAAAATTCAATACATTTTTCAATTTTTTGTGTATTTATTAAATTTTTTAAATATTTTTTCACAAATATTTTACTATTTAAATACATCTAAATAAGGTGCATCTAAAAAAGTAAAAAAATTACTAAAGAATTTAAAAATATTCACTTAAAAATAAAAAAATACGAAAAATAAAAAAATTTAATTTTCAAAAAATTGAAACTAAACACATTGAATATAATTTCAAGCCTACCAATTGTAAAATCTTGGACTATGTCTTTTTTTTTCGTTTTTTCTTTTCTTTTTGTTTCTGGAGCACCATATTGCACTATGTTTGGATTGAGTAAATTTGGGTAGGACCAATCAATACTCATCATATTTGAATATTGGGTAAATTACAAATACACCCCTTAAAGTTTGCTTAAAATACGAATTACCTCCTGCAGTTTAAAAAATTACAAATATCTCCCTGTCAGAATGTTTTTATTTAACATAATTAATTAAAAAAATAAAATTTCTAACTGTTTACCTATACAATAATAGAATATATGAATTATTAATTGAAATAAAATTTAATATTATTAAAAACTGTTAATTAACTTGATGATTTATTAGGTGCCGTTTGGTAACACTTACGTTTTCAGTTTTCTGTTTATATTTATAAAAATTTAAAAAACTCAAATAAAAACTTGTTTGGTAAAATTTTTGATTTATAAATCAGTGGTCTCAGTTTATAAATTTGGCCAAAAAATGAAAACACAAAAAATGTGTTTCCGTTTTGAGTTTTCAGTTTTTTTTTTACCACCCAACACTAGCCACCACACGCCACCATTTTCCACCACCGTCTTCCGCCACAACCACCCAACACCCACCACCCCCCCACTACCACCTACCACCACCACCCACCTGCCACCACCACCCACCACCACCACTTGCCAATCACCACCCACTTGCCACCCACTCGCCGCTACCACCACCACCACCCACCACCCACCTGCCATCCACTCGCCCACCCACCACCGCCACTACCATCCACAGCCCCACCACCACCCGCCACCTACTTGCACACCACTCACCACCCACCTGCCACCACCACTACCACCACCACCACCACCACCCACTCGCTACCACTCACCACCGTCACCCATCCACCCACCACCACCACCCGTCACCTACCTGCCACCCACCACCTCCCGCCATCCCCCCCACCGTCACCACCCACACCACCACTACCACCACACCACACCCGCCACCGTTACCCACCCATCCCCACCACCCACCCGCCACCACCCACACCACCCGCCATCCGCCACCCACCTGCCACCACCCACCACCCGCCACCGTCACCACCCACCCCACCACCACACCAGCCACTACCACCACCTGCTATCCGCCACCCACCTGCCACCACCACCACCACCCGCCACCGCCACCACCACCACCACCACCCACTTGTTACCATCCGCCACTGTCACCCACCCGTTACCACCCACCACCACCAGCTACCCACCATCCACCGTCACCACTTTCCACCACCGTCTTCCGCCGCCATTTGCCACCACTTGCCATTTCCCACTCTTTTTTATATTTTTAAATTTTTTAAAACATTTTGTCAATTACCAAACGCATTTGTAGTTTATGTTTTTCTAAAAATAAACAAAAAATAAACAAAAACCAGTTTATAAAATTTTTATAAATATAAACTGAAAACGTAAACGTTACCAAACACACCCTTAATAAAATGACCTATTTGTTATGAAATTAGAAATCTTATGAGGCATAATATAATTTCTAGAATCATAAAAAATAATTTATAATTTAAATAAATCTTAGGGGGTGTATTTATAATTTATCCTTTAATGATTTAAAGAAGGGAATGAGAAACGCAAGGAGTAGGGGTGTAAATCCGGTTCGACCCACGAGCTGAAAAATTAAGCTCATGCCCAGATCTAGGCCCAAGGATATTCGGGCCTTGGGCGAACAATGGGCCGGTCCTCTGCCCAACTTTTTTTTTTTTTTTTAAAATTTATTATATTTTACTAAAAAATACACTGGGTCTCCGACAGGTCGAACTTTGAGTGAGACTTAAGCGGACCGATGGGCTGGACCACGAATCAAGCTTCAAAATAATGATTCAGGCCCAGGGGCTCAAGCTAGGCTCGGGCCTTGGCCCAAACGAGTTAGGCCCATCTCGAACCGTGAGAGAATTTCAAATCGACCACAGGCCATAGGCCATTTTTACACTTTTAGGAAGGAGGAGCAATTGTGATGGAAAGGGCCCACAATTTGAGTACTTTTATTTAGCTCTAAAATTTGAAGAAAATGACTTGGTTGTTGCTAGTGTTAAGTTTCAAAAAAGATTAGGTTAAGTTTCGAATAATGGAAAGGGCCCACAATTTGAGTACTTTTATTTAGCTCTCAAAATTTGAAGAAAATGACGTGGTTGTTACTAGTGTTAAGTTTCAAAAAACAATTAGGTTAAGTTTCGAATAATGATAGGAATTCTGAATGTTTTATAAAATGTTTTATTAAATATTTTATATAAGTGTGGGTAGAACTATAAATGAGTCGGACTGAGTTTTAGTATGTTTAAATTTATTTATTAAGATTTTAATGAACTCAAGCTCAATAAAAATTTAATGAATCGAGCTTGACTTGAGTTCGAGCCTGTTCACGAGTCTTAACGAGTTAAAAAATTTATAAATTCATACTTGCATATGAGACTAAAGTTATAATTAAAATTTTAATTAAATAATTATATATACAATATATATAATATTTTTAAAAAAAGGTTAAATTTATCAAAATATTATTATACTACCACTTATATAAATGTACTATCTATAGTTAACTACTATTTACATTTATATTTTTAAATATATAAATAGCATATTTATCTTATTTTTTGTAAATATTTTTATATTATTTAATATATAAATAATAAATATTAAACGAGTCAGCTAACGAGCTGAGTTTTAGAATGCTTGGACATGTTTATTAAAAATTTAAGGAGCTCGAACTGGAACACAAAAAATATTTAACGAACTGAGTTCAAATGAGCTCTTATCGAGCCGAGGTCAAACCTATTCACGAACGACTCTATTCATTTGCAGCTCTACTATAAAATCTACATAGAACCCACGTGATGTGGGTCTCACACCTATGTGAAACATTTGGTAAAATATTTGAGATCCTATCATTTTTCTTAAGTTTCACAATTGTATCAATTGTCTTAACTCTTTTTCCATATAACTGTAGGTAAATTATGGGACATATATTATGAATCTTTAACATTTTTCATAAAAAAAGTAAATTACACTGACTTCGCCGAAGGTTTGGAAAAAAATATATCTTTATTTTTTGGATATAATTACATTAATTTCCCTTTTAGTAATTTTAAAAAGGGAAAATTAGTCTAAGGTCCATCTCCCATTTTTAGTAATGGAAAAGATCCACAATATTATTTTTTGATGTCTAAGGTCCCTAAACCCACACCCATTTATATCAGAGAAATTTCACCCTCTTTGTTTCTGAACTTCATTCTATCAAACCTCATTTCTCTCTCTACCTTCTCTATTTCATCTCTCTCTCTTATCATTCAACTTGTCTGCTGTCTTCTTCCTCCATTTCTTTACCCCCAAGCAAATTCTCCAATCCCACACAATTTGATTCTCCTGTAACCTCCTCTCCTCAAATTCCTGGTCAACCTCGCCGTCCTAAACCTCTTATCCAACCTCTTCTCAGCCCAAATCCTGCCCCAAATCGCCTTATGCGCCTACCTCAACATCATCGATCTCAGCAATATTCTTCTTACGGGTCCGATTCCTCAGCAACTGGGGCTTTTGGCGCAGTTATCGGTTTTCGATGTGTCGAATAACCGGTTGGCAAGTTCGATTTCGGCGGTGCTACAGTAACAGTTATCATACCTCCCACAACCTTTCAGGAGAAACCTCATCATAGGATACTGAAGAAGAGGATGAAGAACAACACAATCGCCATTTTCTACAAGTAACATGATTTGATCTTAAGAGTTTTCCTGGAATTACAAACTCAAAAGATTCTGCGGAGTGCCAGCATCCCATATCAGATGTTTCACATCTCTGGCACCAGTAAAGATTGAATGGTAACTCAATCAGTAACAAGCCATAAAAAGTTGTTTCTAAACATAAACCAATTAATTAATATTAAAGGAAAATAAAACCCAAATCTATATGGATGGGAATCAGAACAAGAAATATTGTTTTATGAAAAATCTCTCTCTAAATTTTTATGCATAATTAATCATTCCTTCATACAGATGACTCACATTACAAATCTTTCTCTGAAGTTTTTCTACTAGTGTAAATTGAAATTAATAGGTACTGATCTTTAGATTGAAATGTTCAATTTTTTCTGGATTGAGATTTTCTCTGGGTGTTCAAATTTCTCTGAATTGAAATTTTCTCTGGGTGTTCATTCAATTTTCTCTAGATTAAAATTTGGAATCCATGTTTTAGTCCATGAATTACAGAGTGTAGATTGAATTAATAGGTACCGGATCTCTGGATTATATCACTATCCTCATGAATTACAGAGTGTAAATTGAAATTAATAGGTACTGATCTCTAGATTGAAATGTTCAATTTTCTCTCGATTGGAATTTTACTAGATGTTCAAATTTCTCTAGATTGAAATTTTCTCTGGGTGTTCATTCAATTTTCTCTGGATTGAAATTTGGAATCCATGTTTTAGTCCATATTTTAGTCTATGAATTACAGAGTGTAGATTGAATTAATAGGTATTGGATCTTTGGATTATATCACTACCCTCGGAGGACTAATATCAAGAAGCTGTGCAGTATCCAGAGAAATTCTCTGGATCGAATTTTCTCTGGATTGATGTTGAGGGACCTTAGACATTATGAAAATATTGAATGTCCTTTATGCTATAAAATCTTAATACCAGTGACCTTAAAAAAAAATCCCCTTTTAAAAAACTAAAATTAATGCAAATAGTGTAAAAATATAATAATAAGTAAAAAGAAATATACATTTTAATTTGAAAAAGATGATGACATTGTTTTCCATTCATATATTTAATAAATTATTAATGAAAAAGGGAGGAACATAAGTGTTATATGAATTAAAATTTTAATACTGTGTTTTGTTCATGAATTTAGGTAGAAATTTAAAAACAAATGAACCAAACACAACTTATGAGACTATGCAAAAATTATAAATTTACTATATTTAAAAACAAATGAACCAAACACAACTTATGAGAACTATGCAAAAATTATAAATTTACTATATTTTCTCCAAATTTTAAGAAAGAACAGTATAATTTATCCTTAAAAAAAATTATTTTAGGTTACCTATTCAACTTCTATACCACCCTTTCATTCATTAATACTGTCTAAAGAAACAAGAAAAAGAAAAGATGCCCCCCATTCACCTTTATTAATTAGGAAAATTTAGTCAAAACCTTTTTATTGGATTATTGTTTAGTGAAAAGAACAGTCTAATTTATTTTGTTTCATAAACCATCTAAGGAGGAAATACATAATTGAGTAAGGAGAAAATAATATATATATACATATATTTGGACAATATTGTCAGTAACATGTTACTATTTACATCAATTCCGACGGTATTAATTTTTTTATTTTTTAATTAATTTATTATTTTTTAAGAATTTCTTAGTCAACATGGATGACAGATATTGACGAGAGAATTCTAAAAATTTTATTAAAAATACTAATTTTATTATTTTTAATAGATATTGATGAGAGAATTCTAAAAATACTAATTTTATTAAAAATCGATATCTAAATCAAAATTTATATTATTTTAAAGTTTAATATTTTGATAATAGTAATCTGTGTTGAACTTTTCAAGATTTTTTTTTGTATTTATCCTTAATATATTAAAATTTTATTATAAGAGAATTTTAAGTAAATCTCCCAATTAATTATACTCTAACCAAGGGGTTGTTTGGGATGACCTAAATAAGTGTACTTTTTGTTTTTTTACGAAAAGATGTGCAGAAAAGTAGAGAGATGATGTGATGGAAAAAAGATAAAAAGTGTGTACTTATTTAGGATAGCCAAACTTGACCCAAGTAAGAGGGGATGTATCTTTCTTCCTTTTTCATATTATTAAATTCTCTGAACAAAATATAATTTATAAGTGATTTGAAATAGTAGTAGATATCTATTAATATTATTGATTTTATTTAAAGGTGTGAATCTTACTGTTTTAAGCCAATCATGAATTGTAATTTATTTATACACCATAGGTATGTTAACAAAATTATTCTTCAAATTCTTCTCCTAACTTACATTTTCCCTCACTTTCTTTGCCGTGTATCCAAACATAATATTAAAAATTCTTGACATTGTCATTTTGATTGTGATTGTTGTTTTAAATCAAAGGTCAATTGTCAATTGTCATGCAATGATAATTAAAATGGAAAAACTCATTACAATTTGAATTTTGAATTTCCCCCTTGCCAAACAGCTCCTGAAGAATGGTGGTTTTAGCAGAAGCAGTTGGCGCTGACTGGAAGTGGAATCGCGAGTCTCTTAGCTGTTAAGAAAGGTTAAATAATTAAAAAAACGTAGAAGTTAAAATGAGGGTGGTTGGCAAATGTTATTTTTGGCTTTTTATGTTAAAATTTATAAAAAGATAAAATAAATTAAAATAATTAATAAGACAAAATATCATATTAAATCCATAATTATTTCACTTTTTCTCTCTCAATTTTTTTAGGCCATCATCATGCCTTTATAGACACAAAATTTTCAGTTTCGTACAAAAAAATATTTCTATTTTTTTAAAACAAATATTAGTTTTTTTATACAAATAATTTTTTTAAAATTTTTAAAATTTGAAAGTTGATATTTTAAAGTTTTAAAAACTAAAATAAATGTTAAATCATCATGTTGCTTTATAAATAATCATAAATGATGAACAATCATTGTTTGAAGGACAATTCCGACTATTAAAAATTTAATGAGACTTAAAGGTTTAAAAAATCTTAGTTATGACTTAATAGAGTATAAGTTCATAAATTAGAACTTATATGTAAATATCTCATAAAATTAACAGTCCAGATCTCAACTTACAATGATCCCGACCTATTAATCAACGTCCAAAAACCACTAATTCTTTCAACAACAATGATATATTTTAGAGTTTTAATTGAGCTCTAGTGAGGTGGAAAGTCCAAAAAAAAAAAAAAAAAAAAAAACAACAACAACAACAAGAAGGCCAAATAGGAATGGCAACGGGGCGGGGCCGGGGATCCCACTCCCCGTCCCTGATCCCCGATGATCGAATTTCCCCCGTTCCTGGCCTCAATCTCGATCCTCGACCAGGAACCTATCACCGCCCCCGCACCCCTACTAGGGATCGGGTTTCCTCGACCCCGAACATTTCCCGGCAAAAAAAAAAAATCTACAACCTTTAGAATAATTATAGAACGAGTAATTAACAACAACATTAAAAAAATCTACAACCTTCAGAATAGTTTTGAAGATACCATATATGTGTGTGTGTATATATATATAATATTGTGTATGTACAACCTTCAAAATAATTATAGAATGAGTAGAATTCAAAATCTACACAACCTTCAGAATAATTATAGAAAAGTATAATTAAAAATCTATAATATATATATATATATATATATGGTCTTATAGATACATAATATATATACATATATTGTGTATGTACAACCTTCAAAAGCAACAACAGATCATCATAGATCTCACACAAATCTGAGCTAAAATGGCGATCAGAGCACTGTGAGGGACTGAAATGGCGATCAGAGCACTCCATGGCAGCTCTCTTCTCTCTCTCTCCCCCTTCTCCTCATTTTTCTCACGACGGGAAGCTCTCTGTCGTCGCGAAAAATGGCGATCAAAGCACGATTTGGACTGAAATCGGTGAGATATCAGAGATATAGTGAGAGAGAACAAAGGGAAGAGCGACGGCGGCGGATAAACGGTGGAGATCGGCTCTGTGAAGAGTGTGAGGGACTGATGTGTGTTTGTGTGTCTATAACCTAAAATGAGGCCAACAAATTAAGAGAGACACAGACACAGACACATATATATACAGAGGGGTACAAAAGTAATTTTATTTTGGGGAAAAAACGGCGTCGGGGCTATGAAAGCTATCCCTGTCCCTGGCCAAAAACTGATCGGGGATTTAATTTCAAATACCATCCTCGGCTCGTTAGTAATATTTTTCGGGAAAAAACAGCTCTTATCGGGGAAGGAGGAGCGGGTCTCCGTCGGGCCGGGTTCAAATTGCCACCTCTAGGCCAAAACATTAGAAAAATAATTGAGAACACTAAAAGTAATACTCTAATAGCACCCCTAATAATGTGGCAGTAGGCGGGGCTCACTTCTTATGCCTATTTTTTTTTGGGTGATGATTGAGACCCCCTCCAATCACTACCCCCACCACCCCCACAGACACGTGGCAGGTGGTGATTGGAGGAGAAGGAATAAAGAAAAAGAAAGAAAGAAAAAGTAGCCAATCAAGTGAAGAGGGGGTCAAGGGGGTGGGAAAAAAAGGGAGTCCAAGTCATTTTTTTTTTTTTTTTGTTGGTATTCTCAATGCATTAGTGCTATTAGTGGTCTTTTTTTTAGTAGTATGAATCATTGTTGAAAACATTATATCAGATGGACCTTACATACACACAGTGGTATTTTGGGAAGATGGTAAAAAGCAGTTTTTTTGCTTTTAACCAAGCTTTTTGGGAGTGATTTGGGAAGCTGGTAAAAAACTGTTTTTTTTTTTGAATTAATATTTATTTATGGTGTCACATCACACTAAAATGACTAAAATAACCTCACCAAACTAAAAAAAATTACATTTTACCCAAACCCACAAGATATAAACGTTGAGGGTAATTATGTAATTTTCTAACTTACTTTTGCCACTTCCCAAATGAGCAAAAAAACGCAACTTTACGTTTTGCTTAGCCACAAAACGTGGCGTTTTGATCTAATCCCAAAAGAGCCCACATTAAAGTTATTAAAACTCACAAATTAGCCCTCTAAAACAGTTTTATTCTTTCAAAATATCCTGATTCCCCCACACACCAAATCTTTCCCCACCTTGATGAGTTGTATCATGGACCGCCAGGCTGGCAACTGTTAGAATCCAACATGCAGATACGCTGGCGATTAGAAGATGCTATTCAAATGGACGGCTGAGATCTCTCCATCTCCTACGCTATCATGTGAGTCTTTTGATTTTTGGTGATATCATGTGAGTCTCTTTCTCCATATATACACACGGCACAAATATCATCAATCTTCACAAGGCCATGTTCTCCCGCTAATCACTTCCTCCTAGCAGAAAACAAGGAGCCCCCCAATATTTGGCCTGGGTTTCTAGAGAGAGAAAGTCCGTTTTTGCAATCACAGATCGGTACCAACATTCTCTTGGGTTAGTTTTTGTTTTTGTTTTTAATTTAAATTTGATCTGATTGCTTCGGTAGAGTGGTAGATCTGGGATTATTGTTGTGTTTATTGGGGAAAAAAAAAAAAGTTGTTTTTTTGAGAAATTTTGTGGGTTTGTTTGTTGATTTGTGATTCGAAGTGGGTTTTCAAAGTACATTATGGGTTTTGATGCGTTTTTTCTTGGTTGATTTGGGTATTTCATTTTGAATCTCATGGCTAATTTGGGAAATTTTCTTACTAATTGGAAACCTGAAGGCCAGGCGTTTAATTTTTTTTTTTTGGTTGATGTAATGCTTGTGAACTTTTAGTTTGAGGTTGGTTTTGTTATGATATTTGATTAAAATTGACGAGGAATGTGTGACGAAAGAATAATATGTGAAGTGTACATGAAAAAAGCCATTTTCAGCCTTTACTCAATTTTTTACCTAAAACTTTATTCCATATGCTATGTTGCATGGACTTGGATAAGGGTGTCATGTACCGGTGCGTGTCTCAAGGTCAACCCATCAAATCTCAAATTTAAGGATGTGTTTGATTTATGGATTTAGGAAGGGATTTGGAAAGAGAAAGCGACAATATGTTTGTGTGTAGTGTAGGGAAAATGTAGTTATATTTCATTCACATTTCACTTATATTTTTCTTTTTCATTTTTCTTTTTCATTTCCAAATCCCTATTCGAATTCATGAACCAAACACAAGAACCAAACACAAGGTAAAGGTATATGGGTTCACAAAAAAGGTCATAGTTCGGGCGCATATCTCACACCCTTTGTCCAAGTGTATTTAATTTATTTTGAAGAGCATGTGACATAGTTGATATGGACAAACTTTGATTTAAGCATAAATTTGGGTGAAAGCATCACTAATGTTGTTAATTTGGAAGCTACAAAATAGTCTTGAAAAATTTGCATAAAAAAAAAAAAGAAGAAAAAAAAGGAGAGTAAAACTTGTTTTGATACAAGTAAAGAAGTGGAGAGGGTTTTAGGGGTTTTTTTTAACTCAAATTTAAATTTGATATTGATAAAGGGTAAGGGTTCGAGATGTCCTAGGTTCTACAAATTTATTGCTCGAGAAATAAAATTTCGTCAAAATGTTAATAACTTAAGCCGATAATATCTTGATAGATCTACACAAAGTGATCCTTGTGCTGATCTTGATAAAGCTACACAAAGGGATCAGCCCCCCAGCCACCAAAATAAAAATAAAGTGTTGGTAAAGAAGGTAAGAGTTCATGTTTAACAAGTTTTATGACAAGCTACCATCAAACTAGAGGTTTTGGTCAAACCTTACCTTATTTGAGATGTGTAGCTATCACATGAATACAAATACAAATTATAAAAAACAAGGAATACAAAATACAAATTTAATGAAAATTTAATGAAAGCCCATTAACCCATTAACCACATAGAAATATGATTATTTTCCCTTGTCAAAATGTTCACAAGCCAACTGAGTTTAGTTTGGTTTAGAAGAGTCTTATATGAGCTTGAACAAATCTAATGTTGAGTGCAGCCAAGCTATTCATGGGTAGCGCAGTCCGTTTGCCAACCCTATGCAGTATCATGGCTACAATAAAAATCTATCCTAAAAATTGTTGAATATGATAGCACTAATGAAATTAATTATCTTCCCTTGCCAACTGAGTTTTGTTGGGCCTTGTTTTTGTGGCGCCATCATTAGAACAAGCTTGCTTCAAAATAGTATTTTATGAGCTGGAACGAATCCATTGTTGAGTTGAGCCTGAGCTGTTTGCAGGCAGTGTAGTTCGTTTACCAGCCATATGCATAGGCAAATGCTTTATGAATAAAAAATTGAACAAGACAATGGCACCAAATTAATTGTATAGCAGTAGTCACATTGCTTTGAAATAAAAGGTTGAAAGGTGGACGACTTGAATTCTTGAGTGTTTTATGGATTGTTTGTTTATGTTGAATTATATCTCAAACATTGGGGTCCATCAACCACAAAAAGGCCACATATTTATGTTCTTATGGGATTCTCATTGCACCTGCTATTTCAATGTTGTTTTCTTTCAGTGTTTTGTTCACCAAGGTTTTATGAATTTGATTACTCAGTTTTTGTCTGCTGTCTAACTTATTTCATTGCACATGTGGCTTCAGTCATATAAAAGGGTGCCAAGATGGTTGCACAAGGCTTCACAGTGGATTTGAATAAACCTCTCGTCTTCCAGGTGAATAACTACCACTGCATTTTGTTTTCCATGATATTTGATGATAGTAATTGTTCAAAAAATAGTAAATAAAGATTTATCAAAAATAAATAAATAAATAAATAAACAGTAAATAAAATAAAACAGAAAGTTTATGCACATGCAGATCTCTTGGCGTTCAGAGAGCTAGTTTTACCTGGTGTATAGGATATTGTTTCTTATTCAGTCAATATTGTAACTAGGATTGGAAAAGAAATTAAATGCTTCATACAATCCATTAGTCTATTTTTTGAACTCTCTAATTCGGGTGGCGGTATCAGTCTAATTTGTCTATTTTGAACTTAAATGCTTCATTCAATCCATTAGTCTATTTTTTGGAAGCTTGGTTCCTACACATCACTTCTATTTCCATCCTAGAAATGCCTGTTCTCTTTCTCTTTCTCTGGCATTAATTAACTTTTTTGACAATCTTTCCCAGGTTGGCCACCTTGGAGAGGATTACCAGGAGTGGGTTCACCAGCCTATTGCTAGCAGGGAAGGTCCTCGATTTTTTGAAAGTGATTTTTGGGAGGTATTACAAATTGCATACCAAGCACTTTCACTTCTTCACTCATGCTGCATGTCATTTATCTTTTTGTATTTTTTTCCTATAATTTTTTTTTAGATATTATTGTCTTTAGTTTTGATACATTGGACTATGGGTTTATGTAATGCATTCTATGACAATGTGCTGCAGTTTGATTGATTTTGTTTGAAACAGTTTTTGACCAAAAACGAGTGGTGGGTAATTCCTCTAATCTGGCTGCCAGTTTTCTGCTGGTGCATCTCCATGTCTGTTCGGAAGGGCCTAACACTTCCTCATATAGTATTGATGGTGATCCTTGGTATTTTTATATGGACATTGATGGAATACAGTTTGCATCGCTTCCTTTTTCACATCAAAACAAAAAGCTATTGGTTAGTATTTCTTTCTCTGTGCGTGTGTGTGTCTCTGTAGGGTTGGCCCAAGGCTTGGGCGAGCTAGACAATCAACTAATGCCGCCGATTTGGAGGACTGAAAATTTTTTATTCCTTTAATGATAGTTTATAATATTAATGACACAGGCAGCTTCTCAACTAATTTTGAATATCACTTTGCCTCCTCAATTGGAAAATTGTACATTTGGACCCCTCCACAATAAAATTTGATCACTTTCACCCCTTCAGAAAGAAAGGGTGCATTTGTACAAATTTTATTTTTTATTTTTTTATATATTTAATCAGTTTTAATGTATGATTTTAAAGTTGAGATCAGTTATAGTTGAGGGGGGTGTCAGTGTAATTAACCCATATATATGCACATATGAATCTAAATATGGCATGCCCAAGAATTATATATTCTCTTTTTTGGCCAAAAAAATTGTTCCCTTGAGCCTCACATAGCCACTGTCATTGGCCCGAAATTTTTTTTATAGTCAACTGATGTCTTCTTCTAACTTTTCAAATACATGTGAACTTCCCGATTTTACTATTTGCTGTCAGACAATTATGTTCTTTTTATCTGAACAGTTATGTGTTGAGGGGGGGTGTCAGTGTAATTAACCCATATATATGCACATATGAATCTAACTATGGCATGCCCAAGAATTATATTTTCTATTTTTTGGCCAAAAAAATTGTTCCCTTGAGCCTCACATAGCCATTGTCATTGGCCCGAATTTTTTTTTACAGTCAAGTGATGTCTTCTTCTAACTTTTCAAATACATGTGAACTTCCCAATTTTACTATTTGCCATCAGACAATTATGTTCTTTTTATCTGAACAGTTATGTGTTGTTCTCTCTTTTTTTTTTTTTTTTTTTTTTTACCAAGTCCTGAAACGTAAATATCCACAAACTTCTTTCTAAAGTCTATTTGACCATTTTTTCTAGAATCTTCTATCATAACATTCATGGGAAATTTGCCTTAAATGTGGTAAACAATAAATATTAGAAAATGAATTTTATGTAAAAAATTACTATGGAAGCTTAAAAATATTTATTTTAATATTTAAATGTCTTTTGTTTTTTGGTACAATGAAAGGGGAGGGGGAGTCGAACCCATAACTTCCTATTGAGGGACACTGGCCATTAATATTTAAATATCAAAACAACAGGTCTCATTTTAGGAATTCACCCTTAGGCCCCTAAAAAAATATTGGGTTGCCCATCTGTCTGTGTGTGTGTGTGTGTGTGTTGTGTGTGTACCAAGCATTGCAGTCAATACTGCATTCAAAACATCTCTGTTTCCAAATTCTCTGTACTAATAATGGCAATTACTTGTTATATAGGGGAAACACATTCCATTATCTTCTTCATGGTTGTCATCATAAGCACCCCATGGATGGACTACGCCTTGTTTTCCCTCCTGCTGCAACAGCTGTCCTTTCTTTTCCAGTATGTGCCATTAATTCTGTTTCTTCCTTTGTACTTGTCATTGAATATATGACTTGACAACGTTTTCCTTGCTTAGTGTGGACAACATACATGTCCCACTCATTACTCGTTAGCACTGCAATATGTGGCTCTCTATTAAATGGTTTGGATAATTTGTTAATTGTGATCTATACAGTCCGTTTAAATGTTTTATTGTCCTTATACCCCTGCTTCTATGCTGTCATGTGCTTACATTTGAGATGCTAACTTTTATTGCAGTTGTATGAATAGAAGTTAACCTAATATGGTAACATGTCCGGTTCAGATTACATCCGGTTTAGATTACTCTGAAATATTTAGGGATTATTTGTGTCGTTTGATTGCATTTGAGAATTTCTATTTACCTCTCTCTTCATGTGCAGCAGGTGGTTTAAGAAAATTACATAGAAGGCTCCAATACTTGCATATATTCTAGAACAAACTCCACTCTTTTGTGTGTGTAAGAGAGAGAGAGAGGGAGAGAGAGAGAGAGTGGATATGTCTTTACATCTGTCTCTGCCTATTCTACAACTCAGTTGGATTGAGTTGCAACTAGTGCATCAAATTTAAATGGTTTATTGTGAATAAAATGAGTAGATCCTAAGGTTATGGGGGGAGGAGAAAAAAAAAAAAGAAACTGAACTTATTGAAACTGCAACAAATAACACTTTTGAATGAACACAAGGATCTGAATCATATATGAACAAGCATAGATCTGTGCAACATAGGTGTGTACTTGGCTTATTGTTAACTAATTTTTATATTGTGGCTGACTCATTGTATCTGTTGCTGCAAGGTCTGGAACATGATCAAACTTATATCTACTCCTACTACTACTCCTGCGTTGTACGGAGGGGGTTTATTAGGTTATGTAATGTATGATGTCACCCATTACTATTTGCACCATGGACAACCAACAGGTCAAGTAACTCGACATCTTAAGGTAAGAGTTGTACTTGTTTACATTTTCGAGCGGTATTAAATAATCAAATACACAACTCATTTTCTTTCTAGTGAATCAAATGAACCAGTCAATCTTTAACGAATGATTGGTTGTACTTTTGCAGAAATATCACTTGAATCACCATTTCCGTATCCAGGACAAAGGCTTTGGTATTACTTCCTCGATATGGGACAAGGTGTTTGGAACACTACCTCAATCAAAAGCAGCGGGAAAGGGTAGATAATTTAATTAGCATTTGTTCATTGCAGTGTTTTAGTGGTTTGAACATATGTTCTTTCTTCCTTACCATTCTTTTACCGCTGTGGTGCTGCTTATCGATTCTATGGCATATTTTTGATAGTATGTTTTTTTCTGAAGTTTAGCATGTCTGGATGGTGTTGACTTGCCCTTTCTTCCAACTAAAAAAATATGTATAAAATGAATTTATTGTCTTGGATTCAGTATTTATTTATGAATTCGCTCTTCTATTAGTCTTTTTGTATAGCATTTTATTGTCAGGCTTATGTATACTTACTTTTCCATACTTGGAGGGTAAATTACACTTTGACCTGATTTTTTATTATTTGTTCTCAGAAAATGAAAAAGCCATGTTAATTGTTTTCTTATTTCCTCTTTTTCCAAGCCGCACATGTGAATTATATAGGAAACTTGACTTGGTTGTCGAAAACGTTATGAACACAAGTTTTATATAAGCAGGACTTTGGGCTGCCAAGACTCTGGTTGAACAGAGAAATTTCTCTGTTTGGCAACGAAACTTTTCTCTTGAACAGTGAAATTCTCAAATTTTTATTTATTTAATTTATTATTTTTATTTTTATTTTTGTTTAAATGTTTGTGCTCTTGCTATACAAATGTAGCCATGATATGCAATTATCATTACATTATTTGTTTGTAACAGAGGTTGAGGGCGCACAACACCCCCCCATCCGGCCCTACCCGACCCGAAACATCTTTATTCCTATTTGTAAATTGTCTTGTACAAATAAAATTTGCTTCAATGATTCCCGTTTGGGGACCGACTAAATTAGTCAATTAGTCAAAAAATTATTAAATTAGCCAAAAAGCTAATCACTCTTATAAAAAAGTCAAAGATTTTTTATTCTCTCTACTTTTTGCACATCTTTTCGTAATTAGTTAAAAAGTTATATCAAACATACAAGTTTTTTTTACCTATATTTTTAATCAAATAGTTAAAAAGTTACTAAATTAGCTTGTTCTCAAATGAGGTCATATTATGCTTCATAAAATCCCATTTCTACCCTCTCATTTGCTAGTACCCATTTGTTTGTAGTTATTTGTTTTATATAAGTAATATCGAAATTCGCATATTTTTGCTTTTCCAAAGAAGTGGGTCCTGAAAAGTGAGACTTTAATCCCACTTTCTCTTGCGCAATCTACAATGAGTGATCGATACCAAAACTGTATCTTTGGTCACCTAATAGTTTTTTCTCTTGAAAATCTGACTTGTAAAGGGGTGTAAGAAGGCTTATTTCACATGGACAAGCCTATTATTCTCTTGAAAATCGACTTGTAAGGGGTTGTAAGAAGGCTTATTTCACATGGACAAGCCTATTATTGGGCAATGGAGCTCATAACATACCACCACGTAGCCGTGCCTCAGAATATTAAAAATAAAAAATAATGATATATAAATAGAAAATATATAGAAAATGATGTGGTAGCATTGTAAATCACTTTAAAACAAAAACCTATCAACAATTGTTTGAGAATAAATTATGTTAATAATTTTTTGACTAAAATATAAAATTAAAATAATTAGTATGTTGGGAATAATTTTTTATTTTTTTTTAATTCGTAGACTTTTTAATTTTTTTTAAGTGACTTTTTCATCTTTTATGTGTGTAAATTCTAATAAAATAGTATTTTCCTGAAAAAAATCCAATACCACCTCTTGTTGGAGAAAGGAAACCCTTGTTCAAAAACAATTTTAAGTATTTTTTTAATAAAAAACCCCTAAAAAAATTATAAAAAAATCAAAATGTTATCTAAAAATATGAGTGCGATTTAGATTCAATATTTGAATAATAAAATTCACACTTGGAATAAATTTGAATAAAAAAATTGTTTTTTAATAAAATTTTATACATTTCATGAGTATATAGATTTACCGATAAATCAATACCTACTATTGACTAAACAATTTTGCTGACCTCTAAAATCTAAGTACATATTCAGTTTTTGATTTCTAAGACCATCTCTAACCTAACCTCAAATGTTTTCACATTTGAATTTGATGAAAAAATTCACCTTTTGCTTCTTCAATCGAGTACCAAATATTTTATCAAATTCAAGATTTTTCAATTCTTTTATTAAATTGAGGATGTATTTGTCTTTCATCAAATCATTGTTCATAACCATTGAGGCTACATGTTATTTTCACCACTAGACGACCAGCCGATTGTCCCCCTCGGATGACCACCTCCTTGTAAAAATTTGTGAAAAAATTATACTGGCTGATTGTTCCTCGGTTGTCCTCCTGGTTGATCAATGGTTTGATAAAATCTCAAATCACCCCGTTAGAACACACAATGTCAAATCAAGATTATATATATATATATATATATATATCAAATTTAAGTGAAATTTGATGAAAAAATTGAGTAAGACGTTGGAGATGCTCTAAGAGCATCTTCATCCAAACTTTTAAAATTTGGTATGCGAAATTTTTTTGAAGGTTTGAGTGGCAAATTGACATATGTCAATTTGACATAAAAACTCTCCACCCAATATGTTAAATCTGTTATTCTATTATTTAAAAAAAAATTATTTTATTAAGTAGACTTAAAAAAAAAAAAAAATTAAATAGACTTAACATTTAACATCAACATGGAGTATGTTAAGTTTAACGTATTAAGTTTGGGTCAAATGTAAACTCCGCATTTGGCATGTTTGTACTCCTACAAGGCCGCAATAGAAGCATAAAAATCTAGCTTTGATATGTTAAAGCACATAATTTCTTGTATAACGCTATGAGATTAATGGGACACAACACAACACTCAATTTAAATATAATTTTTATTCCAATTTATAATTGCTCCAAGGCTATATATATATATATTATTCTTCATAACGACCCATGTCTACCCTCTCATTTCATACTAATTATTCATAACCAGTCAAGGAAAAGTGAGACCAAAAATTTCATCTTTTTTAACTTTTCGAAGAGGTGGGTCTGACAAATTAGAAGTTTCGTCTCACTTTTTCCTATATAGCCTATCGTGGGTGACCTAATAGTTTCGTCACCTAATAATTTTTTCTCTTAAAAATCTAATTTGTAAGAGCATCTCTAACGGTGTATTTTTTTTTCATCAAATCAAAGTCAAAAATGACCCATTTCACCAAATCTGATATCACTCGCTCCAACGGTGAACTTTCATCAAATTTTTTTACTGGGACAACCGATTGGTCGACCGGTTAAGGCAAATTTTTTTTTTTTTTTTGGTTTTGTGTTTTTTTTTTTTTTTGAACTTTTTGAACCTTTTAGTGGTCGACCGGTTGGTCGACCGGCTGGTCAACCGACTGGTCGACCGGTAAGGCAAAATTTTTTTTTTTTTTTTTGAACCTTTCTTGGAACTGTTTGAACCTTTTCTTGGACGACCGGTTGGTCAACCGGCCGGGCAACCGGCTGGTTGACCGGTTGGTCTCCTCCAATGGTCACAAATAGTGTTTTGATGAAATCAGTATTATGTGCTCAGTTTGATGAATTGTTTGGTGAAATCTCATTTTGATATCGATTTGGTGCAACCGTTGGAGTATCAAACAGTAACTTTTTCACCAAATTTTAAATTTGATGCTGGGTTTGATGAACCGTTGGAGATGGTCTAAGGGGTTTAAGAAGGCTTATTTCGCATGGACATGCCTATTATCGGAAGTGTTACATGCATCAATTAGTGTAATATACCAATACTAGTTATGACATTATTATTGATCCTATTCATTATATAAATTACAAATACTAAAAATTTCTTAAATTATGTCACATCATCAATTGATATACTAGTTGGTGCATATAGTATTATTTGCCTATTATTAGGCAATGGAGCTCGTAACATACCACAAATAACCGATGTCTATGGTGCCTTAGAATACTAAAAATAAAAAATAATGATATATAAATAGAAAATATATAGAAAATGATGTGGCAGCGTTGTGAATCACTTTAAAACAAAAATTTATCAATAATTGTTTGAGAATAAATTATTTTAATAATTTTTTGATAATGTATATTGGGGATGATTTTTTAATTTTTTTTATGAAAAACGTGCAAAAAAAAAAAAAAGAAAAGAAAATTTTTGATGTTTTTATATAATCTATTGACTTTTTAATTTTTTTTAATGACTTTTACATTTTAAATTAAAAGTGAATGTTCCCAAATGAGCGTGTATGTGAATTCTAATAAAATAGTATTTTCCTGAAAAATATCCAATTCCACCTCTTGTTGGAGAAAGGAAACCCTTGTTCAAAAATAATTTCAAGTATTTTTTTTAAATAAAAAACCCTAAAAAAATTATAAAAAAATCAAAATGTTTTCTAAAAAATAGAGTGCGACATAGATTCAATATTTGAATAATAAAATTCACACTTGGAATAAATTTGAATAAAAAAATTGTTTTTTAATAAAATTTTATACATTTCATGGGTATATATGGATTTACCGATAAATCAATACCTACTATTGACTAAACAATTTTGCTGACCTCTAAAATCCAAGGAGATATCCAGTTTTTGATTTCTAAGAACATTTATATTAGTTGAATACTCTCAAGTCTTTCATACATTTATTCTCTTATCATTTTCCTCCTCTTTCTCCTCTAGATTCTGACCCCTGATTTCCTTTTGATAATGTCACAGGGGAGAAATTATATGATGTTATGTATTATGGTATTATTTTCAAATTATGGTATTATTTGAGAACTAATCTGATGATTATGTATTTATAGTTTGATATCTTAGTCTCATATCATGTCTCTAATTAAAACTTATTTATTACACATGTGCTACTCTATGTATTTAAAAATGAATTCAGGGAGCATGACTTGAGGGGGAGCTTTTCTTACTCACAAATCAAATCAAAATATCATTGTGTGCCATCATAAAAAAAGAAGAGATTGTTAGACTTATTTATTTTGATGATTTATTTAATTATGTTTTTATTTTATTTGGAAGAGAAAAATAGAATCAAAATCTATTTTGATGATTTATTTGAAAGAGAAAAATAGAATCAAAATTTATTTTGTCCCATTATTTTTCACCTAAACCTTTATCTTAAATGTTATTAGAATGTATTTAATATTTGATTAAATCAGGAGTTCAAACAGCCCAAAAACAGAGGTTCAAACAGCCCAGCACAGCAGTAGTTTAAAAGGTTCAAGTGGAAGATATTCAAATTAGTAATAATGAAGTACAACGGTTATAAACGGTTATAAATTCAAATGAATACAACGGCTATAAACGGTTATAAGTTTTATTATATATACCAAAGCCTCTAATGTAAATAAGTTACAAAAAATTAAAAAATATTCTTTAATCTATAATCACTCACATCTATTCTCTGAAAAATTCTCTGAGGAGTGTTCTTCAATTTTTATTTACATCATCTTTCAGAAATTATACACTGAGACGTATAGCTTTAAACCCATCTTTCCTGTGTAAGGTTTACAGAAAAATTAGGGCTTCATTTTTATATCTATCTTTGAGAGATAATTCTTGTAACTTTCTGTGAAAGTAAAAACACATTCTTTTCAACCTTGTAAGAGTGTAGTACACTTAGTGTTCTTGACTTAGAAAGTTTGTGTAAAATCCGTGGAGGATTGCTTCATTTTGAAAGAGGTTGCTAGCACCCTCGTGAAGCTAGAGCATAGTGGAAAATTTCAAGTGAAGTTTGAGGAGTGGACATAGTGTAACGACCCCAAAACGCGTATAATAAATTATCCTTATTTAATTATGGGTTAATGTGCTTTAGTTTCATGATATCTGTTTGAATGGAGAAATTATCTGTTGAGTTACGACTTTAAAATTGAAATTGCCGACCTACATGGGTTCAAAAATCAAAATTCAATACATGAATATGCTAGCGGGAATTTTTAGAGCCAATTGGAAAAGTTAATTGAAAATCTGATTTGTCTGATTCGTTAAGGTATGTTTGGGTGGTTAACTTTGCACTGCAAATTGAAGGTCTTAGAGGCTTCACAAACCAGATCGGAGTACATAATTATGATCAGTATAATTTTTAGAGTCATCTGTGAAGTTTAATTGAAAATTTATTTTCTCTGATTTGCTAAGGCTTGTTTGGCAAGCCCAAAAGGTAAAGACTTGTTTATATGTTATATAAATCTCTTTATGAACTCATTTCCTTATATATATTGAGTGGGGAATTCTAGAGAAAACCCAAGGAAGAGAGAAAGAAGGGGGAAGAAGAGAGACTCATCAAGGGGGAAGATTGAAGGAATTAAAATAGGGTTTGAGGCTAGAGCTCAAGGTATGTTCAATCTAACTAGAACATCCTAATCTCTCTCTCTCTATTTGATTGGGAAGGAAATCTTTGCATTCATGTAAGTTAGGGTTACAACAAGAGCCTTGCTTATGGAATTTGGATGCTTTGGTCGATGATCTTTGGGTTCGGGGGTTGTTTTGAGCTATGTTTCTTTGGTCCTACACATCTTAAGTTCACTCATACATCTTGATGTTTATAGAGATATATTGTGATAACCAAGCATGGTTGAAATGTAAAAAATTTGAGATGTATATATATGAATTTAAGAAAAGTATGGATTGATTATGTTTATGATTCATGTTCCTTGTATTAGTATGCCATGATATTGAGCTAATTTGCCCTATCTTATACCTTGCAAGGGGTTTGGGTAATTGAGTTTTTGTTTAGATTTCAGACTGCCAAAACAGAGCAAACGACCGCATGTGCGGGGCCCATGGCCGCGCGTGCGGGAGGCACGGCCGCACGTGCGGGGATCACAGCCGCATGTGCGGAAAACAAGGGAGAAGGGTCGAACAACACTGCTAAAAAGGCACGTGTGGCCCACACGTGCGGCGCACCTGCCCGCACGTGCAGCGGGGACTTCCGCACGTGTGGCGCACCTGCCCGCACTTGCAGCGGGGACTTCCGCACGTGCGGCTCAAGTTGGAAAATTCTGAAACTTTCTTTCGCTCTTCTCGACCCTCTAAATGTGTTGTTATGTCCGTTCGATGTTCCTGTAATGTGTTTAATTACATGAAACATAACAAAAGGAATAATTAAGAATTAAAAAGAAACTAAGAATAGTGATGTGCTTAATGAATCGAATGCTTGAGAAATAAGAGGAAATTAAAGAGGAATAATTTACTTATGAGTTATGCGCTATGTGTAGGGCACATACCGGAGGAGACCATTGTTCACTCACATCACTGTGAGTAATAATAGTGTAATGATATATATGTTTGCTCTTGCATTTCTGTTTACAAATTATTATATCTTGATTATGCTTGGCACGCTGGAATCATTGTGCTATGGTTTAGACGTTCTTGATTATGAATGGTATATTGAGATGAGTCATACTAGGATTCATGTATATTTATTGGATACAAATTACGTTTATTGCAATGGAGTACGTTATGTGAATTAAGTTTTGATAAAAAGAATTAGACAATGGCATTGATATGGACCTAAGGTCGTTTTGTTCTATTGATGGGCTTGAGGCCATTATGATGGGAATTGTTTATGATTAATGGCCCTAAGGCCGAGGGAGATGGAGACATGCAGATGTTCCATCTACCCTACAATGATATGAATCATACATGATTAATGGCTCTAACGCCAAGGAAGTTGGAGACATGCCGATGTTCCATCTTCCCTACATTGCTCTGGACAGCTGTCATTATGTTGGGCCAAAGGCCGTTTTGTATCAAACATGGGCTCGAGGCTGTTCTGATATATGATTGGGCCTGAGGTCATTTTGATATGCGATTGGGCCCAAGGCCGTTCTAATGTATGATTGGGCCCGAGGCCATTCTGATATGCGATTGGGCCCGAGACCATTCTGATATATGATTGGTCCCGAGGCCGTTTGGTAGATATGATCATGAATAATGTTGAGAAGGATGTAATAAGGAAGAGTACGGTGTTATGCTTCTTTTGAATCTAGATTATTTACCTTATTCATTTCACTTTATTATTACTCATTGAGCTTCGCTCACTCTGTATTTTATCTATATGTAGGTGATCAATCCAGAGACCATCCTTAGGTCAGCCACAGGAGTTCTTTTGTGAGCTTGCTAAGTCAAGCCACCGAGATGCGCCTCTGTGTTGAGGCTTTAACCTTGTATTGTTAGAATTTTATATTTACGAAGTTTTATATATATGTATGTGAGATCCTTATATATATATGTTTATTAGCACGTTTATATTGTTTTAATTATTTTAGGTATCATGTATGCACAAGCTCAATGGACATTACTATTTGATTTGCTTCCACTTTAGGCCCCGATGTCACTTAAATATTTTGAAATTTTGTCTTTGAGGCCTAAGTACAGGCCGGTCATGGTGTAAACTTTTAGGGGCAGGTTCGGGTTGTGACACGTAGGCCGAGTTGAAACCGAACCACTATAAATTTGTTTGCCTCTCTCTCCCTTATCTCTTTATTTTATTAAATTGCTGTAACTATATTTCACATTTTCACTGTACTAAAATCATTAACTGATATAGTTGTTAGAACACTTGTTTTAATTATTTTTATTTCATTAATTATATTTATTTATTGTGCTAGTCATAATTTTTATTAGGATATTATTAATTTTTAATTGTAAAAACCTAATTCACCCCCCCTTTTAGATTGTCTTTTGGGTAACAAACCTGCCCATAAAGTTAAAATGATAATTATTTTTTACTCTTAAATGATAATTATTTTTTATTTTTTATTTCTTAACCAAATTAATTTTTAATTTTTTTTTAAAAATTACCAAAAATCAAACCATATATAGCCTAAGAATCTTTTGATAAGTCATTTTTTACGTTAGTAACTTATTTAATTATTTGTTAATTTTACGACATTTCTATCATCTGAGGCCTGTTTGGTTAACCATTTCGTTTTAAATTTTCAATTTATATTTACAAAAATTTTAAAAACTGTCATAAAAACTTGTTTGATAATTTTTTTGGTTTATAAATGGTTGTCTCAGTTTGTAAATTTGAGGAAAAAGCGTAAATTCAAAAAATGAGTTTACATTGGTTTTTAAATACAAATTTAAAAATTTTACTAACAATTTTTTTTTTCAATTAATTTTTGTTTTCAATTAATTTTTTTTTTTCAATGAATTTTTTTTCCAACTAATACTAACCAATGGGGTAATTGGTAATGCTACTTTAAACCTTAGGTAGGGGATTGTAATTTCTAAAATGTGAGGGGTGTCAATGTAATTTGCCCAGTGAGGGCAAAATTTGTATTTAAAAAAATTAAATTGCTGAGGGGGGAATCTGTAATGAAATTTCAAACCTCAAGGGGGGAGATGTAATTTCAAAAGGTGAGAGGGGGAAACTGTAATAAACATAAATCTCAAGGGGTGTCAATATAATTTACCCAAAATTATTTTATTGAGTGGACTTAACATTTAACATCAACATAGAGTATGTTAAGTTTAACATATTGAGTTCATGTCAAATGTCAACTCCGCATTTGGCATGAGCTCGTTTGGGAAAGAAAGTTTGGGGCTTTTTTTGACTAAAATAGTCACAAAAAATAAAATAGATTTTTTAGTCGAATAAGACAAAACATCACATTCAACCCATAATCATTACATTTTTTCTTTCACAAAAAAGTCAAAAAAGCTAAAAAAACTAAAAGCCCTTCCCAAATGAGACTTTTGAACCCCAAATTAAAATAACTAAAAAAACCAAAAAACCGAAAAACTAACCCACTTCTTAAACAAAACTTTGACTCCTACAAGGCTGCAATAGAAACATAAAAATCTAGCTTTGATATGCTAAAGCACATTATTTCTTGTATAACGCTATGAGATTAATGGGACACAACACAACACTCAATTTAAATATAATTTTTATTCCAATTTATTAATTCAAATACACATAATAAAATTGCTCCAAGGCTATATATATTGTGCTTCATAACAACCCTTTTCTACCCTCTCATTTCATACTAATTATTCGGTTAATCTAAACTACTACAATAATTTTAGTTTCAAATCACTCACGTCACATAAAGAAAAATGAGACCAAAAGTTCCATCTTTTTTAACTTTTCGAAGAGGTGGGTTTGGAAAAATTAGAACTATCGTCTCACTTTTTCCTATATAGTCTATCATGAGCGACTGAATCCAAAACTGGTGGTCCCGACCACTCAACAAAATTTCTTCATTTTCACCCGTGATGGGATTTTCTACTTCCACCCTTCTTTTTTGATTTTGGAAGAAGTGGGATGCTTTGCTCATGTCTGAAGAAATTATCAGGATCAACCTTGGCCTTCACTTGCACCAATCTGTTGAAGTTGTTCTTGAAGTACTTGGCACCCCAAACGCTTGCTTGCCGAAAAGTAGTCCCATTTTTGTTCACACCCAAATCAAGATCCCTATAATTGACATATGCTTCTCTTGGAGACTTAGAAACATAACTAGCCATGTAATCATAAAGACTTCTAATCCAATCAATGTGCTTTGCATCTGAGCCTTTAGCTTGATCTCCCCAACTTGTCACATACATGACCTTAAACAATATGCCTTTTCTATGAGGGAAAGGAATTGCAGACTCTGAAATCTTACCCATCATTCCACCATAAGGGTTGAATATCACAATTGGATTATCTTCTTGCAATAGTCTCTTCCATAGCCCTTCAAGCCCATTTTGAGGAATGGGTTGTCTCACAAAATCTGATTTGGCCTTGAAATAGTTCTTGAATGTTGGTTTCCCTTGAAGAAGGACCTCCGGAGGGACACTGGCAGGGTACTGAGCGATGTAAAGCACCGATTTGAGCCAACTCATTTCGGTACAATCTTGTTTCTGTAAACCCAATTCAGGGAAGCTTTGAGTCATCACTTGGAGCAACCTATCAGCTCTGCCAAGAAAAAGGGCATTGTAGGAAGTTGCAATAGTCCTCTGGCCTTTTTTGGTGGAGTTGGCCGGTGTTATGATGACTCTGATGAAGAGATTTTCATCAAGGTTGGGTGCAACTTGTTGCCATTTATAGAGGATCTTCGTCGCGCCTTGTTCTAAGGTCTTTGTAACTGTAAAAACTGTCACCGTGGCGGGTACAGGAACCAAATTTATCTTCCATGAAAGAATAACCCCAAAACTCGCTCCTCCGCCTCCTCTAATGGCCCAAAACATATCTTCTCCCATTGTTTGTCTATTGAGAATTGTCCCATTAGCATTAATGACCCGAGCATCGATGACATTGTCAGCTCCAAGGCCATATTTTCTCATCATGGAACCATACGCCCCGCCTGTGATGTGCCCACCGATGCCTAAACTCGTGCATAGGCCAGCCGGGAAGCCATAGACTTTGCTTTTCTCCGCGATTCTATAGTAAACTTCACCAATCGTTGCACCGGCCTCAACCCAAGCGCTTTTGCCCTTCATGTCAACATTGATGGACCGGAGTTTTGACAGGTCGACAATGATGAATGGTGATTCTATTTGTGACACGTAAGAAACGGCTTCGTAGTCATGGCCCCCACTCCGGACTCTGAGGTGGATTTTGAGTTGTTTTGCGCAAATGACAGCGGATTGGACTTGGGATTCGGATAGTGGTGTGAAGATCAGCTCAGGTTTTGGGACCAATGGCTCCAAGTACCTGAGGTTTTGGGCAGTGGATTGTAGGAGGGGAGTGAATGAAGGGTTTTTTGGCGTGTAAAAGGCTGCGGAGAGTGGTGTAGAGGGAGGAGATTTTTGAGAAAGGCATTTGTAAAAATGATCTGGAAGTGAATTTGAAGCAGCCCATGAAGCTGATAACAAGAAAACAAGTAAAGAAAACAATATAGAGGATGAGCTTGAAAACTCCATATCTGTTTTCTTTGTTTTCTTGTTTTTGTTTTGTGTTCAATTGGGAGTGAGTCAGTTGTGGTATTTATGGACTTGATGGGGCGGTGTCTGATGACTCCCGTGTGTAATACTGCCAAAATTGCGTGTTGAAAGAGTTGAATCTTTGTGTGGGTAAGAATGAGTTGTAAAACAGTTTCCAATTTCTAATGGTCCAATTTTAACCCCCCTAAATCAATTTGACTTATTTCAAAATCAATCACAGAATCATACATAAATATATATATGGACATGTAAGATTTTTTAAAATAATAGATCCCATCGATAAATTCCGTGAAATATTATCTATTCAAGTGTATTCTATATTTAATTCTATAATCGATTTCTATTCATAAAATGAATAAGAAATTTTGTGGATTTCCACCTAAAAGGAATTTTGTGTATTTCCACCTAACCGCAAAGCTTGACTTGTTAAAATTGTCCCACTAGCATTGTGACTTTGAGTTTCATGAAAGTGAGAGATGGCTACTTCTTTGAGTTGAATCTTTGTGGGAAACTGCCTAACAAATCATGAATTCTAGAATTTGTTCCCATTCTAATTTTTGTGCCCCTTTTGAGGGTTAAATCAAACTACAATGCTAATTGTACTTAAAATATTGGGTAAATTTTTTTAGGTACATATCATTTTCTAAATCAAATTGAGATGGTCTAAATTAAGTCTATGAAATAAATTTTTTTATTTTATGATCAATAGGTGTGATATAAACCCTTGAGTAGAGCTGGAGGATATCCAAAAACTTATTTTACAGTGTCGAACTTATTATTAGATGTTGTGAGATGGTCTCTTATAATATACTATCACATCTTATAATTGATGTTCATTGTAGCCATTTTATTAATTCTGATCCATGATGATGGCCAATGTTTGAAAATCAACTTGCATAGGAAGGACATCTAAAACTAGAATATCACATGCTCTATAGTTAAGGTTCATAATAGTCCAATCTACCGACACTAACCCTTAATGATAACTTCTTGTTTTTTTTGTTTTTGTTTTTGTTTTATTTTACCCGAAACTCCTAAGATCGGATAAATGAAACCTATTATTATTAGCCTATTAGCCTATATTCATACATTCGTATATCCTTAGGTAGAATTTATTCTAAAAAATCAACTTATAAAGAGAAGTAGCCTAAAAACTTATTTCACTTTACCAAACCTATTATTTTGAGCAATGTGAAATCAGAACCCACCAACCGACATTGAAGACAATCCACTATATATTGACAATAAACCATTAATGATAGCTCAGTTTTCAAATCAAATTTTAGAGGAGAGGGTACCTAGGAAATTTATTTCACATGAGCAACATGTGAAATCATAACATATCACGATGCTTCATGACGTGTACCATCAGCGGCGATTAAGAAATAAATTGAGAGGGCACTTATTAATTATAATATTAAAAATACTTATAAAAATATTTCATATAAATTTTTACGATTGATTTCAAGAAATTAAAAAAAAAATCAGTGTATTTGATTTGAATTTTTTGAATTAAGTTTTTTTAAAATTGAGTTTTTTATTTTTATTTTTTTTTATTTTATTTTTGTTTTTAGTGAATATTTTTAAAATTTTAAACAATTTTTTTTAAAACTTTTTTAGATACATGATGTATCTAAAAAAAAATAAAATATTTATGAAAAAATATTTTAAAAATTAATAAATACATAAAAATACGAAAAATGTAGTACTTTTTATATTTTTGGTATTTAGTAAATTTTTTAAAGTTTTTTTTCCCAAAAATTATACTTTTTAAGTGTATTTATGTTAGGTGTGTCTAAAAATTAAAAAAATTGCTTAAAATATTAAAAAAATTCAGTAAAAAAAAAAAAAATACGAAAAACAAAAAAGTAGAATTTTTTGAAAAGTATTTTTAGAGAACTCAAATCAAACAAAGTGAATATGTTATTTGTAATTAGTGCATCATGGACAATATTAAAAAAAGTCATGTATATATAGTTTGAAATTAAATTATATAATGATAAAGTAATTTTTTATACAAAATATGCCTAAAAATTCAATATAATAATCATACCACGTCATCATTGACATGTGATATTACCAACTAATAGTAAAAAAACATATGGATGATGACCCCTACATATTAAATGTAACTAACAATTCAATAAATTCTACATTTTCATTGAGATTAATTATATTTGCATGTCAATAATGATAGAGATAATCATTATATTGAAATTTTCATAGATAATAATATCTAGTCTCTTTATTTTAAATCAAAACAATCATTATTGTTCTTATAATTTTAAAATATCATTACATTTTACTTTAAATAATATTTTTATAATTTTTTTTATAAAATATTTTCTTTATGTTTGTCAAAAAAAAAAAAAAAAAAAAAGCCAAAACTCAGGAGGCACGTGACCCCTTGGCCCCTCCTTCCCTCCGCCCCTGTGTACCATAGCCCATAATGGTGACCCATTATGCAAACTGAAGGAAAATAAATACAAAAATATTTTGGAGTTTTAATTTATAAGTTCTAATAGTTGTAATGTATGTGTGAAGTCTACCTAATGTGATGTTTTGGCCCTTTTTCTTTTTTATTTTTAAACTTTCCACCTCGAGCTCAATTAGAGCTATAGTTTTAGAGAAATATATCATTGTTGAAATAAATAAATAATGCATTCAACAACATATTTGATGAGAAACAACAGTATTACATGTACAAATTGATATATTAATTAGTGTATTATATTGTTATAATATTGTAATTTCAAAACTTTGACCCATCCCCATTATAGAAATTACAAAGACTCAATACTAATAAAATTAGAGTAATGCTAGAGACCCCAAATATTCTATCAAAAATTTTACCAAATGTCTCACATGCATGTGAGACATTGGTAAAATTTTTGATAGAATTTTTAGGGCCTCTAACATTTTTGATAAAATTATGATATATCATTTGTTAGTACACTAATTAGTGTATCAATTAGTACGTATACCTTTATTGGTAAAGAGATAGATAAATAATCAATGCAATAAATAAATAATTAATGCATTCAACAACACCTTTGATGAGAAATAAATAAATAATTAATGCACTCAACAACATATTTGAAGTACTCATTTCATCCCACAATAATAGCCTCTTTTAAAGAATTTAATTTTTTTTAGTAGTATAATTATTGCATTTTAAAAATATTAATTTTTTAAAATTAATCTTTGATAGTACATTTTTTTAAGAATATCAATGTCATAATTATACTTTTTTATGTTGTAATAAATTTAAAAAAAAAGAAAAAAACAAGAAATTTATATTATTTTAATTTTAAAAAGAACTAATATTTTAAAATAATAAAATAAAATAAGAGATTAATATTTTAGGACAACACAATATCTGAAAATATTTGGTTGCCTTAAATGTTAGTGTTTTGCTATTAGGGGTTGCCTTAAATGTTGGTGTTGCTATTGGTTGCATTAAATGTTAGTATTTGGTGCCTTAAATGTTAGTGTTTTGCTATTGGGGGCTGCCTTAAATGTTGGTGTTGCTATTAGGTTTTGTTAAGGGTGAGTAATTTGTGTATGTAGATAGAGAAATGTTAGGGATCATGAAAAATTTTCATGAAAATGATTATGAAAAATTTGTGACTCTTAGATTATCTTGATTAGTGTGTGGTGCTTTATTGTAAGTGTAATCCAAAGGTCACAAATCTTTCATGACTATTTTCATGAAAGACTTTTCATGATACCTAGCATTACTGATGTAGATAAGGAATATGTCAAGTGATATTTTTACGTAGATAATGTATTTATGTTGGGTGTTTGGAAAATAATAAATGACATATATATTTATGATTGGTAGAAAATAGTGTCACGCAATACCTTATTGACATAGAAAATTTCTCATTGCACTTTGCTTGGTTACACTTTTCCAAAAATATTTTTTAGAAAATTCTACTTCCTTATTTTTCTTGTTTTTTTGTTTTTACTAAATTTTTTTAATATTTTAAGAATTTTTTTTACTTTTTAGACATACCTAACATAAATATACCTAAAAAGTAAAAAATTTGTGAAAAAAATCTTTTAAAAATTCACTAAATGCCAAAATATATATAAAAAAAAATCGAGAATTCAGTACATTTTTTATATTTTTTGTATTTATTAATTTTTTAAAATATTTTTCACAAATTTTTTACTTTTTAGATACATCTAAGTAAGGTGCATCTAAAAAAATAAAAAAAATGTTTAAAATTTAAAAAATATTCACTAATAACAAAAAAAACACAAAAACCAAAAAAACTCAGTTTTTAAAAAAATTAATCCAAAAAATTCAAACCAAACACACTGATTTAATTTTATTTATATTGAAAATTGTAAAAACTCTTAAAGTTGTTAGGATTAAGACTTTTTTTGTTATGTGTTTCTTTTGGGAAATGGGTTAAAAGTCACTTCTCAACTTTTAATCCATTTTAAATCACATCATCTCTCACATTTTTTATATGTTTTTTTCAAAAAAAAGTCAAAAAAAAAAAACCCAAAAAGTTAACTTTTAACCATCTTTCAAAAACTAAAATACTCCTTTTATATTTTCTTCAATTTCATCTTTGTTTATTTAGAAAGAACAGATGATAGAAAATGAAAATGATAGAAAGTGAAGTGAAAGAAAGGAAAAAGAAATGAAAATTTATTTTCTTGCATGCATTTGAATAGATGAAAAATTTTGCAAGAAAATGATGGGAAAAAAAATATAGGGAGTTGTGGAAAGAAACATGGAAAAAAAAGAAAACAAAATAAACCTTGTCAAGATTTGTGAGAAATTTTTTTTTTTCTTGTGTATTTTGCAAGAAATTATTAGCCTAATTAACAAACTAATTTGAGTTATATAAAATTTTTTAGTTTCCATTACTTTTTAGGACTCTCTATCTAAACAAACATATAAATTTTTTATTTTTATTTTTAATTTCTCTTTCACTTGCTTGTATTATCTATCTAACCAAACCAAGCCTTAATTTTCCTTCTATTATTTTATTTTATTATATTTATAACTTTTTTTTCCCCAATTTGCAACACATACAATGATTATATAATTCTAAATAATTTATTTTTATTTATTTGATTTATTATTTTTTGAAATAAATTAAAATGCATTTTTATTTTTATTTTTTATTATAACTTTACGGCATCAATGATTTTTTTTTTTTTTTTTGATTATGACATTATAGCATTAATAAATAGAAATCTAATTGTAAGTGAAATTGTTTCGACATAAATGAGCTTTCAAATGAAGAAAAAATATTATTTTATGTGATTTATAAATTTATTTTTTTATTTATAATGAAATATTAATATTTTTTGTTTTTTAAGGAGGGTACTATTATTTTATTTTATTATATTTTTATTATTTTTAATTTATAATGCAATAGGAGCTTATACATATTTTACTTTATATATTTTTTAATTTTGATTAACTATACATGGTTTTATTTATTTGAACTAACACTACACATTAATATTTGAATATTTTAAATAAGTCAATTTCATTGTTCTAAGAATGAGGGCAGTTTTGTCCATGAAGAAAAGTGTCTAGTTTTTGAAAATCACAACATTTATTTATATTTTTTCCATACAAATAGAGGTAGTTATAATCATTAATTATATTTTTAATATGTCCTTAGAGCACATATTAACAAGACCCGTGTCTCATTTTGTTAGTAATTTTGGGAGTTCTAATTTTTAAGGGGATATGCAATTAATGAATTTCAATTCAAATTTCAAAGCATTAATTCCAACAATATCTTCTTCTTTGTCTTTTTAAAATATATTTTTTGAAAGATTGGGCATCTCTTGAGAGAATTTGAGGGCATGTGATGATATCCATCATGAGTTCTGTTTTGATTCGAACTATTTATTTATAAAACTTTTAATATATATCATCCATTAAAAAAATTAAATTCATATGATTTATAATATCTTCATTTATCGCATCAGTCTTGAAAAAATAAACAGTAAATATGTAAAAAAATTAAATTCATATGATTTATAATATCTTCATTTATCGCATTAGTCTTGAAAAAATAAACAGTAAATATGTAAACTATTTTCGATGATTGATATTTTAAAAGGTAAAAATAGATACATCAACCAGGTTCAACCGAAGAGTAAAAAATTTATGTGGCATTTGGCATGCCTTCATATGCCAAATTTGGCATATATATGGTAAACTGAATGCCAATTATTTTTCTTTGATTTATTTATGGAAAATGCGTGAGAGCGCGAATATGTAGAGTGCGAATAGCCTGAAATATTATCTTACCGGTAAGAGAATATGAAAAACCCCCAAAACGACGTCGTTTTGGGAGTTTCGGGCGATTCGATGGACTGATTTTCGAGCTACTAATCACGGTCCTTTATTTATTCTGTGAACCCACAAAAAAAAAAAAAAAAAACCCCGTAACTTAAAGTAAATTTGACATGTGAATCTGACAATGTTAAAGTAAAAATAGAATAAAATAATAATTAGCATATTAAATGGATAACTTTTTTGGAGAAATGTAAAATTTATATATGTTAATTTGTCATTTAAGATTTCAAAAATTTTGACATACTAATTTTTAAAAGTTTTGATAGAGATGCTTTAATTCTAAATATTCCCCCCCCCCCCCCTCCCAAAAAAAAAAAAAAAAAAAATTTGTTTAGTTTGATTTTCAGAATCTATTTTTATTTTTATTTTCTAAAAATATAGAGGTTAATTCATTGAAAGAAATGAAAAATTAAAACACTTGTCATTTTTATATAGTTATATCTTTTTATAAGGAAGAACTAATTTTTAAAAATTAAAAAATATTTTTTGATATTTATTTTTCTCAAACTAATTTCAGTTTTTATAAAAAAAAATTCAAAAAATCAAACCAAATATGGTTAATCTGTAATTCAATTTGGTTTTTGTAGAATGGAAATTTTCTTTTAGAATGATTTTTTTTTTTTTTTTTTTTTTTTTTTTTTTTTTTTAATGGTGACCATGAGACCACGTTTAGAATGAATTATTGAACAAAATTCTATTCCAATTTCATGGGTACATAGACCTTAATGGAAAATTAATAAATAAATACCACTATTGACTAAACAATATTGTTGACTTTGAATTTTCCAAGCAAACAGGAGAATTCTATTACACGCGCTTTCAGGTTTTATGTACATTTAGTTATATTATTTTTTTCTTTAATTATAATAAAAAAATTTCTTTAATTATGATATTATTTTAGAATATTTGATTATGAATTTTTTGCATTTAGTTATAATTTTTTTTTAATTATAACTTAAAAATATATAATTATATTATTTTCTTTTATAATTATAATATGTATAAGAATGTGTACATAATCTTTTTCAAATAAACATTATGAGACTTTGATTTCTAAGAGTCAAAATGTACTTATTCTCTCCTCAGACTTTACCTGTCATTTCAAGGAAGTTTGGGATTATGCGAATCTGGTTCTCATTCATTCAGCCTTACCGTTTTTTATGGCTGAATTTGAAACTTGACTCCCACTTTGACTAAAAAAGTATTTTTATCATTAATTATCAGTTGTGAATTGACTGTATATACCATTTAACACATTTTTATTTGAGTGATATTTTATATAAGGCATATGTAATTCATTATATATGTTCACACACCATTTATATAAATTTTGATCATTTTAATTTTATTAGAAGAGAGATTATTATAATTATATTAAATTTTTTTATTATAATTTTCTGAACATAAAAAACAATTAGTGTAATCTATCCTATGTTCCTTATATAAATCTATTTTGACCCACTTGACAAGTTCAGTTCATATATATATATATATATTTTTGAGTTTAAACTTTTTGCATGTAAGACACGGTATCCGTTATATAACTGGTATTTTGGAAAGTTAGTAAAAAATTAATTTTTTTGACTTTTTAACTTTTTTAATAATTTTTTTGACAAAAAGCTAGATTATTTTGGATAAAAAAGCTAGCTTTTTTTAGCTAAAAAAGCTAAAATGTGTTCCCAAAAGACCCCTAAATCTATTTTGACCCACTTGACAAGTTCAACTTATATAATTTTTTTTTTTTTTTTGGGTTTAAACTTTTTGCATGTAAGATACGGTATCCGTTGTATAAATCCATTTTGACCCACTTGACAAGTTCACCTCATATAATTGTTAACTTTTTTTGGGGTTTATACTTTTTGCATGTAAGACACAGTAACCATTACATAATATATAAAGTCGTTACATAATACATGAAATTTTTTTAAGATCTAAATATTACTCGTGAATTTTCTTTTTATGACATAAATAGGGGTGTAAAAATGGCCCGAGATCCGTGGGCGGCCTGAGGTTGGCCCAACCTGTTTCGGCCCAGTTAGGCCCGAGCCCAGCACAGTACCCTGGGCCTGAGCCCTCTATTTGAAGCTAGACCCGACCCATTGGCCCAGCCCGACCCACATGATGGTCAAATTTCAAAAAATAAAAATAAAAAGCAACTTGCAATGGTTAAATAATTAAAAATATAAAATATAGAACAAATAAAATAAATAAAAGATCGATCTTGCAAAAAATAAATAAATAAATAAATAAAAACAAAACAAAACAACACAACAGTCAATGTCATTTCCTTGCAATGAATGAATAATAATAATAAAAAAGAATATATACTTCAACATGTTACCTAAAAAGCAACCTAAAAGGGCGTGAATTAGGTTTCTGTAAATTAAAATAAATAATTCCCAATAAAAAATACAAACTAATACATCAATTAGAACAGTATGAAAAACAGATAATTATCACAAATAATATCAGATAAACATGGTAGTGCAAGCAAGAGCTCTGTTGCTCTGTATGTATAGCAGAGCTCAGTGCTCTGTCTGACATGGCCCATTCCTTCTTCCCGTTGAGGAGATAGGATGGTGATGGGTGAGAATGTTATAAAATTCATTGCTTAGAAATTGTCTCTAGCCCATGTGAATTTTGTCGTTGGAAAATGGCTACAAATTAGCTAGCCATTGCGATGTTAAACTTTGAAAATTAGCCATTGCAGCATAGAATAGTCGTCCACCTGGATCTCCCAGATGAAGTTTTGCTCTTGGTGGTCATCCGTTCGGATGTCCCCCCAGATGTCCTCCTGGATGTCTGGTCAAGTCTCGATTGTGAAGGATGACTGCCGTGGTTATCAAGTATACTGCTAGTTTGACAGCCAGAGCGAAGTAGAACTAAACTACAGCGTCGGTCATCTTCCCGGACGTTTGGTTGGACGATCGCCAAGCCAAATTTCCTTTCTCTACCCTGCCAAAAACCTATCCAGTTGGCCAATATATTTGTCAGACCGCCAAAAGACCTGTTCGGCCGACCAAAGGCCTTTGCAGCCTGCCAACTTTTTTTCTTGTAGTTCTGGAGATGTTTTGCAACTGTTTTGGGCCTGTTTTGGTCTTGGAATATATATGTTTTACATCATTTAAGCCTTCAAAGAGATAGATTAAATTGATATGGATAAATTTGTTTTGGGCCTGTTTTGGTCTTGAAATATATCTGTTTTCCACATCATCACCCTTTCACTTTGCAATGAATAATAAATATGAATGAAAAAAAAATAAAAATCTAAACGGTCATATTACCGTTACTACAACGGTAATATATATATATATATATATATTTAAATTTACTTCACTCTTTTAAATTACTATAAATATCCTCCATTTTTCAAAATAAATCTCACTTTCTTAAACTCTCTCAATCTCTCTTAAACTCTTAATCTCTCTTAACTCTAAATTAATTTTGAAGTGTTATCCCTAAGTGACAATTACAATTGTGCAACAAGAAACTTTTATTAGAAGAAGTTAATTTATGTATCACATTCGCCAGTTGGTAACATTAATTAGTTTAATTAATTATTTGTGCACATATAGTAATTATTAAATTTATTGCCTACTCATTTTTTCATTAATTATTTGTGCACATATAGTAATTATTATTTTTTACTCATTGTATTTACACATTATTTAAATTAATTGTTAATTTTTATATATTGTTTTACTTACATTACTATGGATCATAATATTTCTAATGTCTATGTCGATGTTGATACAGATACTACATAACATGAATCTGTTGATTCTCCTTCTAATATCCCTCTTCCAACAGTTAGATTATCATATAGGGGCATATTTAGTACTGTTTGGAAACATTTTGAAAAAATATCTATAAATAATCATGATAGTACAATTACATTTAAAGCAAAATGTAAATATTGTGCACATTTACTTAGTGCTACATTTGCAGGGGGTACTAGTTATCTAAAAATGTATGCTAACAAACATTTACAAAGTCAACAACCTGATATTAAAAATCAAATGCAATTAGGGGTTTCATCAACTGGTAATTTGTAAATATTTTCATATGATCCTATACGTGCACAAAATTTTGTAGTTGATTATATTATTAAAAAAGAATAACCTTTTACTACTAGTGAATGTCCTGATTTTACCGAAATGATTTAACGAAAGTTTAGCATCGCAATATCAAAATTTTTTCAAGAAATACTACTAGAAACAAGATTTTAAGGAAATTTGAGGATGTTAAAAATGAATTATTTGACATCTTTAAAATTTTGAATGGAAGAGTTTGTTTAACATCTGATTTGTGGTCAAATAATGATTTTGAATATCAATGTATCACTGCATATTTTATTGATAATGATTGGAAATTAAATAAAAAAAATTATTTTATTTAAATTAGTTGAACTTCCATATACTGGTCATTCGCTTGGTGTATAAATAAGAAATGTATTATATGAGTGGGTTTTACAAAATAAAATATTTACGATTAATTTATATAATGCAATATATTCTGATCAAACTGTAGCCCATTTAAAATAAACTTTACAATTATTTGTTGATGGTAATTTATTTCATATCCGTTGTTGTACCCATATTTTAAATTTGATTGTTAAAGAAGTTATCCATGTATACGAGACTTCTATACTTGTAATAAAAATGCAGTTGTTACTATTATATCTTCTACTAATCGAATTTCGGAATATAGAAAAATTTGTCAACGAGAAAATATGCCATTTAAAAAATTAATTTTGGATATAGATAGTAGGTAGAATTCAATGTGTAATATGTTAAAAATAGCTTGTAAATAAAGAAGTGCAATATATTTATTTTTTCCAACAACATCAATAGGAGGAGTACTGACTACCACAAAACTTAATTGGCACCAAGTAGCCTTGTATAAAGATTTTTTAAAAGTTTTTGATATTTCGACAAAATTATTTTCTTATATATATATATATATTTCTACTTTACCATTTGTTTTACATATACTAGCAGAAATAATTAAAGTTTTTGTAAAATATATGAGTAATGAATATTATGTAACCATTATAACTTCAATAAAAACAAAATTTGATAAATATTTTGATCATTTGTCTCATCTTTTAGGTTTAACAATAATAATTGATCCTAGGTGTAAACAAATTGGTTTACAAGAATTTTTAAAACTTGTTTTCGTTGATCAAACACATTTTGCCCTTGTTATACAAACATATTACAGATTATTTGAAGAATACCGGGCAGCTGCATCTGTAAATATACCTACACACACTACACCAGCAGTCTCATCTCGAGGTGGGAGATTAAGTGTTTTTTCAGTAATAAAAAGTAGAAGAATATCTCAACATACAAGCATAAGTAGTTCTGAACTACAACGTTATTTGAAAAGCCCGTCAATGGATGATTCCGATGATTTTGACATTTTGGAATGATGGAAACAAAATGAAACTATGTGACCTGTGGTTTCACAGATGGCCAGTGTAACGCCCCAAGAAAAATACATAATTGAAGTACATCAACCACCGCTCTTTATGATAACAGAAGTAGTTCTCTAACATTTGAATACATGATCATAAGATGTTTACAAAATAATTCCACATGCGGATATACATTCAATGACTTCGGTACATAAATCTATAGCATGTAAAATATCTAGTTAAAATAAATAAACGCCCTCAAGGGGTTACAAAGTTCAAGGCTTAAACCTGGTTACACAAAATGGTTGCTCGGACCTATACAAGTATAGCCCTTAGCTTGCAAAAATTACAATCACAACAAAACAAGAGCCTTGTGCTCTCAACATATATATCCGTGCACTTAGTTCGGCAGAATCACCACATTTTTTCCTGCACTAAAATTCATAGGGTGAGCATAAAGCCTAGTAGGAAATACTTAACAAAGTTTATACATTTTGTACAGGTCTCATGACATGAAATGCACATGCCATGTCATGCCTTTAAAAGAAAGTCGGATCTTTATCTTTTGAAACCTTCATGCACAATGAGATATTCAAATTTCAGCAATTCAATAATTTTACATCAAGTTCACGGGGCGGTAAATACGACTCAAGTAATCCCTAGGTTGGTGTCTGCAAGTAGGTATAACTAGTATTACCAAAACCCCACTTTACCGATAGCTAATTGGTAGGCATGTGGTATCTCCTCTGTGCGTGTTTTCAGTCTTTCACTCTGGGTACTTAGGCCAACTTAATCAATTTCATCTACACCCCCTATTTGGACTTACCAACGTATTTACCCCAAGTAATTCAATGAAATCTTATTTCACAACCCTCTTTTCTCAATGCAAAAGTTTCCAAATCCCAATTCAAAATTTGCAACAACCAAATGAATGGATATGCTAATGCAACAATTATCAATGCCATGTAACGTTCTTCCATTTTTAATTCTTCCACACAATATTTCCATTGTGATCACAATTCCCATTTCCCTTTTCAATGCAATTTCACAATATAAACATACTTTAATTTATATTTAACCAAGAGTAGCAACACTCCCACACTTCTATGCATTCTCAACAATTTAGTCATCCCATGACTCTATTTCCATTTTTGAACAACAACTTCAAAAACCAACATTTCCTCATATTCCATGAAATTCTTTTCATTCAACATTGTCCTAATATTTGTCAAAAGGCAATTTCATAACATCATCATATTTTCTTAAAAACATTTCCAAATTTCTAGGGTTTTCATGTTCTCGGTCTTCTCTTCATTTGAAAGAAATAGTTTCAATGTAGTACTCCTGTACAACAAAATAACCTAAAATCTCAAGGCTTTTTAGAAAAATATTATGGAAACCCATTTTTAGGATTATTCACAACACATAGTCAAACCCAAATTTAATCATCACATGAAAGGGTCCCAATAACAACATACTTTGTAAAAATGTATATATAACTCAAAAAAAGTCCCTACCTCAAGTTTTTTTTGAAGGAAAAAGAGATGAAAGCCCTAAATCCAATAGTGTCGAAACCGATCTCCACCGCACATAACGAAACCCTCGCTTAGCTCTCCAAAATTAGTGAAGGATGTTAGGTCAAAACTCCAATAGATTGGAAGATATCAAGAGTTCATGGTGTTTGGTGAAGGTTTTTAGAGAGAAGGAGAGCAAAAGATGATTTTAGAGTGAGAGAGAGATGTATAGAAGTGATATACACTCAGCCCAAGAAAAAAGAAAAAAGCAAATTTTCAGACTCAGCTTTATTTCGCACGTGCGGCATCCATTCCCGCACGTGCCGCAACCCACTCCGCACGTGCGGCTCTTACCCCCACACGTGCAACTCTCACCCCTGCACGTGCGACACTCTCCCCGTATCTCCTTCCGCACTTCCTTCCGCACCTGCATATAATGCAGTAGCCAACCTAGAATTTTCTTACCTCGTCGCATGTGCGGCCCTTCTTCCGCACGTGTGGCCTAAACCCCTCGTACGTGCGGCCCTGCTCCCAGTTAGAAAAGTTCACCCTCTCAACCCATGACACCCCGGATCCAACCTTGCACCTCTCGATCCAAGTGAACTCAACATCGAAATAAATAAGAACAAGAATTTTGAGAAAAGTTTTCAAGAACAACGAGCCTAAACAATTGACGCGACTTCACATTTAAAACCCGACACTCTAACAAGAGCAAACCCAACATAACTCAAAGAGGACGATGCGGTTTACGTACTCGGTCATCACAGCTCGTGATGTACTAATCGTTCTTATTTTTACAGTTGCTTCGAAAACAACTTTTAGTGCAGGTGGACAGGTGCTAAGTGATTACCGGAGCAGGCTTTCACCCCAAATAGTTGAGGCACTGATGATATCTAGAGATCATATGCATGCGTTTACAAGAAAATAAAATTATAGTGAAAATGAGTGAATTCAAAATGATTTGGATGACATATCCTCAGGCAACGCGACTGAAATGTCTATCTCCTCCGATGGTTGATCAAAAATTTGTTTTTAACTATTTCATTTCATTTTTTTTTTTTTTGGTATTAGATTATTGAAGTGGAGTATAATGCAAATCATTGGAAGGCTAATAAGTGCCAACCTAGTGGAGATGTACTTGATCTATAGTGATGCAATTGCTCTACTATCATTAATAATCTACACATATTTTATTTCATTTTGAAATAAAAATTATTCATTCAATAAATGTTATATAATTAATTTAATATTCTGATATTGAAAGTTTCATTTTCATATATATAAAATTATTCATTTTGAAAGAAAAAAATTACATAATTGCATACTTTTTTAGTTATAAGTTCATAATTAAAAAAATATAAGTCATACATAATTAAATTTAAATACCACCATGAAACATAACCAAACAAAACATCCCATTAATTTTAATTAAAATACTCTAGTATAATTTTTTGTTTATTTTTTTATTCCTAATAAATAATCTACATAGATAATGTATTTATTGTTATTTGTTTTTAAAAAAAAGAGGCCCGATTAGCCGCGGCCGAGCCCAAGCCCTAGGCCCTATTATAAGTAGGCTTGGGCTTGGGGCTGGACTTGGGCCTTACTTTTTGGCTCATGAGCCAACCCGCTAAAAAAGCGAGAGCCCGCGAGGCCTGCTTGGGCCGATTTTAGCTCGGCTTGGATAGGTCGAGCCGAGCCATTATTACATCCCTAGACATAAACTATTATGGCCTTGTTTGGAGTTTGTATTTTTTAGGTATTTTTGTGATTCTTTTTATAAAGTGAAAAAAATTAATCAACGTGTTTGATTTTAATTTTCTGAATTCAATTTTTTAAAAATTAATTTTTTATTTTTCATATTTCTTTTTGTTTTTATTGAATATTTTTAAAATTTTAAGTAATTTTTTTTTTACTTTTTTAGATGCATCTTACTTAAGATACATCTAAAAAGTAAAATATTTGTGAAAAAATATTTTTTAAAAAATAAATAAATACACAGAAATATGAAAAATGTATAGAATTTTTGTATTTTTGGTATTTAGCGAATTTAATTTTTTTTTTCATAAATATTATACTTTTTAAGTATATTTATGTTAGGTATGTCTAAATTTTTTAAAAATGCTTAAAATATTAAAAAAATTCAATGAAAACAAAAAATACGGAAAACAAAAAAAGCAAAATTTTTTAACAAGTAAATTTTGAAAATTAAAACCAAACAGAGTGAATATATTTAATTTTTTTAACTACATAGAAAAACATGAATAACTGTAGTGTTTGACCTGTTTTTACTTAATAATTATTTGACTTTTTTTTTTTATAAATTTAAAATTTTAAAATATATATTTATATACAGTTTAAACCAAAAATCAAGTTTCCAAACTAGGCTATCTATTAATTTATTAAGAAATTATTCAATTAAGACCTAAGTTATTTAGAAATATTATTTTAAGATTTCTCAGTAATCCTCTTTAGGCCTCCATAAGGCTAAAAATTAGAGTGATTCTATTTGTACCTAAATAACTCACTATTTCTAATTAAAAATTTGAAACTTTAATTCCTATTAATGTAAATTTATTAATAACGCCAATACATATCAAATCTTAGGTAATGCTTGGTAGAGTTTTGAAAATATGATTTGATAATAGAGTTGTATTTTGAGTTTGTGAGTTTTAAAATTATGATTTGAGTGTAAAAAATTTGTTTGGTTATGAGTTTTGAAAAGAGTTTTGAGTTGAATGTTGAATCGAGTTTTGAACGTTTGATGTGACATGTAAAATAAGAAAATTTGTTTAGTTATGAGTTTTGAAATGAGTTTTCAAAACTTAATTCAAAAAGTTATAATTCATAACCAAACGCACAATTCAAAACTCTATTGAAAATTCTATTTAAAACACATAACCAAACTCTTTTTAACATTAAAATTAAAAAAAAATGACATTTTGGCCTAAAAAAATAATTTTTATATTTAAAAAATATCAACAACAAATATAATTTTTTTTCTTCAAATAACAGGTGGCGATTGATGATTGACAATTGCAAAAAAATAAAAAAAAATACGTTGTTCCGGTCAACCGATCAGACAATCAGCCGGACGTCCGGGGGGACGTCTGAGAGGATGACCGGGTAGACTTAAAATTCAAAAATCCTTGCTTTTCAGAATGGAGAACGCGAAAGAGAGAGAGAGTAGTCAAACGTGAAGGAGAATTACATTTTAAAATGTGTGGTGGAATCACATTTTGAAAACTCTATCCAAATATGAAATGCAAATGGAGGGATGGAATTATATTTACATAACATAACCAAACACAGCCTTAATTTTTTTGCCTCATGGTACACCTTAATCATTTATACACATTCTTCATACTCAAGTCTATTTATTATTATCAGCAATATTATTATTTCTTATTGTGTTTTTATTTACAAATAGAAAATAGTTTGAATAAAATCAAACAATAGATAAAACTAATAATAATCAAAAATATTTTTTGAAGTAATAAAATAGAAAATATTGTTGATTTTGATCACAGCTCTTCGGATTATTATGAGAACTTTCTAGATGATCTCTCGGATTCAGAGAGTTGGTCTGAATTCTTTTGGTTACAGTTACTATGTAGTTAGTTCAAAAAAAAAAACAAGAAGTTAATATGTAGTTGATTTTTGTATGTAATGCTTTGATACTTCAATACTGAACGTACCGATTACTTTTTTTTGAGTGAAAATAGAATCCCCCAAAATTGTTACCCTCCTATAAAGCCCATTATTTGACTCTCAGTGACCCAAAAACCCATTGAGGGTCTCTCAATGGTCTAACCATAAAATCAAGGATGGATCTAGGGGTGGCCGCACACCTAAAAATTTTAAAAATATTATATATTATATGAAAAATTTTAAAATAATTTAAAATTATAGGAATTCACACACTCAAATTTTTTTTTTAGATAATTTCAAAATTATATAGAGTAGCCCTCCAATTTTTTAAACTATTTGGAAATTTTTGACGCAATAGGATGGAAGATGGTTTTCTGGCTAATTACTTGATTACGTACATTGAAAAGGATATTGCTCGAGGGTTCGATGTAGACTCTATCATTCATGCTTTTGATATTATGAAAGAGCGTCAAGCTCAATTGAAGATGCCTAATTTTAGTAAATAAATGCATGTAGAAATAGTTACTACTTTCTGTAAGTAAATATGGGCAAAAAAATATTCTCAATTGTATGATCATCTTTTTGTACTCAACTATGTTGACAAGGAATATATAGTTCAATATTTTATCATAATATTATTGATTTTTTTCATGTTGGTAGAAATTGATATTAAATTTCAAATTTTATTGATTAGAGGTTAAATGTACTTTGACTCTCCCAAAATTATAATCCTGGATCCATCCTTGCATAAAATTCTATACCATAAATTAATTTTATCAAGTCCATTGTTTTCCTCTTGATGGCCCAACTATTGTAACTCCACCTACCCAAAAATTAAAGTTTTAGGTGGGCTAAAATTTTTCCCACTCTAAGGCCCATATTTTTGCCTGCATGGCCCATATGACAAAACCATGTGCCCAAAAATTGAAGCTTCACATTGGCTAAATTAGTGAGGGTACATTTGGTAATTTGTTGGCTGAGATAAAAGTTCATTAAGAGAAATTGGTAGCTTTTTGGGGTTAAATTTATTTTTGTAGTAAAACAATGTATTCATGTTTGGTAAAAATTGGAATCAAGATTTGATCCGTAGTTTGAGTTCAATCCAAAGTGACTTTTTGAGTCTTATTTTTATTACATGATATATATATATATATATTTTTTTTGAAATCGAAAAAAGGAAGCTCCTTGCGGACATCATTGCTTCCGTAGGCCTGGTCTTAGAATAATCGATTGTCAGTCAGATTTAACCAACTCATAGGAAGGGACTCCCACCGGAAAATTGATGTGTGTCAACTATCCCGCCATAACAGGGTCTCAACTAGTATACAACAAGAGTACAATATGTTCACACCACATCAGTTCAATCAAGTGACATACATATTTCATAAACGAGTTTGTCCATAGAAATTATTCAAGATCAACATCATCAAAGTTCTCCATCCCAGAGCTCCTCAACTGTCTTGAAAGGCCCAGTGACAGAGATGAACTCTTCTCCACGATGGACCCTACTTTGGGGGATCTCACCAATCTTCTTAGTCTCTTCTTCATTCAAACCCCAATCAAATATCTCAAGGTTTTGTTTCATTCTCTCCTTGTTGTAACTTTTGGCCACTATTGCAACCCCTTGTTCATACTCCCACCTCAGACAAACCTGCATTTCATATACTCAATTAATAAGTCTTTCAAAAGTATATAATTTGTTTCATTTTAATTTTTATATTTTGATTTGTGTCAATTTAGTCTCCATGTCATCTAATTTGTGTTTTTATTGTCCTCAACTCAATTTTCCATCCAAATTTTATAACAGAAACAGGGATATTTTTGTGCAAATTTGGAGGGAGATGTTGCTAGGACCATTTAAATATAAATCACGTAAGGTAAGTCAGAGACCAAATTAATATAATTAAAATATCTATAATTAAAATCAAACCGAGCATAATCTTTGCCCAAAAGTCAATATGTATCACATTTTCATTTTGAATATGGTGATATTACACGTACCAATTAGTCTATTAATTAGTGTATTAACACTAATTATGACATTATTATTGGCCTTACTCATTAATCACATTACAAATACCTAAAAACCTCTTAAATTATGTACTATATCATCAATTAGTATACTAGTTAGTACATTAATTAGTACATATAGTATTATTCTTTTGAATATAATTCCCACGACACCGCTCATTAACTTTTCAGTGCATATTTTTATACATTTTTTTTTTCTGCATACGTAGCATAATGAGTTAAATTTGAGCGGAAAAAAAAAAAATACAACACACTTCCTAAAACACCGTCTCTCTCACAAGAGAAGTGACATGTTGTATGATGTAGTATTCAACTCTCTCTTCTGAGAGACCATAATTTAAGTACCCGTTTGGCACGTGGGTTTGGGTGAAGTTGGATTATTTCACAAAAAGATAAAATAAATTTTTTAGTTTAATAAAACAAAATGTCACATCTAGACCATAATCATTTTATTTTTCTCTTACAAAAGTCAAAAAAATCAAAAAAATTATTAAACGAGACTTTTTAACTCCAATTAAAATAATTAAAAAATTAACTCACATTTCAAACGAATCAAGTATCTCTCAACTTATTGAGAAGAATATATCAATTTGTTAAAAATATACTTCACAACAACGCTACAATGCTACGGACACCAACTTTTTACCAAAATATCTATCAAAACGTGTGGATCCCGCACCGATATGAGTGATTTGGTAGATTTGTTTGTGAGTGATTTGGTAGATTTGTTTGTATCCAAAATAATTTTCTGTACCTGCGCAACACTCTTCCCTTTGGCCTTTGCAATATCATTTAGGACCTCGGACTCCATAACTCTGCTAGAGCCCCAACTGGCTCCAGCTGCCCCAAGAGGAGAGAATGCCGCTACAATGATTCCATTGGCCTTGCAATAATCTCTTAGCTTCTTTTGTTGCCAATATGGGTTCAATTCCACCTTTTCAACATCAGTGAAAACATATTATTAATTGCTTGGCATAAATACTTTGCTTTTCAATGAAGTTATACATACATGCGTGTACGTGTGTTCATAGAAAGAAAACTGATTTGCTAATATAAATTTTTATATATAAAAATCTATTAGAATAATGTGACCTTTCGAAAATAATAATTCAACTTGATTAGTTTTTGAGTTAAAAGTTAAGAGTAAATTACAAATAATTCGGATTTGCTTAAAATACAAATAACCCTTATAAAAATTATATCATTAAAAAATTTCTAATCGCATAACAATGACTCTTTTCTTTAATTAACTATTAAGTCAATTAATAATTTTAATGATATCAACAATATATTTTAATTAAAAATTATAATAATTACATTCTTGTATGGAGGAAAGTTAATGAATTTTATTTTATTTCCGGTTAATTCTGTTAAATGAAAAACTATGATAAGTCAAAATCACAGAGAACAATTGTATGTTAAAAAAATATCAGGAGATATATTTGTAATTTATCTTAAAATTAATGATTATAAAGCAAGTTAATATGTCCACATAATTATGTATAGATACACTTTGGCCAAAGAAATACTAAAGTCATTGGGGAAAAAAACCTCACTTGATTGACAGCTGGAGGGATGGTTGCACAGGCAAGGATTTGATCAAGTTTTTTAGGAGTGAAATTACTAACTCCAATGGACTTAGTGAGGCCTTTTCTTTGGCAATCTTCCATGGCTTCCCAAACAGACTTGAAGTCCATTGGAATTATGTCTTCCGTCTTTGGTGGGTACTCAATAGCCCCAGGCTTCATGCTCATTGGCCAGTGTATCAGAAACAGATCAAGGTACTCTAACTTTAGTTCCCTACATATTCAAACAAAAAAAACATCAATGCATTTATGGCAAGTTCACTTTGAACCATATACGGAAACAAAAATTCATGGAAGAAGAAGTTCTTGTTAAGAAAAGTCAGATCATTTGTCTGAAACCTCACTACCTGAGGGTCTTTTGAAGGGTAGGGAGGACAAGTTGGGGATGAGAATCAGTACACCATAGCTTGGAGGTGATGAAGAGCTCATCCCGGGATTTGACTAAGCCAAGTCGAAGAGCTTCTTCTATGGCTGCACCAAGAGTTGACTCAGTTTGGTACACAGAAGCTGTATCAAAGTGTCTGTAGCCAAGCTCAATTGCTTGGAGCACTGCTTGTATAACTACTTTTGCAGCCACAGGTGGAAAAGTTGCTGTGCCCAGTCCCAAAACAGGCATTTTTTGGCCAGAATTGAGAGCAATTTCTGGGACACTATACAAAGCCATTTCTGGGCAGTGTGTTCTTTGGGTTGAAGATAAGCTTTGTATATCATTCTTTATATAGAGAAATTTCATTTTTATCCTCTGAATTATTTTATTATTTTATTATTTTATCCTTAAGTTTGTAATTGTTATTCATGTGGTTGGAGATTATTATACAAATCAATAATCGTTGGTTTTAATGAAAAAAGAGAGGTGATTATAGAATTTAAATCAAGCAACATATCACTCATTTTTCTCGTTAATTTGGACAAAGTACACCTATAACCAATTAAATGGGAGTTTACAAGGTGGTGTTTGGCAAAGTAGTTTGTGGCTAAAATAGTCACAAAAGATAAAATAGGCTATTTTAGTCATAACAAACAAAACATCACATCCAACCAATAATTATTACACACTTCTCTCACAAAAAAAGTTAAAAAAGCCAAAAAGTCATTTCCAAATTAAGCTTTTTAGCCCAGGTTAAAATAACAAAAAAAACCAAAAAGCCAAAAAACCAACCCACTTCTCAAACCGAGGCTTAAGTTGCTCAAATTATAATTTTTTTTTTCTTCCTCCCATCAAATTAGGATCTAATGATTATTGATTTGTACAATCATCTCTACTAAGATGACATGGACAGAACTTAGAAATTTTAAGCACTGAACAAATGAAATCAATAGTTTAAGAATGAAATAAAAAAACTAGTAATAGTTTAGGGGATAAAATTGAATTTGATCCTACTAAGAAAAGTTTAAAAATATAGAAATCGATCATAAAATTAGACATAATTTTCTCATATAAAGTGAAATTTTCTTTTTAATACATGTGAGAGGGTTGTATCTAGTTTCATGATTGATTTTACGTTCCTATCAATTTGGCATTTTCTTTGATTTCAAAATTGTTCCATTGATTAATAGTTCTTTGGATTGAATTCAAAGTTGATAACTAAAAAATATAAACTAAAAATGGTATTTCATTTTGACTAATAATCATTAGCGTTTTTCATAAATAAAGGCTTCATTAATTAGCTATTTTAATAGATTTTTTAGTTTTTGACTATTTTATTGGCTAAATTTTTTGTGTTTGGGAAGATAGTTAATTTTTTTTTTATAATTGGATGTGATATTTGCGAGAAAAAAAGTGAAATGATTATGAGTTTAAATGATATTTTATTTTATTAACTGTTTTAGTCTATTTTATTTTTTTGTGAATTTTAACAAAAAAAATAAAAATAAAAATAAAAACTAAAATTCAACTTGCCAAACCGGGGGATAGGCTATGTTTGGGATAATCTTTTTTGACTATTTTAGTCACAAAAAGACAAAATAAATTAAAAAATCAACAAGATAAAATGTCATATCTAATTCATAATTATTTCATTTTTTCTCTAATAAAAGTAAAAAAAAAACCAAAAAACTCATCTCAAATAAAATTTTTTAACCCTAAATTAAAATAATTAAAAAATTAAAAAACTAACTCATATCCCAAATGAAGACATACTATCCGGGCTGTCTCTACTCAGAGTAACTAAACACAAAATATAAAAATAAAAATATATATAAAACCCACCACATATTGGCCCCGTTTGGTAGAACTGTGGGAAAGTGATTATAGCTTATAACTTAACAGCTTATAGCTTATAACTGTGAACATAAGCTGATTTTTGACTTATAAATTAAGCTTCTCCTCCTCTACTCAAAGAATAAGTTATTTTTTGACTTACAAAAAGCTATAAGCTGTATTGTTAAGCTAAACCAAACACATCAAAATAGCTTAAATTAAATTAAAAGCTGAAATAAACTGGAAATAAGCCCTACCAAACAGGGTCATTATATCCAATCTTCCCTTATCCATAAACAAAGAGGGCCTTAAGAGTGGGACACAGTGTGGTGTGGAGTAGGGTGTCGGCCACCAAATTCATCAAGTGAACGAATTAGGTAGGGTGTACTTGCGCTATGTTCGGCATCTTTTTTTTAGGTTAAAATAATTATAAAAAGATAAAATAGATTTTTATTTTTATTTTTATTTTTATTTTTATTACAAAAGTGTATTATATTAGTTACTTCTCAAATAACATTTAAGAAATTATAATATAAAAATATTTAAATAAAATATTCAGTCGATTTGATTTGTATCGGTATAAAAAATTTTAAAATCGAAATAGACCGTATGTTATGAAAAACAAATCAAAAATTAAAATTTTGGTTGGTTTCGATCAGTCGGTTCAATTTTATCGATTTTTCTTACATTCCTAATTATATATATTTAATTAAAATAAGATATAAGATATGATAAGAGGAGAGCGATTATTTTTAATATTTGGATAAAAGATTTCTATATTCGACGATACGGGATATACAATACTATGTGGTGGTATTGCGTATCTTTCCTTTTGCATTATATAGGCTATGTTTGGGATAATCTTTTTTGGTTATTTTAGTCACAAAAAGATAAAATAAAAAAAAATTAATAAGACAAAATGTCACATTCAAATCATAATCATTTCATTTTTTTTTTTTTTACAAAAGTAAAAAAAATCAAAAAATTTATTCCAAACAAGATTTTTTAACCCCAAACTTAAATAGTTAAAAAGTCAAAAAAGTAACTTATATCCTAAATGAAGGCATACTGTCCAAACTATTTGTATTCAGACTAACTAAACATAAAATAAATATATATATATATATATATATATAAAACTCACCTATATATTACATACAGTCTCCCCCTTATCCGTAAACGAAGAGGGCCTTAAGAGTGGGACACAGTGTGGTGTGGAGTATGCTGTCAGCCACCAAATTCATCACGTGAATGCATCAGGTAGGGAGTACTTGGAGTCCGGATCCTCTCCAGCCAATTCTCCTCCTGTCCTCCGGTCAAGGGCCACGATTTGGCCACGTGACCCTTTTAAGATTTACGGCTCAGGAAAAAAAAAAAAAAAAAAAAACAAATTTGAATTTCTGATTTTCGACCCAGCACAAAGCTTCCCTCCCATTCCATTTTCCCTCATCTTCGAAGCTCTTTTTCCCTCCTTCTTCCAAGCTCTGGCGATTGGCGAAGTTGACGGCAAATCAACTTGAACGATCGGCGGCGAACATCGACGGTGAACCAAGCTCCGGGGACCCCGCGAACCAGAGCTCCACTTCGTCATCAACTGAAGGTAATGTTTGTCATGGCTAGGCAACATTGTTATTAAGGAACATTAAGGAACTTCCTGTGGAGTAAAAAAGGAAAATTAAGGAACATTGTTCTGTTGTGAAACTTGTTGAATAGAAGTGTGTCTGTATTTATTTTTCATTTGATGGTTGAACCAGAGATAAGTCCTTATTTATTTTTGGGCATTTGCCTAAATTTGTTTAAAAACTAATTAGGTTTTGATAATAATCCGTGGGAACAACACAAAGGGAAAAAGAAAAAAACTTAGGCTCTAGTGTTGTTCATTTGCTTGAATTTGTTTAAAAACTGATTACGTTTTGATAATAATCAGTGGAAACAATACAATGGGAAAAAAAGCGTAGGCTCTAGTGTTGGGTATTTGCTTGAATTTGTTTAATGCAACCATGATTCATCTAAAACTAGTTAGGTTTTGATAATAATTAATGGGAACAATACATTAACTAGTTAGGAAGGATACTAGTTAGGCTTGAATTTGCTTGCTGTCATTGTTCATCTAAAACTAGTTACATTCATCTGCTTGAATTTGCTTGAATTTGGATACTAGTTACATTCATCTAAAACTAGTTAGGCTTGAATTTGTTTGCTGTCATTGTTCTCTTGTGAGTGGAACATGTCACAAGACTTCCACTATCTACTCACATGCATATGTTTATCATGCACAATAAAAAAGTTCAATCTAAACACCAAACCCTGTGTACTTGTAAAGTGGAAATGAGTCCCAAGACATTTAACTTGTATTTGATAATATAGGAAAACAAGTCAGTTCAGTGTAACTCCCACTGAACTGACTTATATTTTCAATATGAACCGACTTAATTTGGATTATGTTTCAATATGTACACTCTTTCTTATATTTTCAGTTTGTTTTATGCTTGTTCAAATAAGCCTTTTTATTATGACATAATAATGATACTGGCTGGTCTAAACAACTGGAAAATTTATGTTTATGTTTATATGAATTTCAGTGAATTTCTATATCCAATAGGCCTGCAGGATTATGAAATCTAGTTTTTGTGCTTAGGATCAATTTCGTGTTTTTTTTATGATTATTATTATTTCTTTAAACATGACAGTTAAATTTGGATGAACAATTTAGTGGCCAGTATATCCTGTGGAAACATATTTTTCAATTTGGTTTTTAGATCTGAGTTCAATGAATGCTGTACATTGTAGCCTGGTAGGCCACAGGATTGATATTTGTATAATTATATATATCTATTTGTAAATGAGTTTTAAAAATTGTGAGATATGATAAACACACCACACAGGGGAAATAAATAAAAAAGGAAAACTGTGAGGCAGCAACAATGGTTGAGTTCTTTGTTGATTGTGGAATAGGTGTTGGTTTCAACAGGTTTTAATGGAAATCAACACTCAACTTAAAATGAAAAAAGACCTGCACAAATACTGATTTTGGAGTTGTTTTCTTTTGTAAGTGCTTGTATTTAAGCAAACAAAGACCTTTTGAAACTACAGACTATAAAAAGCCTTCTTCCCATCAACTCTATTCCCCAATATTTTCACCCCACTGGGCTAGTCAATCCATTTCTTTGTTATCATTTCTCAAGTATGTAGAACTCTTGTACAACCTAATTTTTCCACATCAGAATTTCATTCTTGAACTTCAACAACATTCTTGAACTTCCTCAACATTAAGTTGTTTTAAATTTTTTTATCATGGCCATAATATGCCCTAACTTTATAGCTTTCACTGATGTTCCTTACAAGTTAGATGTGCGTCATATCTGCATGCTCCAACTTCTTACCAAAATTGAATATTTCTGAGTCTATCAAATTCATATTAATACACATTACAAAAGCTGAGAACAGAACTATGCAGATTGCAGATACTTAAAATCAATCAAAATTTAAACTACAAGTTGTGAAATAACAATTAATTCAAAAAAAATTTGCTCTAAAGCAGCAAGTTACAGATACCAACCAATGATTGGAGAAGAGATAGCAAGTTAGACAATTTTTTTTTTTACCTTTAACTATGGTTCGCGGCTCAAATCGCGGCTCAAATCGCAGTCCAAATGTTCGGAGTAAGACAGAGGGAGAGAGGGAGGCCCATCGATGTTCGCCGCCGACTTTGATTCGCCGTCGTGGGTCACGACATGCCGTCGCCGTTCACCGATCTGGAGAAGAAATTCAAATTTTTGCAGTGGAGTTTTGGCTGTGTTGAGGGAACTTTGTGCTGGGTCTTGTTTAACGAATTCAAATTTGTTTTTTTTTTTTTTCCTGAGCCGTAGATCTTGAAAGGGCCACGTGGCCAAATCGTGGCCCTTGACCGGAGGACAGGAGGGAGTTTTGGCTGGAGAGGATCCGGACTCGTGTACTTGGGCTATGTTTCGCATCAGCTTCTTATTTTAAAGTAGTCAAAAAAAAATAAAAAAATATAATTTTTAATTTAATAAAATAAAACATCACATCACATTTAAATCATAATTATTTTATTTTTTCTCTCATAACAATTTAAAAATTCAAAAAATTTATGAAATAAACTCTCATAAAAATTAAAAAAGTCAAAAAATTCATAAAATAAGACTTTTAATCTCAAATTAAAATAACTAAAAAACTAAAAAATCGACCCACATCTATATGGAGGTTTAAAGATTTACTAGATATTTTTATGTTTTGTTTTTTATTTTCATTTTTTTATATTAAAAAAAATTCTCGTGAGAAGGGTTTGATTGTGTGGATGTGAGCAACAATAATAGGGATATTTCTACTTTTTAAATTTCTCTCGGTGCATTTTATTTCTTTATACATTCAATTTTATATTTTTAATAAAAAAATTTCTTTACTGATAAAAAAAAAAGAAAGAAAAGTGAATGCATTATTGTTGTAATAAAAAATACATTATGAATGGACTGCTATAATAATTTGTATTGATCACTTTCAGAAGGGAAGTGGACTATTTCAGTTGGTTATTTAAATTTTTTTTTTTTTGACTATTTTAATCTGATTAAAAAAGTTATGTTTGGGAAGTTAGTTATTTTTTTTGTAATTAATTTTATGATTGTAAGAGAAAAAATAAAATGATTATAGGTCAGACATAATATTTTATCTTATTAATTATTTTAACTTATTTTATCTTTTAATTGACTATTTTAGTCCAACCCTCTTTCCAAATAAGGCCAATATATTCTTTTTGAATTGTGATTCTCTCTATTCTATATTTGTAATGGAGTGGTCCCATTCTATCATCCAATGCGAAGTGTAAAGATCTTTTTTTAATCTATATATACTATTATATAACAACAATTACAAAACGTTATCATCTTATTAAAGGTAAAAATTGCAAAATTTTTTTCTCATTTTTTATTTTTATTTTGTTTAATTTTTGTTAATATGTGTCCCAATATGATTAGTTTATAAATTAATTTTATATTCTTCAAATAGAATTTTAAATTTATATTCTTCCTTAAGTTATGTTATCATAATTGGAATAAAATCAATATTCATTCATTAATTTATACATCATTTATTAAATTATAAAATAAAATTTTAAATTTAAATTATTCTTTAAATTATGTTATTACAATTAGAATGAGATCAATATTCACATGTATCATAATGATATGTCATAATATTATTAGTTCAAACATAATATGTTATTAGATACAATTGTTTAAATTATTAATCGCTGTTAAAAGTTTATATTTATATTTGTTTTCATTTTTGGTTTTAAATTTTATAAATTTTTGTATATCCTTCTCAACTACAGAGACTTGAGCGATAATTTTTTTTAATACAAACATTTTTTTTTAACAAAAAACAAAAATATTAAGAAAATGAATGACTTTTTTTTAACACTTGCCAAACATGGTAGATTCTATGATTTTTTTTTTTTTTAAAATCTCAGTTGTCAATTAAACAAATTAAAATAAAAAATAAAATTTTTTTTGGCTTCAATAGTTAAGAAGTAACTTTTGCTAAAATCAAATAGAAATAAACATTATTTTTCTATTAAAAGCATAGTTTGTGAAATTTATTTATCTTGTATAATTAAAAAAATGGAAACTATGCGTGATAATTTATTGTTTCAGTAATGCTACAGACCTACATTTTTACTCATAATGATGTGGCAAGGGAGTTGTCAATGATAGAACCAGGATTTCATTATCGGAGGGCCAAAAGAAAAATAATTTTTTTCACTATATACACAAAACACACATATGTATAATATAATATATATATATATATATATAATATATATAATTATATATAGATTAAAAAATTTAAATACCATAGAAGCAATTTCTAATAAGAAGAAGAAATTTTTTTGGTGTAAAATAAAAAGAGAATTCAAGATGGAAGAAAAAACATATATATATATATATATATTTTTATACTGAGGGGCCATTTATGTATAAAATGATTATATATTATATATATATTTTAAATTTTAAGGCAAACAATAATTTTCATAAAAACAGGGGTGCCATGGCCCCTATAGTCTTCTAGTTCCGTCCTTGGGAGTTGGGCACATGTCATTAAGTGTATAGCAAATCAAGACTTAACACGTATGATACCACATCATTGTGGGTACAATTGTGGATGTTTTTTTTTTTTTTTTTGTCTCAAACATTTTCCTTATTGTTCATCTAAACTTTTTTAACACTTTCTTGGTAGATCTTGTTATTTATTTATTTATTTATTTAAATCTCAATTGTCAATTAAACAAACTAAAATAAAAAAATGATTTTTTGGGCTCAAATTGCTAAAAAGTGACTTTTGTTAAGATAAATAGAAATAAATATTTTATTTTTCTATTAAATGTGATAGTTCGTGAAATATCTTTTTTTATTAAAAAATGAGGATTATAGGTGATAATTTATTAATCATCTGGAATTATTTTCAAATCCAATGAGAATACCATTCTAAATTTTTTTCTTGCCTTTTTTTTTATCTAAATACTTTTATTTTGTAAGAAATTTAATTTTATTATATTTAAATATTTTATTGTAATTTTTAAATTAAAAATAATTTCTAAAAAATCATATTTAAATTATTTTATGTCATTAGAAAATGTAATTTTTTTAATATCAATTTATTTGATGATCCCTTATAAAAGGTGTACTTTTTAAACATATTGTTTTTAATATCAATAAAAAAAATTCTATTGAAAAAATTTAGAATATTGTTTTTCTTTTATTCATTAATATTAAATTTTTAATTAATCATATTTATTATTAAAAAAAAATTAGAAATAATTTTATATATTTATATATCCAATTTTTTTTTTTCCGATTGCTCAGATTATTTGGTGTCATTGCTTAAATCCACTCAAATTTATTTGAATTTTTGAATTTTACATAGGTTTTTACCAAATTAAAAATTATGTTGTCCAATTTAAAAAATTCCAAGCTTGACTCGAGTTACTTGTGTTGAACTCGCTCAAGTTTACAACTCTAGTAAGGCGGTTGAAAGTTACATGATTGAAGTTGTGACAAATTAAAAATTGATATGTAAATTGTGAAACCTAAATTTTAGGTTTTTATATTTTGTGTTTTCATAATTTACATATAAAAATCTAACTATTTATATTATTTTATATAAAAATATTTTATTAATTTTTTCACATCCTGAGCATAGCACGGGTTTTTACTGGTTTAAATTCATTATAAATTTGCATTCCTATTTTATAACCATTAGATATGTAATGGAAAACTTCCATTACATATGTGAAATGGAGAGGATCAAATTCATTTTT
>JAPPVO010000014.1:159707934-159920434 GCA_030407325.1 Camellia japonica | reverse complement strand
AGGTGATTGGATATTCAGATTCAAATTTTGCTGGATGTTCCGACACTAGAAGATCTATTTCAGGATATATATTTCTTCTTGCTAGAGGAGTTGTATCTTGGAGAAGCATCAAGCAGTCCATAACTGCTTTGTCTACTATGCAAGCGGGATTTGTTGAATGCTATGAAGCTACAACACAGGCCTTATGGTTAACAAATTTTATCACAGGACTAAGGATTGTTGATTCCATATCAAGACCACTAAGGATTTACTGTGATAATTCAGTTGCAGTTTTCTTTTCTAAAAACAATAAAAGTGGTAGCCGAAATAAACATATTGACATAAAGTATCTTGTTGTTAGAGAGAAAGTCAAGATGCAAGAAATTGCTATTGAGCACATCGACACTGAGCTGATGGTTGCAGATCCCATGACAAAAGGATTGTCGGCTAAAGTACACAATGATCATGTGGTTCATATGGGACTAATTAGCTCTTTTGATGTATGAAATTACTTTCTCATTTTGAGGGATTCGCTATTGAAAACAATATTTATTTAGAATAAATACATGACCTTTGATTGTGCAGTTAAAGTATTTGTCATGTTTGTTATCCATTGGGATACATAAAGTAGGACTCGAATGGCTATTTGTTAGTCATTTGTAAATTGAAGTATTTTATTTAGTACTCATTGAGAAGTGTCATACATTGTAATTTATAGAAGGAAATGTCCATTAAATGGGGCATAACCGCTATGATTCGTGTAGTAACACTTGGCAATGGAGTGTGAGGATTTCAATATTAAAGTTTAGGCAAATTTAATAGCCATAATTCAGTACATATCATCCAATATAGTATTTATATGATTTGTGGACCAAGTGGGAGAATGTAAGCTGTGTCTCCTAAGAGGAGACTTAAGGTGGCCCACATACATATTAATATTTATAAATTATATCTATTATAAATTATTTATGTATTTATCCTTACATGTATATTTATCTTTTGATAATTATGGGTGATAATTATTGATGTTGCCTAAAATATCAAAAACTCTAAATGGTGGTTTGGCTAAGACCTATCAATTTCCACTAATTAAGTTTCCTTGATGGAAGGAAACTAACAAGGTTTATCTGATAATGTATCTATCTGATAAAGGCCCTTGACCTAACAGTTATAAATAGGCCTGTGGTTTTTCATCAATGAGTCACTCAAGTTCTGCATAGGTTAGAAGACACTTATTCCTAAAGTGTGAAGTGAGTGATATAATATTGAGAGGTTCAAAAGAAATACACACATCACACAACTTGATCAATAATGGCTGGAGGAGGTTAGTATAAATTTTATTCCGTTATATATCTATACATATATGTGTGTATGATTTTCCTACATATCCTTTCATTTATTAAGTGATGTGTAGTAAAAGGTGATATCACAGCTGAGCACAGATAATTTTTTTTTTTTAATCTCAAAGTTCTCCATCCCAAAGTTCCTCAAGAGTCTTGTAAGGCCCAGTGGCAGAGGTGAACTCCTCTCCAGTAACTCCTCTACTTTGGGGGATCTCACTAATCTTCTTAGACTCTTCTTCACTCAAAGCCCAGTCAAATATCTCAAGGTTTTGCTTCATCCTTTCTTTGTTGTAGCTCTTCACCACTATTGCAATATCTTGTTCATACTCCCACCTCAGACAAACCTGCAGTTTATATATATAATTAACTAGTAAGTTTTCCATGGTTCCCCCCCCCCCCCCCCCAAAAAAAAAAAAAAAAAAAAATTAAATACATTGTTGATTTTCAAACTATACAATTTGTTATTTTGATTCTAATATTTTAATGGTATCGATTTAGTCTCCAAACTATTTAATTTGTGTTTAAATCGTCTAGGACGTCATTTCTTTTTAGAATTTATGATGGGAGTAGGGTTATTTTGCTCCAAATTTGGATGGAAACAGTAATGAGACCATTTGAACATAAATTGTACAAATTGGAGATTAAATTTAAAATAAAAATAAAAATATGGGAGTCAAATGAAAGCAAGTGCATATTTTGCCCAAAAATCAATGTGTATCTCAGATTTCATTTTTGATTCCCAACCCCATATTAACTTTTCAATGCATATTTTTGTATATTTTTATGTGTACCTAGCATGATGGTTGAAATTGAAAAGATCAAAATGTACAAGAAAAAAACCGCTATAGATAAAAAAAAAAAATCCCAAAATAATATCCAAAAAATATATTTAATAGTTGAGATTAATTTTATGTGTAGATCCCACTATACAAAACATAGATCTCAATCACACACTATTTTTCCAATTCAATTCATGGTGCTTAATTCTGAGCCTACAGACTTTCTCTAAAAAAAAAAAAAAAAGTACAACACCGCTCGTCTAATAAGAGAGGTAGATCCTACATGCATCACATTGTGTGCGGGTCACCTCTCCTACAAGAGAGTGACTTATGCCGTACTTTCAAATGTTAAAGATCAAGAAATCCTTCTATTTAAGTCCCACACTTCAAATAAATTAGGAAAACACAGTTTTTTTTTTAATGATTAGCTTTCTTGATCTATAACATTGTTCTATTTTGGAACATATTAATTTATAAAAAAATACCTGAGCAACACTCTTCCCTTTGGCCCTTGCAATTTCATTCAAGACCTCAGACTCCATAACTCTGCTAGAGCCCCACATGGTTCCAGCTGCTCCAAGAGGAGAGTATGCAGCTACAGTGACTCCATTGGCCTTACAGTAATCTCTCAGCTTCTTTTGTTGCCAATATGGGTTCAATTCTACCTTTCAACATTAATCAAAAACATTTTATTAATTCCTTGGCGTAATTGTTTTTTGATTTTTAATGAAGCTACTACATGTGGATATGTGTGTTTATAGATATGAAAATTATTTGTAAACGTAAAATTTATATATAAAAATTCACCGGTTTTGTATATATATAAAATTAAGGAAAAATATCAAATCAGTGTAATTTTATAAAAATAATATAAATTGGTGAGAAATTTTATAAATATTAATAATTAAAATTGTAAACTTTTTCATAAATTTGTAATTTTTTTTTCAAAATTCCACCGGGGTGCAATTACTCCCAAAATTTATATGAAAATGATATAATGATATTTTTCAAATAGAAAGTCAGTCGATATGTTATTGGTTTACAATTCATGAACCTAAAATTGTTACATTATCCTGTATGTTTATATATTTATATATCATTACTCTTTATAAAAAAAAATTGACACGATGAGATTTACCAATTCTATCTTTATTTGTTGATATATTTTCTTGTTCTTTTCATGAGGGTAATGGTGGGTAGGTCGTACGTTTATAGAATTCGTACACAAAAAAAAAAATAAAAATAAAAAACACCATCATTTGTTGATATATTTTCATATCTTTGTTGTTTCATTAGAGGCAAGTTCCATTGTATTAATTAATGCTTTATCACAAAAAAGAGAATTTTTATTAACACAATAAAAAAATAAAAATAAAAATTTTAACAAGTTATTAACGATTATTGAGGAAGTTTAATTTGTGTATGCAAACTTGTTAAAGAGGAATACTAAAATCAATGGAAAAAAAAAAAAAAACTCACTTGATTGACAGCAGGAGGGATGGTTGCAAAGGCAAGGATGTCACCAAGTTTTTTAGAAGAAAAATTACTAACTCCAATGGACTTTGTGAGGCCTTGTCTTTGGCAATCTTCCATGGCTTCCCAAACAGACTTGAAGTCCATTGGAACTATGTCTTCGGTCTTTGGTGGCATCTCAATAGCCCCAGGCTTCATGCCCATTGGCCAGTGTATCAGAAACAGATCAAGGTACTCTAACTTTAGTTCCCTACATATTCAAACTAAAAAACATCAATGAATTTATGGCAAGTTCACTTTGAACTATATATGGAAACAAAAATTTCATGGAAGAAGTTCTTCTCAAGAAAAGTCAGATCATTTGTCTGAAACCTCAACTGTCTCTTGTCTCAAGTCACTTCTCTATTATACAATGAGTTTCTCTAACTTGATCACATGACACAGAGGTATTTTGGAATAGAGAGATGTAAAAGATCGTCTGTCAGAATCTCCCAATCTCTTATATTAAGTCAATTCTTTACTATACAATGAGTCTCTCTGATTATGTGGTGGCGAGATATTCTAAAACAAAAAGATATAAGAGATCTGGACAGAGAATCATCTATCTTGTCAAGATAAAACTAAACATATATCATATATGCTACAAAAACGCGATCATTTGTTGGAAAAACTCTCTCATATGTCTCAAGATTTTAATATAATTCAACGGCTGTAAGTGAATTGGGACAGAAAGACACTTTTTGAGACACAGGATCCCAGGCCATACACTACCTGAGGGTCTTTTGAAGCGAAGGGAGGACAAGTTGGGGATGAGAATCAGTACCCCATAGCTTGGAGGTGATGAAGAGCTCATCTCGGGATTTGACTAAGCCAAGTCGAAGAGCTTCTTCTATGGCTGTACCAAGAGTTGACTCAGTTTGGTACGCAGAAGCTGTGTCAAAGTGTCTGTAGCCAAGCTCAATTGCTTGGAGCACTGCTTGTATAACTACTTCTGCAGCCACACGTGGAAAAGTTGCTGTGCCCAGTCCCAAAACAGGCATTTTTTGGCCAGAATTGAGAGCAATTTCTGGGACACTATACAAAGCCATTTCTAGGTAGTGTGGTCTTTGGATTGAAGATAAGCTTTGTATTTGTATATCATTCTTTATATAGAGAAATTTCACTTTTATCCTCGGAATTATTTTATTATTTTATTATTTTATCCTTAAGTTTGTAATTGTTATTCATGTGGTTGGAGATTATTATACAAACAATAATGATAGAGAGTTCTAATTTTGAAACTCTAAAAAAAATTCTAATGATGTGGCAAGAGAAAAAAGAAAAAAAAAAAAAGAAGACATAGACACAACATCACATCACATCACACGTGGGTTCCAATCCTTGCCACATCACTAGAATTTCTTTAGAATTTTAAAATTAGAGCTCTCAATCTTTATTCTTATACAAATCAATAATCACTGAAACCTAGGTTATTTTAGAATTTAAATAATTTAAATCAAGCAACAAATCACTCATTTTTCTCGTTAATTTGAACAAAGTACACCTACAACCAATTAAATGGGAGTTTATTCATATGATTTAAGTTGTTCAAATTATAAATTTTTTTTTTCCTCCCATCAAATTAGGATCTAATGATTATTGATTTGTACAATCATCTCTACTTAGATGACATGGACAGAACTAAAGAAATTTTAAGCACTAAAACAAATGAAATCAATAGTTTAAGAATGAAATATATATATATATATATATATAGAAATCAATAGTTTAGGGGAATAAAAGTGAATTTGATCCTATTAAAGTTTAAAAATATAGAAATCGATCATAAAATTAGACATAATTTTCTCTCATAAAGTGGGTTTTTCTTTTTAATGCATATGAGAGGTTGTCTCTAGTTCCGTGATTGATTTTATGTTCCTATCAATTTGGCATTTTCTTTGATTTCAAAATTGTTCCACTGATTAATAGTTCTTTGGATTGAATTCAAAGTTGATAACTAGAAAACATAAATTAAAAATGGTATTTCATTTTGACTAATAATCATTAGCGTTTTTCATAAATAAAGGCATTGTTTGAGAAGTTAGTTATTTTAGTTTTTGTCTATTTTAATAGGCTAAAATTTTTGTATTTAAAAAGATAATTGGATTTTTTTGTTATTGAATGTGATATTTGTGAGAGAAAAAATGAAATGATTATGGGTTTGATGTAATATTTTATCTTATTAACTATTTTAACCTATTTTATCATTTTATAAATTTTACCAAAAAAAAAAAAAAAAAAACTAAAATCTAACTTTCCAAACAGGACCAAAATATGAATCTTTCTACTTTGACGCTCACTATACAGAGATGGTGTCGGCCCCATATTCGTCAAGTGGATGCATTATTGTGGGGGAATAGTTGCTAGCTGCCCTTTCGTTTGTCCGGATTGAATATAAAGATCTGAGAATAATATATAATATCTAAGAATACAGATAAAATATATAATATGTTATAAGATATCAGATAAATTATATATAGCGGTGTAAATAGTTCAGTTTGATCGGTATTAAGAATATATTTAACACTGAACTGATCCTTTCAATTTTTATGATTGAGAAATCAATACGGACAATATGCTACAATTCGATTTTATCAGTTTTATCGGTTTGATATAGAAAAGAAATTTATATAAAATTTTAAAAGGTTTTATAATGGATTACAAAATTTTACATTGAAAATAAATGAAGCAAATATATAAAAATTGCTCATAAATGTTTTTCTCTCTAATTTTTATCATAAAAGTGTATTATATTAGTTACTTTTTGAACAATGTTCAAGAAATTATAATATAAAAATAATTAAAAATAATTATAATATAAAACTAATTAATTATTTAAAAATAATTAAATATAATATAAAAGTTTTAAAATCGAAATAGATCATATGTTATGAAAAACAAATCGAAAACTAAAATTTTGGTCGGTTTCGATCGGTCGACTCAATTTTATCGATTTTTCTTATTGTATAATCAGATCTATACTTGAAACAAATCACAACGACATACTCTCTTTTCTGATTATTTTTCTAAATAATTTTTTTGAATTCATAAGATTGTTATTCATGCAAAGCTGGTGTAGGCTGCCATATTAATCAAGTATTTGCATTATTGGTGTAATAAAAAATGCATTATATATACCTGGACTGATATAAAAAACAAAGAATTAAATGGTGAAATTAAAAAAAATTATTATTTGTTTTTATCTTGAGATAATGTTAAATAAATTAATCCTTTTCATAATTATTTAAATTTAGATAATCAACAAAATCTAATAAGAAAGTAAATTTGAGCCTTTGAACAAAAGTTTTGAATTTAAGCCATATATATTTAATTTTTTTTTTTTTTAGTTTATCATGTAATTAAAAATTAATTTATAAATGGGGAGTTGGCCAAGCAAAAATTAATCAACTCAAATCAATTCTAAAAAATAAATGATTACAAATTTTAATTTTATTGAATTTAATCTAACTTCATAGATCATTTATTCATTTTAAATCTTAAAAGTATCAAATTAAACTAGATGTGTTGAGAGGGAACCATTGAGCTGACAGTCAACCCTTAACTCAGTGGTGATTGTACAAATAATTATAAATTTATAAAAAAAAATTCATACTTTAATTATAAATGTATATAATATTTACCATAATTTTAATATTATTTTTAAAAATTTACACTAATAATAATTGCAACAATGATAGAGATCACTAATTTTGGAGTTCTAAAAAGATCACCAATGACATGGCACTCAATAAAAAAAAAAAAAAATACAATACCAAGGCCAAAACATCAAATCATTCATGGTGAGACCTCTGCCACATCATTAGTGATAGCACTAATTAGTCATCTTACTCATTTTCCTAATAATTGTTTCTTTTTAAAAACTAATTCAATTGCTTCACTAATAATTGTACCTTTGTTATAATTGTACCTTTTATTACACCAATTCAATTGCTTCACTAATAATTGTACCTTTTTATTGCACCAATTCGGGCAAATTACATATAGCTCCCTCGAGGTTTAGCTAAATTACAAATATCTCCTGAGGTTTATATTTTCATAACAATTTATCCCTTAATTTATTATGCAAATAATACATTCAGGGGCGTATTTGTAATTTCTCAAACCTCAGGGGTATATGTAATTTGTCCCAATATTTACCATCAAATAAATTTTTTTATTATAGTATTGGCTTATTTGTTATAATTTATTTAAATTATTCATAATATATATTTTTGTAATTTAAAAATTGAGTAAATTACAAACACATCCCTTGAGATTTACTTAAATTGTAAATTAGTCTCTGTGGTTCTAAAAATTACATTATGCCCCCTAAGGTTTCTAATTTCATAACAAATAGGTCCTTTTATTAATAAATCATCAAGTTAATTAACAGTTTTGAATAATGTTAAATTTTATTTCAATTAATAATTCAAATAATTTTATTAATTGTATAAGTGAACAGTTAGAAATTTAACTTTTTCAATTAATTCTGTTAAATAAAAAATTTTGACAGGGAGGTATTTGTAATTTTTCAAATCACAAAGACAATTCGTATTTTAAACAAATATCAGGGATTGCATTTGTAATTTATCCTTAAAAATTTATACTAAACAATTCGGTCCAATTTTTGTTTATAGTTTATTAGACAGATTAATTAAATAAATTTTAAAATTTTAATTATTTACAAGTTAGGAAATGAATACTTTTGAATTCTGTATTTTGAAAGTATTTTTTAACGAACTCTTTAAAGAGGCTTGTTAACTATTATAGCTAACCTCATATTATTTTATCTCTTCTAATGGGCTAGCTACTATGATAGTTATTTTCACAAAATTCTTTCAAATTAGTTATATTTGGAGAGTTTTGAAAAATAATTCGTGTGGATAATAAATAGATAAAATAAATAATAGAGTTAGAATACATAGATAAAAAATTAATTAGGAAAAATAAAGACTACATTTTTTATACTTAACTAATGAAAAATAAAGAATAGCTTTAAAATTACACTAAATATCAATTTTTAACTTCTAATAAATTTCATCAAACATGCGAATTATGGTAAATACCCCATCATATAATAGAGATTCTCATTGTGAGGTCCAATACTTTGAACTCATTTTAATCTATGCCATTTTTCTAAAACAAATAACATATGTTTTTCGAACTAGTGCTTTTAGTGGTTTTTTTTTTAATTGCGTAATTTTTTTTTAATAAGCTTGTTTAATGTAGAAAAATCTAAGAATTAAAAAATAAATAAAAAAAATCAACACACACAAAAAAAAAAAAAAAGAAGTCAAATATAAGAAAATAAAAATATTTAAGAGCACTAAAAGTAGAGCTCTAATGAGAGTTCTACTTATGTGACAGTGAACCTTGCTCATGAATGATTTGATGTATGTCTTTTTTTTTTTTTTTGTTCTATATTATGTGGTGTTTTGAGAAGTTGGTAAAAAATTGATTTTTTTTTGTCTTTTTGTAAATAAAAAATATGAGAAGTAATGTGACCCAAAATAAATAAAAAGTTAAAAGCTAACTTTTTATTTACTTTCCAAAACACCCTTATAACATTAGAGCCATTATTAAAACTATAAATTTAAAACTATGAATCATTGCTCATAAGAAAAACGCCAAAAAAATCCTTGACCTTCTGTTCCCATGTAGACAGAAGTGAAAAGAAGTGGATGTAAAGGAAGAAGTATACCATCAGTTAGCCAATTTATTTGAATGTGGAGTCACTTACTTAGGGCCGGCTAGATTTATGGGACATTAGGCGGAATTTTGAGTGTGGAGCCCTCCTATATAAATATATTATTTATAAAAAAATTATGAAGAAAATAATAAGTTATTAATAATTTTTTATTATTATTTAGTAGTTACAAAAAATTTTCTTACACATATAATCATTAAAATTTATTTTCATATATTAGTATACGAAAAAATATTACAAAAACTCAAAAAAGATAAATAAGGTCTTCTTGTTTTATAATTTAACAATAATTGATACAAACAACATAATTCACTGATATTTGATAACGAAATAATTATATTATTGTAATATGATATCTGATAACACAATTATAACCACACAAATCATAATCCATTAATTATTTGATAACAAAACACAAATTATTGGGGAAAAAGAAACTAAGGTAAAATTATTCAATTAAATTATAATAAAGAGAGAAGGCAAAAAAATTAGGGTAAACAAAATTAAGGAAAATAAATTAGGGTAAAATTATTCAATTAAAATATGATAAAGAAAGAGGGCAAAAAAATTAAAATAAAATTATTTATTCTATTAAAATCTTGACATTAGACTTTATTTGGACTCATTATATCATATATATTAGTTTGGACTAGTTATATGAAATTTTAATTAGGCCTAACAATGATGATATATATATATATATATATATTTTAAATTGTCTCAACAGATTTTTTTGAATGCCTTTTAGATTGGGTTTCAAATAATAAAAAAAGATTAAGTTTTGAACTTACAATATAAAACTAATAAATTTGGAACCTTATAATTTTTTCTTTTTTTTTTTTTAAAATCTCAACTGTCAATTGAACAAACTAAAATAAAAAATGATTTTTTGGGCTCAAATTGTTAAAAAGTGACTTTTGTTAAGATAAATAGAAATTAATATGTTATTTTTTTTTTATTAAAAGTGATGGTTCATGAAATATATTTTTTTTATTAAAAAATGAGGGTTATAGGTGATAATTTATTAATCATCTAAAATTATTTTCAAATTAAATGAGAATACAATTTTAAATTTTCTTCTTACCTTTTTTTATCAAAATATTTTTATTTGGTAAGAAATTTAATTTTATTATATTTAATTTTTTTATTGTAATTTTAAATTAAAAATAAATTCAAAAAAATCATATTTAAATTATTTTATGTCATTATAAAATGTAATTTTTTAATATCAATTTATTTGATGATCCCTTTCTAAAAGGTGTATTTTTTAAACATAATAAAAAAAAATTCTATTGAAAAAATTTAAGCATATTGTTTTTGCTTTTATTCATTAATATTAAAATTTTAATTAATCATATTTATTATTAAAAAAATAAATTAGCAAATAATTTTATATATTTATATATACAATTTTGTTTTGATTGCTCAGATTATTTGGTGTCACTGCTTAAATCCATTCAAATTTATTTGAATTATTGAATTTTACATAGGTCCTTGCCAAATTAAATATTATGTTGTCCAATTTATAAATTTCTAGGCTTGACTCAAGTTAGTTGGGTTGAACTTGCTCAAGTTTACAACTCTAGTAAGGTGGTTGAAAGTTATATGATTGAAGTTGTGACAAATTAAAAATTGATATATAAATTGTGATAAAATTATGAAACCTAAATTTTAGGTTTTAATATTTTGTGTTTTCATAATTTATATACAAAAATTTAACCATTTATACTATTTTATATAAAAACATTTTATTAATTTTTTCACACCCTGTGCATAGCACGGGTTTTTACTAGTTTAAATTAGTTATAAATTTGCATTCCTATTTTATAACCATTAGATATGTAACGGAAAACTTCCATTACATATGTGAAATGGAGAGAACCAATATTTTTTTTATTTTTTTATTTTATGTCTGATCTTATATTTTTACACATATACAGTTAGTACCAAAACATTATAAAATTTATTTCCTTGAATTATATTATTCAAATTAATACATTAGGCCGTATAACAAACGAAAACAATTCATAAAGACGAGAAAGAATTTTATACAAGGAGTATGTCAACTAAGCTGAGTGGTGTATCCTTTCATTTATTAAGTGATGTGTAGACCTAATTTTAAAATTCAAAATTAAAAAATTTAGGTTGTTGTAACAGGCCCGCAGGGGGGGCCTCGCTACAGCTCGGACTCGATTTGTGTCACGATTCGTAATCTGAACCAAAGAGTCCAAATCCGACAAATCATTTTGAGAAAACAGATTTTTGAAAGAAGTGCCAAATATGGACTGCTTTGCCAGATACAGAGTCGCCACCTAAATATTTTATTTTTGGGAAATTTAGGAAACCCTGACTTGTTTGCCTAAGGCCACGTGTCCGTCATCACCAAAGTTGCCTCGGCTCGGGAACTTGGGTATGATTGAGGAAGGTCACTTCGTGAGCACCACCGCTCGTCCGATCAAAGATCGGCCTCTACTAACCATGATATCTAGTTTTGAAAACTTTGTGTGCTCTTATTCCGGTTATTAGCCTAGATTTACTATGTGATGCGCACAGCATACAAGTATAGACTGGGTCGCCTGAATTGGAACAAAACATTTCATGTTTGTTTTTGAAAGATGGTTTGCTACCCGCAGGTAGGCTTAAAATGCAGATTTTGCCACCCTCAGGTGGGCTTAGAAAAGATGGTTTTGCCACTATCTAGTGGGCTTTAAAACTCACAGTTGATGATTTGTTCCAATCCAAATAACCCAACCTTCACCCACAGGCATTCAGGCAGATATATCACATAAGCAAATAGCCTCATGGTAAGCATGCTATTCATGGCAGTCACTCACACGCATGCAAGGATGCTAAAGCATAAAACTTACCGAGTACTCCAAGCCAAAACATAAACTGATTAGAAATCATGCATGATCCTAATTATACAGAAATGCCTAATGCAACGCATGCAAAAATGCAACTATAGCAGGCTCGGCTATTCTAAAGATGGCATGTGAAATGCTACAACTAACAAGTATTCAACTCGGAATTGAAATACAAATGCAGTTAGTATGATGCGCCGAGCCCGGTGCATGCAAGACAGATGAATGAATGCAAACATGCTATCATACTGAATGCTAATTGAAACATGCCCTAATCTAACCATCATAAGCGGATAAATAAAAGGGAGAAAGACGTGGGGTTGGAAGACATGCATCACACACACGCACACTTATTACAGTTGTGCCCTCGCTCGGAGGGTCCGAATAAATAATACAGTCCCAAATGAATAGTACAGTCCGAATAAATACAAAATCCTAATTAATTTACAAATTAATCTAGGAAAGCATTAAAACTAGCATGCAAGCTAGGGACTGCCTCGACTCCGCTCTGGATGATGAATGATGCATGTTTGGCACGGAAATCCATCGCGATGCCCCAATTAGCCTCTGTTTTGCAATTGTTCTTGGAAAGCGCGCCACGCTTCGGAAGGCCGCTGGTTTTTGATTTTGCTGCAACAGAGAGCAGGAAAGAGGCATAGTAATGTATTTCACATATGTATGCATGCCTCGATCCTCGTGCCACCAATCACGCATCTCGATGTATGATGGCCGAGGAGTCGAATTGCACAACTCAATATGGAATGAATGCACATGAAAATACAACTAGGACCTAACTCCATCATGGACAATCTGGAGTGTCGGTGACTGGGGAATTGAGACATGTTTCGTCACTCGGAGTACGAAACGTACCTCGTTTCCCGTGCTCGGGCTAACTCCTATCCCGAACACAATGCAGTATGCATGACATGCATGAAATGCAGCTAAGATACAACCTAACATGCAACATGCTATGAAATGGCATACACGGTGTACGAGGTAACATGGCATACACAATGTACTAACATACAATCTAGCATACACAACGCTATGGAATGAAATGGCATACACAATGCGATATGGACTTACACTAACATAAGTGGACCTCAGCCACACTCACATAAGAGGCCATTAGATGAAAATGAGACACTCGAAATGCGTGCACACGTGCACGCAAACCTATGACCGACTCTAAGGCACAAAATGCCACTCTAACAAGACATGGCAAAACATGGAATATGGCATATTAGCATGCAAATTTCAGAGGCAATAAATGACGCAAAACAGCCCCGAAAGATGACAAAATGACATCCGATGGATGGAATAGGTCCCGAAACATGAAATTAGGCATACAGAATGACCTATAACTATGCAATGCATGCATTATTTGAACATGGAATGTGAAGACAGAATCAAGACAGCCCAAAAATAAGCATTTTCACAGTTCTAAGCAAGGCCAAACAGCAAACGCAAATGGGGCTAAACTAGTATGCAAAAACAGTCCCGAAAGCAAGATAATGAAGCAAGTGACAGCTGATGACCCTAAATAGAGAAGTGCCCTTATACAATGTTGAAGAGGGGCCCAAAATATGGTGTTTTACAGTTTACCACAAACCACAAAAACAGACACAAGTATGGCAAAACCCTCATGCAAAAAAGTGGGCCTAAAGGAGGACAAAGAAGTAAGTGATGCATGCTGGCCCCAAACAGATGAAGGTCCTTCAACAAAGTTTAAGAGGGGCCCAAAATATGACATTTTACAGTTGATGATCAAACCCAAAACAGTGTACAAGTATGCTCAAAATACTATGCAAGATAAGGCCAAAAAAGAGAGCTATAACACAAAGTATAAAAAGGATGCTCCAAACAGCAAAAGACCCTCAATTAAACATGAAGAGGGGGTCAAAATGAGGCTATTTACAGTTCGGACCAAAGTCCAAAAATGCAAGCACAAGGGGTTAGCAAATCATGCAAAAATAGGACCATAAGATGGATATAAAGGCAAGTAACAAAAGGAAGCCTCAAAAAATGATGAGCCCTTCAACAATGTTGAAGAAGGGCTCAAAATAAGCCACTTTGCAGTTTATGACAGAGCTCAAAACAGTTTATAAATAGGCCTAAAATTCTATGCAAGAAAGAGGCATACAAGAGGGCTAAAGAGGCAGGTGGTACCTAGGGACCTTAAACAGGGAAGGACCCTCAAACAAACATGAAAAAGAGCTTAAAATATGATGTTTTACAGTTATGGTCGGAGCCCAAAAACGCAAGCAAGAAAGACTTATATATTGAGCAAAATAAGGCCAAAAAAGAGGAGAGATGTGCTTACCCTTGTAGACCAATTCTTTGACAGCCTCTTGGCTTGAGAAAAGATGCCTCCTAAGCTCTGAAAAGATCCTCCAAGCTGCTGGAAGGATGGTGTGGTGTGGTGCTATGGTGGTGTAGAAAGGGGCCAAGAACAAAAGAGTTTTGATGCTTGGAATATAGAGAGAGAGAAATTAAATGTAGGAGGCTTAAACAAAACTTTCTAACACTCTAAAATGCAGCTGGAGCTGCTGGATATATAGGCACAAAAGGTGGAAAAGAGGGGGAAAAATGGGGGGGAAATTGAAATTCAAATTTCCCCCCAAAAAGGCCAAAAAGTGAGATAAAGAGGCAAGTGATAGCTGTTGGCCTCAAACCGAAGAGAGCCCTTCAACAAAGTTGAAGATGGGCTCAAAACAAGACATTTTGTAGTTTATGAGCAAGTCCAAAACAGTTCACAAGTAAGCCTAAAATACCATGCAAAAATAGGCCTAAAAGAGAGTTAAAGAGGCAAGTGATAGTAGGAGACCTCAAACAGTAAAAGGTCTTTAATCAAACATGAAAAGGAGCTCAAAATATGACTATTTGTAGTTTGGGTCGGAGCCCAACAATGCTTGCAAGCAAGGCTCAGGGGCCAAAACGCGCAGCCCGGGGCCCCGAAAACTGACTGTTAGGCACCGGGAGTGGTGTTCGACCACGAAGTCGGTCTCTCGGACCACAGTGTCCCTCAAAATGGAGGAAATAAGGTGTGTGCCAAAAACCGGAGCAAACGGAGGTGGTTAAGCGGTCCCGAACAGAGGCACACGGCCGTCGGCTCCGAAAAACTAGAAACCGGGCTCCAAACGGGAAAAATGGCCTACGACCACGAAACGTAGCCTACAGCCACTGAGAGATGATCTACGAGACCTCTCCCTCCCTTCGGGAAGAGAAAACAGAGAAAACGGAGCCTAGTTCGCAAACCGAGGCAAAGCACAAAAGAGTCCGGAAGTTCGGAGGCAAGGCTCGCAGCTAGGACTCCGCAACCTCAGAACGAGCACAACATGCAACATCACCAAGCGCTCAATCGGTGACGTCTGAGTCTTAAGGTCGGTCAAAAATGGGGTGTCTACAGTTGTGTTTGGTTGTGATTTCAAAATGTGATTCAACGTGGTAGTTTGAGTATGGTGTTTGGATGGAGCTGTGGAATTAATTTTTCACAACTCTGCAAAACGCTCTGTCTGTTCTGTCAAAATTGAGCGCGTGTTTCAATTTTTTTTTCAAAACGGGACGTCTGGCCAATCGTCCGGCCGGTTGACCGGAATAGTGATTTTTTTTTTTACAATTTTTTTTTTTTGTAATTGATATATAATCGAAAAAAATATTTTTTGATATTTTTAAATTTTTTTATGTGCTTTAAAATAAGAGTAGCGATTGAGAGCCCGAATTCGGCTCCCCCGAATGCCCTGAAACCACGAAACGACGTCGTTTCGTGGTTGTAATTTTTTTTTTTTTTTCAGCAGAAGGAAGAAGAAGACGAAGAGAAGGAGGGGAGGGGGAGGGGAGGAGAGTGGGGAGGGGAGGGGGCCAACAAACTCTGGGCTGAGGCAGGGGGCGGAGGCGGGGGCGGCGAGGCAGAGGCGGTGCTGCGACGAGCTGGAGCTGCTGCGACGAGCGACGGCAGGCGACGATCGGGCAGTTGCGACGGCGGGCGGCGAGGCGACGAGCTGCGGTCGTCTTCCCCAATCTTTTCTCTCTCTCTCGTCTTCCCCGATCTCCTCTCTCTCTCTCTCTCTCTCTCTCGGGGCATTCGGGACGGGCTCATTCGGGCACTAAATCTTTATTCTTAAAATAATTTTGAATTGTAAATTTTTGTATCAAATTTCAAATGTCACATCAACAATTCCCCACTCAAATCAAAACTCTTTTCAAAACAATTTTCAAAACTCTTTACCAAACAAATTTTCTACACTCAAATCATAATTCCACAACACACAAACTCAAAATACAACTCATACTCTCAAATCACGTTTACAAAATTCTACCAAACGCTACCTTACTCTGCCAAACATGTTCTGAAAAGAATTTTCAAACCGACCTCGCTACGTAGCTCGAAACTTGGTGGCCCGAATTTGGCTCGACACCAAAACGACGTCGTTTTGGTGTCTTTTTTTTTTTTTTTTTCTTTTTTCCTGTGTTTTTGTTGCAAAAGGAAGAAGAAAAAGAAGGGAGAAGAAGAAGAAGGGTGGGTTTGCAGATCGGGAGGAGGGGGAAGGAGGAGGAAGAATGAGAAGTGGAGTGGAGGGGAGGGGGCCATAAAAATCGGGCTGGAGGAGGAGGCGGGCCCGGAGGCGGGGCTGCGCGGGGCTGCGACGGAGGAGGAAGAAGAAGGACTGGAGGGGAGCTGCGACGACGGCGGGGAGCTGCGACGACCTCTCCTCTCTCTTTCTCCCTCTCTCCTCCTCTTCCCCTCTCTTCTCTTTCGAGCCATTTTTCGAGCCAATTTCTCGAGCTACCAATCTTTTTCCTTTTCAAACGTAGTGGGAAACCAATTTTTAAAAACTATATCCAAATATAGTACTGAAATATAGGTGTGGAATTCCACACCTAAACCAAACACAACCTTTTTTTTTTTTTTATTTAATCTCATAGTTCTCCATCCCAAAGCTCCTCAAGAGTCTTGTAAGGCCCAGTGGCAGAGATGAACTCCTCTCCAGTAACTCTTCTACTTTGGGAGATCTCACTAATCTTCTTAGATTCTTCTTCACTCAAACCCCAGTCAAATATCTCAAGGTTTTGCTTCATCCTTTCTTTGTTGTAGCTCTTTATCACTATTGCAATCCCCTGTTCATACTCCCACCTCAGACAAACCTGCAGTTTATATATATAATTAACTACTAAGTTTTTCATGGTTCTCCAAAAAAATAAAAAGAATTAAATACATTGTTGATTTTCAAAATATACAATTTGTTATTTTGATACTAATATTTTAATTGTATCAATTTAGTCTCCAAACTATTCAATTTGTGTTTAAATTGTCTAAGACGTCATTTCTTTTTAGAATTTATGATGGGAGTAGAGCTTTTTTGCTCCAAATTTGGATGGAAACAGTAATGAGACCATTTGAACATAAATTGTACAAGTTGGAGATTAAATTTAAAATAAAAATAAAAATATGGTAGTCAAATGAAAGAAAGTGCATATTTTGCCCAAAAATCAATGTGTATCTCAGATTTCATTTTGATTCCCAACCCCACATTAACTTTTCAATGCATATTTTTGTATATTTTTATGGTACGTAACATGATAGGTTGAAATTAAAAAGACCAAAATATACAAGAAAAAAACTGCTATAGATGAAAAAAAAAAAAATAAAAAAATCCCAAAATAATATCCAAAAATTACATTTAATGGTTGAGATTAATTTCATGTGTAGATCCCACTATACAAAAAATAGATCTCAATCACACACTATTTTTCCAATTCAATTCATGGTCCTTAATTCTGGGCCTACAGACTTTATCTGAAAAAAAATACAACACCGCTAGGTAGATCCTACATGCATCAGATTGTGTGGGGGTCACCTCTCCTATAAGAGAGTGATTTATGCCGTACTTTGAAATGTTAAAGACTAAGAAATCCTTCTATATAAGTCCCACACTTCAAATACATTAGGACAACACAGTTTTTTTTTAATGATTAGTTTTCTAGATCTATAACATTGTTCTATTTTGGAACATATTAATTTATAAAAAATACCTGAGCAACACTCTTCCCTTTGGCCCTTGCAATTTCATTCAAGACCTCAGACTCCATAACCCTGCTAGAGCCCCACATGTTTCCCGGTGCTCCAAGAGGAGAGAATGCAGCTACAGTGACTCCATTGGCCTTACAGTAATCTCTCAGCTTCTTTTGTTGCCAATATGGGTTCAATTCTACCTTTTCAACATTAATCAAAAGCATTTTATTAATTCCTTGGCGTAATTGTTTTTTTGATTTTTAATGAAGCTACTACATGTGTATATGTGTGTTTATAGATATGAAAATGATTTGTAAACGTAAAATTTATATATAAAAATTCACCGGTTTTGTATATATATATATATATAAAAAATTAAGGAAAATATCAAATCAGTATAATTTTATAAAAATAATATAAATTGGTGAGAAATTTTATAAATATTAATAATTAAAATTGTAAACATTTTCATAAATTTGTAATTTTTTTTTCAAAATTCCACTGGGGTGCAATTACTCCTAAAATTTATATGAAAATAATATAATGATATTTTTCAAATAGAAAGTCAGTACAATTGATGAACATAAAATTGTTACATTATCCTGTATGCATATATATTTATATATCATTACTCTTTATCAAAAAAAATCAACACCATGAGATTTACCAATTCTATCTTTATTTGTTGATATATTTTCTTATTCTTTTCATGAGGGTAATGGTAGGTAGGTCGTAGGTACATAGAATTCGTACACAAAAAAAAAAAAAAAAAAAAACACTATCATTCTGGGTATATTTTTTCATATATGTATACATATCTTTGTTGTTTCATTAGAGGCAAGTTCCATTGTATTAATTAATGCTTTATCACACAAAAGAGAATATTTATTAACACAATAAAAAAATAAAAATAAAAATTTTAACAAGTTATTAACGATTATTGAGAAAGTCATAATAATTTAATTTTGTGTATGCAAACTTGTTAAAGAGGAATACTTAAATCAATGGCAAAAAAAAAAAAAAAAAAAAACACTCACTTGATTGACAGCAGGAGGGATGGTTGCAAAGGCAAGGATGTCACCAAGTTTTTTAGAAGAAAAATTACTAACTCCAATGGACTTTGTGAGGCCTTGTCTTTGGCAATCTTCCATGGCTTCCCAAACAGACTTGAAGTCCATTGGAACTATGTCTTCTGTCTTTGGTGGGATCTCAGTAGCCCCAGGCTTCATGCTTATTGGCCAGTGTATCAGAAACAGATCAAGGTACTCTAACTTTAGTTCCCTACATATTCAAACTTAAAAACATCAATGAATTTATGGCAAGTTCAATTTGAACTATATGTGGAAACGAAAATTTCATGGAAGAAGAAGTTCTTCTCAAGAAAAGTCAGATCATTTGTCTGAAACCTCAACTGTCTCTTGTCTCAACTCACTATACAATGAGTTTCTCTAACTTGATCACACGACACAGAGGTATTTTGGAATAGAGAGATGTAAAAGATCTTCTGTCAGAATCTTCCAATCTCTTATATTAAATCAATTCTTTACTATACAATGAGTCTCTCTTATCTGAATATGTGGTGGCAAGATATTTTAAAACAAAAAGATATAAGAGATCTGGACAGAGAATCATTTATCTTGTCAAGACAAAACTAGACATATATCATATATGCTACAAAACATGATCATTTGTCGGAAAAACTCTATCTCATATGTCTCAAGATTTTAATATAATTCAACGGCTGTAAATGAATTGGGACAGAAAGACACTTTTTGAGACACAGGATCCCAGGCCATACACTACCTGAGGGTCTTTTGAAGCGTAGGGAGGACAAGTTGGGGATGACAATCAGTACCCCATAGCTTGGAGGTGATGAAGAGCTCATCTCGGGATTTGACTAAGCCAAGTCGAAGAGCTTCTTCTATGGCTGTACCAAGAGTTGACTCAGTTTGGTACAAAGAAGCTGTGTCGAAGTGTCTGTAGCCAAGCTCAATTGCTTGGAGCACTGCTTGTATAAATACTTCTGCAGCCACAAGTGGAAAAGCTCCTGTGCCCAGTCCCAAAACAGGCATTTTTTGGCCAGAATTGAGAGCAATTTCTGGGACGCCATACAGAGCCATTTCTGGGTAGTGTGGTCTTTGGATTGAAGATAACCTTTGTATTTGTATATCATTCTTTATATAGAGAAATTTCACTTTTATCCTCAGAATTATTTTATTATTTTATCGTTAAGTTTGTAATTGTTATTCATGTGGTTGGAGATTATTATACAAATCAATAATCATTGAAACCTAGGTTATTTTAGAATTTAAATAATTTAAATCAACAACAAATCACTCATTTTTCTCGTTAATTTGAACAAAGTACACCTACAACCAATTAAATGGGAGTTTATTCATATGATTTAAGTTGTTCAAATTATAAAATTTTTTTTCCTCCCATCAAATTAGGATCTAATGATTATTGATTTGTACAATCATCTCTACTTAGATGACATGGACAGAACTTAGAAATTTTAAGCAGTATACAAATGAAATCAATAGTTTAAGAATGAAATAAAAAAAAAAAAACTAGTAATAGTTTAGGGGATAAAAGTGAATTTGATCCTATTAAGAAAAAGTTTAAAAATATAAAAATCGATCATAAAATTAAACATAATTTTCTCTCATAAAGTGGGTTTTCTTTTTAATACATTTGAGAAGATCGTCTCTAGTTCCGTGATTGATTTTATGTTCCCATCAATTTGGCATTTTCTTTGATTTCAAAATTGTTCCATTGATCAATAGTTCTTTGGATCGAATTCAAAGTTGATAACTAAAAAATATAAACTAAAAATGGTATTTCATTTTGACTAATAATCATTAGCCTTTTTCATAAATAAAGGCCTTGTTTGAAAAGTTAGTTATTTTAATTTTTGGATATTTTAATAGATTAAAATTTTTGTGTTTGAAAATATAATTGGATTTTTTTTATAATTGAATATAATATTTTTGAGAGAAAAAGTGAAATGATTATGAGTTTGATGTGGTATTTTTATCTTATTAACTATTTTAGTCTATTCTATCTTTTATAAATTTTTTACAAAAAAAAAAAAAAAAAAATCTAACTTTTCGAACAGGGCCAAAATATGAATCTTTCTACTTTGATGCTCACCCTACAAAGGTGGTGTCGGCCCCATATTCATCAAGTGGATGCATTATTGTGGGAACAATGATAGAGACATTAATTTTGGAACTCTAAAAAGATCACTAATGACATGACACTTAATAAAAAAGAAAAAAAATACAACATCAAGGCAAAACATCAAATCATTCATGGTGGGACCTACTGCCACATCATTAGTGGTAGCACTAATTAGTGCTCTCACTCCTTTTCCTTGTGGAGAATAGTTGCTAGCTGCCCTTTCGTTGCCGGTTTGAATATAAAGATTTGGGGATAATTTATAGTATCTAAGAATACAGACAAAATATAATATGTTATAAGATATGAGATAAATTATATATAAGGGTGTAAATGGTTCAGTTCAATTGGTATAAGAATATATTTAGCACAAAAATATTTGCTAAAATCAAATAAAATAAATATTATTTTTCTATTAAAAGTGATAGTTTGTGAAATTTATTTATTTTATATAATTAAAAAATAGGAATTACGTGTGATAATTTATTATTTCAGTAATATTACAGACCCACACTTTCACTTACAATGATGTGGTAAGGGAGTAATTCCTTGGCGTAATTGTTTTTTGATTTTTAATGAAGCTACTACATGTGTATATGTGTGTTTATAGATACGAAAATGATTTGTAATCGTAAAATTTATATATAAAAATTCACTGGTTTTGTATATATATAAAATTAAGAAAAAATATCAAATCAATGTAATTTTATAAAAATAATATAAATTGGTGAGAAATTTTGTAAATATTAATAATTAAAATTGTAAATTTTTTCATAAATTTGTAATTTTTTTTTTTCAAAATTCCACCGGGCTGCAATTACTCCTAAAATTTATATGAAAATGATATAATGATATTTTTCAAATAGAAAGTCAGTCAATATGTTATTGGTTTACAATTGATGAACATAAAATTGTTACATTATCCTGTATGTATATATTTGTATATCATTACTCTTTATAAAAAAAATTTAACACCATGAAATTTACCAATTCTATCTTTATTTGTTGATATATTTTCTTATTCTTTTCATGAGGGTAATGGTAGGTAGGTCGTGGGTACATAAAATTTGTACAAAAAAAAAAAAAAAAACACTATCATTCTGGGTAGTGGCGGAGCCAAGAAAATAAATCAGAGGGGGCACTTCTTAATTACAACATTAAAAATATTTACAAAATATTTCATATAAATTTTTACGATTGACTTCAAGAAATATATATAAAAAAAAATCAATGTGTTTGGTTTGAGTTTTTTGAATTAAGTTTTTTGAAAATTAAGTTTTTTATTTTTTATTTTATTTTTTTTTGTTTTTAGTGAATATTTTTAAAATTTTAAGCATTTTTTTTTACTATTTTAGATACATGATGTATCTAAAAAAAATAAAATATTTGTGAAAAAATATTTTAAAAAATTAATAAATACATAAAAATACGAAAAATGTATTGATTTTTTGTATTTTTTTGTACATTTTTGGTATTTAGTGAATTTTTTAAAGATTTTTTTAAAAATTATACTTTTTAAGTATATTTATGTTAGGTGTGTCTAAAAATTAAAAAAATTGCTTAAAATATTAAAAAAATTCAATAAAAACAAAAAAATTACGAAAAACAAAAACGTAGAATTTTTTGAAAAGTGTTTTCAGAAAACTCAAACCAAACAAAGTGAATATGTTATTTGTAATTAGTGTATCATGGACAACATTATAAAAAGTCATGGATATAAAGTTTTAAAATAAATTATATAATGATAAAGTAATTTTTTTTATACAAAATATGCGTAAAAATTCAATATAATAGTCATACCACGCAATCATTGATATGTGATATTACCAATCAATAATAAAGAAACACATGGAGGGTGAACCCTGCATATTAAATGTAACTAACAATTCAATAAATTCTATATTTTCATTGAAATTAATTATATTTGCATATCAATAATGATAGAGATCACCATTATATTGAAATTCTCATAGATAATAATATCGTAGTCTCTTTATTTTCAATCAAGACAATCATTATTGTTCTTATAATTTTAAAAATATCATTGACATTTCACTCTAAATAATATTTTTATAATATTTTTATATAAAATATTTTCTTTATGCTTGTGTTAAAAAAAAAAAAAAAAAACAAACTCCAAAACTCAGGGGGGGCACGTGACCCCCCCAAGCCCTCCTTCCCTCCGCCCCTGATTCTGGGTATTTTTTTCATATAAATTATGTATACATATCTTTGTTGTTTCATTAGAGGCGAGTTCCATTGTATTAATTACTGCTTTATCACAAAAAAGAGAATTTTTATAACACAACAAAGAAATAAAAATAAAAATTTTAACAAGTTAGTAACAATTATTGAGAAAGTTATAGTAGTTTAATTTTGTTTATACAAATTTGGTAAAGAGGAATACTAAAATCAATGGAAAAAAACTCACTTGATTGACAGCAGGAGGTATGGTTGCAAAGGTAAGGATGTCACCAAGCTTTTTAGAAGAAAAATTACAAACTCCAATGGACTTTGTGAGGCCTTGTCTTTGGCAATCTTCCATGGCTCCCCAAACAGACTTGAAGTCCATTGGAAGTATGTCTTCTGGCTTTGGTGGGTACTTAAATTTCCCGTCTTATGCTTATAGGCCAGTGTATGAGAAGGAGATCAAGGTACTCTGTCTTTAAATTCCTATTATTCAAACAATTGATTGCATCAATGAAATAAAATTTTCATGGAAGATCATGTTCTTGTCAAGAGAGGATCATGGAACCTACACTATCCCTTATCTCAAGCCGTCTCTTTGTTATATGAGGAGTTTCATGTGATGGATAAATATTTTGAGACAGAGACATATAAGAGATCTGGACAGATGATCCTCTGTCTCGTCAAGATATATAAGTAGAGATATATATATATATATATATATAAGCACGAATCATCTGTCTCATTCTCTGTTCTATATTCATCTCATATTGTCATGTCACTAAAATTAAAGATCAAATGAATATGAAACAAAAAATAATACAACGAGTGAACAAATCAAATGCGGGCCTGCATCCCTTTCAAAAATCTTAATTAATATATTTGTATTTGTTCTTGGATCTATAATTTGTGAAGAGTTGGCCTCCAAGTCTCAACTTTTTTCTTTTTCTTTTTTATGCAATTTGTTTGAAGGCTTTAGCTTCGGTCATACACGTACTTGTAAATTAGAGTATAAGTTAATGTGGCATTACAATGGTAGGGTCAACAAATTATTAAATCAAAATTAGTTACACCTATCATAATATTTGGAAAATGTATCAAAGTGATGCTTGTTCTGACCCATTTTAATGGTTTTGGTTATGACCAAAACAACCATAGGTTATTGTCTTAGTTGGTGTTAGTTACGATCTAACATAATTATGATCAATTTGACTTACAATCATCTAACTTTGATTGAATTGAGACAAAAAAAATATAAAAAACTTGAGATAGAGAATTCCGAATCATACTGTAGAGTGTTTTGACAGGAACGTGTGGGATTATTTGAAATGATCTAAATAAATACACTTTATGATTTTTTTTACGAAAAGATGTACAAAAAAGTAGAAAAATGGTATAACTTAAAAAAGATAAAAAGTGTGTTTATATAACATATCCCAAACAAATTCCACCATAACTTAGAAGTGATGAAGAGCTCCACCCGGGACTTGATTAAGCCGAGTCGAACAGCTTCTTCAATGGCTACACCAAGAGTTGACTCAATTTGATACAAAGAAGCTGTGTCGAAGTGTCTATAGCCAATCTCAATTGCTTGGAGCACTGCTTGTACAACTACTTCTGCAGATACAGGAAGAAAAGCTGCTGTGCCCAGTCCCAAAACAGGCATTTTTTGGTCAGAGCTTAGAGAAACTTTTGGGACCCTATTCCAAAGCCATTTTTGGGTATGTGAGATGAAATTCTCAACTGGGTAGAAGCTGGGTAATGCAGTGGTGTCTAAGAATATCGTTGTTTATATAGTGAAAGGAAGTCTTGAAACGTGTTTGTTTCATCTTAGCTGCAAATTTTAAAATAGAAAAGATAAGATCACAAAAAAAAAAAAAAAAAAAGTGGTAAGGAAATTTATTTCGAAAAGCCTACTGTTCAGATTTAATTTTTGTATAGTAAAGATGAAACTCCAACAATATATATGTAAAGAAAGGGCACCAATTTGGTTTTATGGTATTAGAATTCAAAAAAGTTAGGAATCTAGAATTTGTCCAGAATCAGTTTGGGGGATGGAGATTAAAATAATAAAGCGTGAGGTCTATTAGTGAAATGAATTTGAACTATTGATTACTATTTTTGAATAAATTCTGAATATGTAGTATGGCTTATTAGAATTAGAAAAATGTTGTTTCAATTTTATGTTATATTGATTGAATCAAAATCAAAATTATCGCATTTAATCAAATAGTTTGAAGGTAGTGTTGGATGTCCTCCAAAATGAAAGCTAGTGATGTATAGATATATATTTATATATTTTATCAATTATAATTTTATTAAATATTTATAGTTTATACTATCCAACAAATTTTGTTATAATTTTAATACAATCTTTTTTTCCATTTACGTATAATATTTAATACTTATATTTTTGAGAAAATTAGTGAAACATTACTCTCTAACTTTTTATAATAAGAGAGGTCTAACATGTGTTTTCTTATTAGTTAAGATCCCTCATAATATTATTAGAAAATTTTCATTTCATTACAGAAAAATTTAAAATTTTTATATGATGAGCTGAAATTTCTCTTTGAAATTTCTTTGTAAAGATGGAATTTTCATGTGAAATTTCTCTTTGAAGCGCTAGAATTTCACTTAGAGAAATTTCTATGTGAAAATATTAAGAGCCCCCAATTATTATGAAAATATTGCATTTTATTTATCTTATAAAATTTTAATATTATGGACATTGAACTAAAAAGTTAGGAATCCAGAATTTGTCCAGAATCGGTTTGGGAGATGAAGATTAAAATAATGAAGTGTGAAGTCTATTAGTGAAATGAATTTGAACCATTGATTACTGTTTTTAAATAAATTCTCAATATGTAGAATGGCTTATTAGAACCAGGAAAATGTTGTTGCAATTTGTGAGTGCTGGTGTCCTCCCAAATGAAAGCTGGTGATATATATATATTATTAATTATGATTTTATTAAATATTTATGGTTTATACTATCCAACAAATTTTATTATAATTTTAATAAAAAAAATTCATTTATGTATAATATTTAATACTTATATTTTTGAAAAAATTAGTGAAACAACCTTCTCCAACTTTCGATAGTAGGAGAGACACAATATGTGTTTTCTTATTAGTTAATGTCCTTCGTAATATTATTAAAGAAATTTTAGCTCATCACAACATATTATGTGACGAGTTGAAATTTCTCATTAAAATTTTTAGGGTAAATTACACTGACCTCCCCTGAGATTTACCTTAATTATAAGGACCTCCTTTATAGTTTCAAAAATAACACTAACCTCTCTTACTTTTGAAAATAATATACAGATTCCCCTTACTGTTAGAAGGACGTTAATAAAGTAATAAAAATAGTGACATCAGTCACAATAAACATGTAAATGCCTAAAATATCCTTGTCAATACACCCCTCCTAACTATAATAATAATAATAATAAAAAGCTTTGTCTGTATGATTGATGTTCCAAATAGCCTCTCTCCGTCCCCTTATACACATTGCACATCCATTTCAAAATCCTACCCATCTCCATCTTCATTGTAGAGTTTATGCTGACCATCAACAAAGAAATAGACCAGATCTAGAGTTGCAGATTTAACAACACAATCACAAAAAAAACTTGAACAGAGAGAGAGAGAGATTCAACATATCAAAGAACAAACAGATCAAAAACCAAGATTTCATTTAAGTACCAAACACAAACACAAACACAACAGAAAAATATATATAAATATATATATATCTATAGAGAGAGAGAGAGAGAGAGAGAGAGAGATTTAGAGAAAGATGGAGATTAAGGACGGGGCAAATTGGAAGGAAGAGGGTAGTGCAAAACCCTAACCCTAGGTAGAGTGCGGCGTGGTGATGGAGCTTGGTGAGAAAGTGCAGCTCACAAGGAATCGGAGTCGCTGTACAAGAGGTAGCGACGGCGTTCCAAGAGAAACGACGCAACGAGGAAAGAGAAGAGAAGAGAAGAGAAAGAGAAGAGAGAGAGAGAGAGAGAGAGAGAGAGTTGCCCACTGCCCCATCGTCGGTTGAGCAATTGGACTCTAGCATCATCAGTCGATCAGCATCCTCTGTCACGCCAGCGTCTTCAATTGCGTCGCTGCCGAAGCAAATGAGTAGTGGTCGGCGACTTAGTCGCTGCTGTAAAGGGATTGGAATCCGCTGTAGAGGCAGCAGTTGTGATCGAAGAAGACCCTCTCTCTCTCGTATGAGTTTGGCGACTTTGATGGATTAGTGGAATTGTTGGGTTTTGTCATTTGGGAAGATTACTGTTGGAGCTTTGCTTGGTGAGGATGATAGGGTGCAAGAGATATAGGGTGTGTTTGGTTTAACTTTGAGAGAGGAGTTTTGAAAAAAAAATTCCAAAAAATTGTTTGGTTTGAGATTTTTCTCAAAAAATTTCTAAAATTACTTTATCTCTCTTACACATCAATCAATTACTTTTTCTCCCTCCTCTTTCATTCTCAATCACTTTTTCTCTCTCACACACATCTACTCAATTATAACAAAATATCAAATCATCCCAAATTCCAAAACTCCAAAACTACTTTCAAAATATACAACCAAACAAATCAAAAAAATTTCTAAACTCTCTTCTTAAAACTTTTTTGAAAATTACTCTCTCAAAAGCAAACCAAACAAGCCAGTAGTTTTCCATTTTAGAGAGAGAGTGGGTTTAAAGAGAATTAGAAATAGAGAAGACGAAGTGTTTAAAGCTTTTGGGAAATGGGTTAATTCCTCTGTTTTTTATCAAGGGTATTATGGTCATTTTGGCAGTGAACTTAACGCCGTCCATGCTCTTTTGACGGGAAGGGGGAATCTGTATATTATTTTCAAAAGTAGGGGAGGGTAGTGTTATTTTTTAAACTATAGGGATAGTCCCTGTAATTAAGGTAAATCTTAGGGAAGGTCAGTGTAATTTACCCAAAATTTTAAAATATCTTTGTGAAGATGGAATTTCTCTTTGAAGAGCTGAAATTTCTCTTAAAGAAATTTTTTTGTGAAAATGTTACGGGACCCCAACTACTATGAAAATATTACGTATCCTTTATCTTATAAAATCTTAATATCAAGGATATTGAACTAAAAATCCCTATATTTTTAGGGAGATTTATTAGAAAATCATTTTTCAAGAACTTGTATCGCAATTAGTCCATAACATATTCTTGTATTTCAATAAGTCCTATTATTTGAACATTTGATCTATCAAATACTAATTTTCATAGTTAAGATATTTTATGGATAATTTTACCCTTAAAAATATTTATTGAACGCTTAGCAATTTTGTGATTGAAACATTCATATTGAACAGTGTGAATGCTCACATTGATGTGTGAATGTTCACATCACAAAACATTCATACTGTTAATGTGAATATTATTATTAGATGTGTATTTTGGTAATTATATCACCCATAAGACTTATTAGAATATAAAAAAATAATTTGAACTAAGTGAAACATAAGTAAGTGAAGAGAGATTTATGAATAAATATTTTTATTTTTTATTTATTTATTAAATAATTATAAGGTGACAATTCAATTTCAGTTGGCACAACATTTAAGGAGTGGTTTGGGATTAATTTTTTAAATTTTTTAAATTTTTATAAAAGATATGTAAAAGAAAAAAAAATTAACTTTTGCCTATTTTATTGATTTGCCAGCCTAAACCTAATCAGAAATCATCTTCTGTCTCAGCTCAATTATCTTTGATTAGGGGTGCAACTTGGGCGGGCTCAACCCGAGCAACCCGTGCGCAGCTCGAGTTTTTTTAGGGCTTGGGCGACAATATCTTGTAATCTGGACGGGCTTGGACAGATTTTTGATGCCCGAATTATAATTCAGGCCGGGCCTGGGCAGAATCAATGACTAACCCGAGCAACCCGAACCCGAATTGCATTTAATATATTATATAAATTATATAATATATGTATAAATTAAATTAAATAGCTGTCTTTAATATTAAAGTGATCCCCAACTTTAGTCCCATTCCACAAGGACTTGATCTGATCCTGCACAGGGTCATAGATTCTCGCCATACCCATGATTGAGAACCAACCTGAGGGGTTATAGGTCTACTCTTGACCTAGATTGGCATGGCAACATGGCGCCCTTCTAATCATAGCTTGCAATGGTTAGGCGAGGCAATGAGGTAGGCTAGCGAGTGGAGTTGAGTGATTTGAGTGGAGCTAGGTGTGCGAAACTAGTTTAGCAGAGCACTACGCCAAGATTAAAATCATGCCTTATCATGTAAAGTGGCTGTTTGTTGCCTTGTGAATTTCAGACAATTCAAGCAATTTGGGCTAACCCGAGTTCAAATTATAAAGCTTGGTCCCGGGCTTGGGTAGCAATGCTCGGGTTGATGGTTGGGCTTGGACAGGCTTGGGCACTGCCAAACACAATTCGGGCTGGGCTTGGGCAAACCCCCAACCCGACCGAACCCGCCCGAGTTGCAATCTCTTTCACTCTCTATTCATGGGTTTATGAGACTATTATTGTATTTTTGATGAATTTCATGAGAATTTTACTGTGTCTTGATTGAACTGAAAACTCAGACTTTACCCCCAATTAGATGGAATAGATTAAGCATATTATTTAAATATCATGTGAGTTATTGAATGTTTTTGCATTGTATTTGATTAATTCTTATTTTTTCATCCCCTCCTCAAATTTCCAAGTACCCAACTCAACTACTCTCTTATAAATCTTTAGTTTAAAAAAAAAAAAAAAATCAATTTAGTTTATTTATTATCATTACAACCTCTCAGACTAATCTGAATTCATTCTGCAATCTCTTTCACTCCCTATTCATGGAATTATGAGACTATTATTGTATTTTAGATGAATTTCATGAGAATTTTACTGAGTCTTGAACTGAAAATTCTGACTTTACCCCAATTAGATGGAATAGATAAAGCATATTGTTTGAATATTGAAAAAAACTAAAATCCCTGAGATGTTGATTTGAGATTACGTTTCACTTTTAAATAACGAATAACAATCCCAATCAAACAATCAAAGACAAATCAACACACTGATTTAACATGGAAAAATCACAATTGGAGCGCCTTCAATTGTGATAAAAAATATCACGGGTCAAAGCCACAAAACAATCTACTAAGAAAACAAAAAGGAACTACACATGTGTATCCTCCTAGTGAATCTATGCCCGAATTTAACCAACTTCGATGTGCCTCTTCCACCACCGTCTTCATCTTGGAATTGTCTTGCCCAACATTGAATCTACAACGCGGATGTCGAATCCATGACGATGAGCCACTCCAGAATCTACCAAAATTTCAGGTCCAAAGTCTTCGAAATCCATTAAAAAACAACTCTCTCTTTTGTGAATTAAAGAAAACACACAAACCCTACAGATCCATTGATCAGTCTTAAATCATCAAGAAAACACTCATAAAGCACCCTTCAATATAAAATTCTTTGTTTCTTTTTCCTCTTTGAAAATCTGGACGGCTCAAACCCTAAAAATAACAAACTGCGCGCTTTATAAAAAATTGGATCACGAAGATCGGTTGAGTGCACACTTTGCCACTCAAGCGGTGTGAGTAAAGGTGGTGCAAAACATATAGGCTGACTGCTTGAGCGCAACATTCACCGCTCGAGCAGTAAAACTTTATTCCTAGAAGTTTAGGCGCTCTGCAAAAATATTGGAGGATCCCTTTCTCTGCTCGAGTGCACAAATGACTGCTCAAGCGGTCAAACAACTTCGACTGCATTTTTGCTTTTTGCTTTTTGCTTCAGCGAAGTGGCAAATATAAAAGGATCGAGATCATAAGTTACACTGCATAGGCACAATTCAGGTTGGATTCGCAACTAAACACTCACATCCTCACAAAAACATAAGAATGAATAAAATTAAAATTAAAAGAAGTTTTATCAAACGAAATTGCCAATTACAAAAACCTATAATCTCCTCTTTTGACGATTCTGTGACAAAACACACCTAACAAATAAAATCCTAATCACCATAACCCATAATAGCCAATCAAGATGCTATCAGTGCCATGATCTGAAAAACAATTATTAGTGCCACAGTTTGTAAAACAACTATTATTGCCACAATAGTAAATGAAAGTAATAGACATATGACAAGATTATCTTGCAGCATGAATAGATGAAAATTTTAAGAACATGCAGACACACTAAAAAAACTCCCTCTCAAAAAATAACATGTGAGTTATTGTATGTTTCCGCATTGTATTTTATTAATATGGCACAACCCAATTTTTATTTTTTTCATCCCCTTAAATTTCCAAGTACCCTACTCAACTACTCTCTCATTGCAACCTCTTAGACTAATCTGAATTCATTCTATGATACCTTTCACTAATTCATACCAAAACTTAAAACTCTCTACCTTGAACTATGAGACTATTATTGTATCTTAGGTGAATTTCATGAGAAAGAGTATTGAACTGAAAATTTAGACTTTGTCCCCAATTAGATGGAATAGATCAAGCATATTGTTCGAGTATCATGTCGGTTATTGTATGTTTTCACATAATATTTATTTGATTAATATGGCACAACCCAATTCTTATTTTTTCGTCCCCTCCTCAAATTTCCAAATACCCAACTCAATAACCTAAATAAGAAGAAATTCCTACTGAATTCTCCATTAATCTACAACTTGTATAACTTTATAAAAAAAATCACCTGAAATTTAGGCCTTTTGTTCACAATGTGGTGCTTTTTCTGTAGGTTACCTCACCCTGGTGGGCCATTGACAACAAACAAGGCTGAGGCTTTGGCGAAGTTCCTTGAAAGAAAACTTCAAGAGCCTAATGGATTGGCTTCTATAAAGCCCGAACTTGTTGAACTGGCTGTCAAAAATGCAAAGGATACTATAAATGCAAGTAATTACCAGTTACATCTTGTAGTTTTTTTTCCAATGGTGTTAAATTCCTTTATTCTCGAACTAGGCTATGGACTTGGTTAAACCCAATCAAGTTTGTGGACACCCCTTTTTTTTTCCTTATGTGCAATGCAAGTCAAATTCATGACTTATAAGCCTTATATATATGACCCAACTCAAGACCTAATTTTTCTTCGAAGAGTCTTTCCTGTTGGATTATATGGTTCAAACTTGGTATAATAGTGATTTACTAAATCTCATTGATTTTGACTTTGGTTTCTTTTTTATTCTTGTCCATATTCAAGTAGCTAGGTATTTTCATAATTCAGATGAATATATGTAGAATAGTTAAAAGCAGATATCTGTAACCTAATTTCTTGTTGGAGTTGGAACTCTAACAGCTAACTATAGTAAGCATTAACGGATTTTTTCTCCAAATTTTGGTTTGTTTTATCCTGATAATAACTTACAAAGGTTTAGTGTTTTTATCCCTATTTGACAAGGTAGTATTGTACTCGCATTCATTTGTATTTACAATTGGTACTATACCTAATTGGTTCTGTAATGCCCTCAAAATAAATACATAAACCAATCATTCATGATATCCACAGACATAGGAGAAATAAACATATATTCATTTATCAGAGTGTTCATTACAAAAAGTATTACATGTTGACAACAAAAGTAAATGCCCTACGGGCTTACAACTTTCCAAGTCAACACTTGGTTACAACAAAAGTGGGTCTGAACCCCTTTTACAATTAAAGCCCTCGGCTTGGAAATAAAAGCATATAACACAAAAGAAATAACAACAAAAGAAGCCTGCAGCCTCTAAACCACCCAGCCTAGGTCGTTGGAGGCGGCATGTCTCCTATACCTGAAAATGATGTCCCATATAGGGTGAGCCAAAGCCCAGTAGAGATATGCTAAACATAATATGAGAATTAACTAAAACATTAGCATTTGATAAATGTTTAACAATTCTGAACTATCTCAATCCTTTTCCATAGTCAATCAACATTGGTTCTCATATATCCATTCATTTCCATTTATTACTCAAGTCAATTCATTGACATAGTTCAATATTATTCAACCATTCAAAATAAGACTACAACTCATATATCAACACTTCAATAGCAAACATCAATCATCACTTCCATAACTTGTCATTTTACTGAACTACGTCCGAGGGAACCGGTACCCATAAATAAATAAGATTTCGAGACTTTCACCCAGGACACTCTGGCCAACTTAGTTATCAATGGAGTCCATCCCCTATCTCCTCCCACACAATGGAGTACATCTCCTATCTCCTTCAACACAATATACATATACAATGTATTTAACAAGTTATCATATACAATGACCTAAAAACTCACATATTCAATGTGTTAATTCCACTGTCATATTCAATGACATAATTCAATTAATTAGTTTCAATTTTCCCTAATCAACATACAGTGTCTACAACAATCAAGACTATCCTCCACCGATAGCCCAAACAGTTATTTCTAAACTGATAATAAATTTACCAAACAGATAAATTATCAACTTTTCCATAGGTGAGTGATTAATCAATCCGACTACACCATTCAATCTCATATTTCCCAATTTCATAATTCTCAACTCAATTTCATATTTCCACAGTTTACCAAATTAATCATATAAATTAATTATTTAAATTCAATTAGGACATTAATCCCCCTTTCTCAAATGTTGTCCCCAAGGCCAAATTTCACTCTATTTTATAATCAACCCCCAATTTCAAGTCTCATACACATATAATGTTAAAAAATGGAAGACCCCTCTTTCATAAATTGCAAACTCAAACCCTAACTCTTCTAAACTTCCAAATTCCACCATTTATACAAAATGACTAAAATTTATGTTAAAAGTCATAAGAAGGAGTAATTATCCCTACCTCAAATTTAGGAGCTCAAAAGAGAAGGATGAAGAAACTCAAAGTGCTCCAAAGCTCAACTTTTTTCGGATCAAAATGAAGCCCCATGCGACACTCTACCCTTTTTACAAAGGAAGTAGGATAAAGAGCTATAGATCAAGAGTATTTGTAGAGAAAGGTGTGTTTAGAGAGAGAGAGCAGCTGAAATTAGGGTTTGGATGAAGACGGTGATGAAAAGTTATGAAGATCACGCTGCTGCCAACTGATATACTCGAGGCTCGCTCGAGCGAATGGAGTGGTCGCTCGAGCGACCAGACACAAAGGAACCTCGCTCGAGCGCAAGAAGCGTCGCTCGAGCGAACAATGCAAAGCTTCAGGTCTGCAACCCAGACGTACGCTCGAGCGCAAGAGTCATCGCTCGAGTGAAGAAACACAAAACATAGGGCTCGCTCGAGCGAAGAATACCAACCTTCAGGTCCAAAAGAGACGCAGACGCACGCTCGAGCGGAAGACTGCTCGCTCGAGCAAATAGACACACCACAGAAATCTCGCTCGAGCGTAAGAACCTTCGCTCGAGTGAAGAAGCAAAAACCCAAGTCTCACTCGAGCGAAGATGCCAAATTCTGGACATCAACCATTTGTTCTAACTCCCAACCAACCTATTTCACCAATACATCCTAAAACTCAAATACAAAGAATTTAAGGACGGAAACAAGATATGGACAACAACAATCAACCATGGAACCCGAGTTCAAAATACACTACATGAAGGGGAAAACCGGGATCGCTATAACCTCCCCCCCTTAAACAATTTCGCCCCTGAAATTTCATATAGGTTTCAAAATTGTGATCTTTTCAATTTTCAATATAATTAGATTACAACATTCACCAACGTGACCTACTATCGGTCATTCCATCTCTTCTCAAGAGAACAATATACAATATAACCCAACATGCATTATCAATGTGCATTCTTTTGAAATTTAACTAACTTCAACACATATTCCATATTTCTATAGCATAATCAATGTTCATAATCATATTTGCATTTCTAAAACATATTTAACATATACAATGTTAAAGTAAACTCTCATTTTTGAGACATATTCATCGATTACAACATTTCTATAGTCCAAAACATATACAATGTTTCTAGAATTCATCAATAAAACAAAATTTCTAATACATGGTTAAACATTAACAAACAAGTTCGGATATTTCTCTCGGACCTCCAATTCACGTTCCCAAGTGGCTTCCTCTACTCCATGATGTTTCCACAATACCTTCACCAAGGGAATTGTCTTGCCTCGCAAGACTTGGTCCCGCCTATCCAAGACCCTCACCGGTCTCTCCTCATACGAAGCATCCTAATCTACCTTTAAGTCAGTCCAATCCAATACATGCGATGGATCCGGCTCGTATTTCCGAAGCATACTAACATGAAACACGTCATGCACTCCATGCAGTTGCGGCGGGAATGCTAAACGGTAGGCAACCTCCCTAATCCACTTAAGGATCTCAAAAGGGCCAATAAACCGAGGGGATAACTTCCCACTCTTCCCAAACCTCATTAAACCCTGCCTAGGTGATATCTTCAAAAAGACGTGATCACCTACTTCAAATGCCAAAGGCCTCATTCTACGGTCAGCATAACTCTTTTGGCGACTTTAGGCTGTAATTAACCTCTTACGGATAAGTTCAACTTTCTCCGTCGTTTCTCGCACCAACTCTGGGCCCAACAAATGTGCATCACCTACCTCGGCCCAACACATTGGAGATCTACACGGTCGGCTATACAAGGCCTCAAACGGTGCCATGCCAATGCCCGATTGGAAACTATTGTTGTAGGCAAACTCCACTAAGGGCAAATGCTTCTCCCATGACCCCCTAAAGTCAAGGATACAACCTTGGAGCATATCCTCTAGGATCTGAATGGTATGCTTGGACTGCCCGTCAATCTGAGGATGGTAAGCCATGCTAAAAGTCAGTCTAGTGCCCAAGGTACTCTGCAAACTCTGCCACAACCTAGCAATAAAGCACGGATCTCTATCTGAGACAATCGACACTGGGACCCCGTTCAACCTCACTATGTCCCGAATATACAAATCAGCAAGATGATCTACCGAATCTCTCACGCACATAGGAATGAAGTGCGCCGACTTAGTCAACCGATCAACTACCACCCAAATGGCATCACTACCCCATTGAGTCCTCGGAAGACCTACGACAAAATCCATCGTGATGTGCTCCCATTTCCACTCAGCTATAGGCAAGGGCTGTAACAAACTCGCTGGCCTCTGATGCTCGGCCTTCACTTGCTAAAAAGTAAGGCACTTGGACACAAACACTGCCACATCTTTTTTCATATCCCTCCACCAAAATTGGCGACTCAGATCACGATACATCTTAGTGTCTCCCAGATGCACCGTAAAGCGTGAATGGTGAAACTCTCGGAGTACTTCCTCTTGGCAAGACTCCGGCACCAACAAACGGTCTCGGTACCTCATACTCAGATTAGGATACACAGTCAAACCCTTCTTTACCTTCCCACTAGAAATCTTCTCTCGGAGGGATTCTACCTCAAAGTCACCCCTCTGTGCCTCTAACACTCGATTCACAAGTGTAGGTTGTGCCACAACAGAAAACAAGACTGCAGACTCACCCAGAAGCAAGTCGAACTCGCCAAGAGTACCCAACATCTCCCACTTCCGGATGGCAATACAAGCTACATCACTAATGGACTTCCTACTAAGGGCGTCGGCCAACCGTTGGCCTTTCCCGGATGATAGTAACTCAAAGTCATAATCCTCTATAAATTCCATCCACCTCATTTGCCTCAAATTCAAGTCTTTCTGTGTAAACAGATACTTCAGACTCTTATGATTCGAGAACACCTTGAACTTCTCACCATACAGGTAGTGCCTCTAAATTTTCAAGGCAAAAATCACAGCTGCTAACTCCAGGTCATGAGTAGGGTAATTCCGCTAGTGTGTTTTCAACTGCCGCGAGCCATAGGCTACTACTTTCCCCTCTTGTATCAATACACAACCCAAACCTTCTTGTGAAGCATCACAATACACTACATAACCCAAACTCCTCTTCGGAATAATCAAGACTGGAGCGGTGGTAAGTCTAACTTTAAGCTCTCGGAACGACTTTCACAAGTCTCACTCTACACAAATTTGACCCCTTTCCGTGTCAATCTAGTCAAAGGCGAAGCTAGCCTGGAGAAATCTTTCACAAACCAACGGTAATAACCGGCCAATCCTAGAAAATTGCGGATCTCAAAAACACTCTTAGGCTGTGCCCAGCCTTGAACTGCCTCTATCTTGGATGAATCTACGGTCACCCCTTCCTCGGATACCACATGGCCTAAGAACTTAACCTCCCTTAGCCAGAAATCACACTTCCCAAACTTGGCATACAACTTATGGGCCCTAAGCAACTCAAGCACCATTCGCAAGTGTTCCTGGTGCTCCTCCTTAGAAGGTGAATAGATCAGGATGTCGTCCACGAAGACGACCACAAAACGATCTAAGAACTCCCGGAAGATCCGGTTCATCAAGTCCATAAACACAGCCAGTGCATTGGTGAGCCCAAAAGGCATCACCAGAAACTCATAATGGCCATATCGCATACGGAATGCTGTCTTCGGGATATCCTCCTCTCTGACCCTCACCTGATGGTAACTCGATCTCAAGTCTATCTTAGAGAAACAACGGGATCCTTTCAACTGGTCAAACAGATCATCTATACGAGGTATATTATTAACTGTACCCGTTCAGTTTTCAGTAATCGATGCAAAGTCTCAATGCCCCATCTTTTTTTTTTTAGCAAAGAGGGCCGTCTCCCCACGGCGAAGTACTAGGGCGAATAAAGCCCTTATTTAGCAACTCCTAGAGTTGAATCTTCAACTCACGAAACTCGGCTGGGGCAAAACGATACGGTGCCATGGAAATCGGTGCCGTGCCAGGCACTAAGTCAATAGAGAACTCGGTCTCTCGATGGGGTAGTAAACTAACAAGGTCCTCGGGAAAGACGTCTGAGTACTCACAAACCACTCTCAGCAACTCAGTCTGGGTCTCATCACACTCACTACTCATACAACTAGCGAGAAGGCCACTAAGCTCACTTCGCCCTCGCGGATTATACACTGGTGGCAAGACTCTACCAACCCGATCTCCCAAGAAATGGAAACAATCCCAACTCAAGGTACATACAGTAACCCTCTGACGGTAGCAATAAATAATAGCCCGGTATGACGATAACCAGTCCATATCCAAAATCATATCAAAACCTGACATATCCATCAATACAAAAGAAAACGGAAGCCAACAATCGGCGACCTCTATATCACAGCCTCGACACCCCTATTTCAAAATCAACTCACCCCGAACAGGTGATACAACACAAATAGGAGATGCTAACTGCGCCAACTCCAACCCCAAAATAGATGCAAATGCAGCAGATATAAAGGAATGAGATGCACCTGTATCAATCAACACATTAGCAACCGAGTTGTGAAACAAAAAAGTACCTCTCACAATAGATGGAGCCAGTACAAGATCCGACACGGTAACAGCATACACGCGCCCTGTAGGCCTCTGATCCACCTACTCACCTCTCGGAGCAAAAGACTGTTGCATAGACTGAGCCGAAGAGGGTCCCTGATTGGCCCTCGAAGCCTGAACTGACTGCGCTGGCTGGTGGCTCTATGTCTGCCTCGAACTAGACGTACTAGGTGTGCCACCTAACTGTGGACAAAACCTCTTCAGGTGCCCCGCCTGCCTACACTGATAACAAGTGAGCGGCTGGTCTCTGCCCTGACTTTGGCCCTGAGAACGAGCCGAAGATGAAGCTGCTCGCTGTCTTTCTCCTCTCTGCGGGCAAGTTGGACACTTGTGGCCCATCTGACCACATTTGTAACAGGTGAAGTCTCCCTGACCACCCCTCCCAGAACCCGAACTCGGTACTGGAAAGGTAGATCTTGAATGCACTCCCTGGGATTGCTGAGGGTTAGAACCTCTCTATCTCTTACTATCTCCTTAGCCATCCAGACTCCTCCTAGAGCCCCTCATCCTCTCCTCCTCTACATGCATAATGGTCTCAAGATGGGCTGCTACCTGTACTAGGCCCCCATACTCCCTAATCATGGACCCAGCAACTCGAAACATGAGCCCGGTCCTCAATTTCTTCTCGAACTCAAGACAACGACGTTTCTCAGACACCACCAACTCAGGTGCAAACCTCGATAAGCTACTGAAAGCGGCTTCAAACTCTGCCACTGGTGTATTCAGCTGCTTGAGTTGACAGAACTAATCTCTCAACTTTTCCCTAACAGTGGGAGGCAAAAACTTCTCCTGGAAGGCGTCAACAAATGCCTCCCAAGTCCTTCCAATACGGCTCCGCGTAAACTTCCACTACTGACTCGCATCCCCCTTCAACTGGAAAGACGCTAAGGTCACCTTCAAGCCTCCGTCTTCGATGCCGAGCATCTCAAACGTCTTCGTCATCTGTTCTAGCCACTCATCAACCTTCAGCGGCTCATTAGGATCCTCTAATAACTCATCCGGATTCAACCAGAAAAACTCCCTCTTCAGAAAAGACGGCCCTGCCTCAGCTACATGGGCCTAGACTTGATTCTCAACCTGAGAATGTCCATAGACTCCCTCAATGCTCTGGCTATTTCACAGACTAAGGCACCCATGGCCTGCTGCCCTACTGGCTCGGCCACGTTGGCCTGACCAATCCCTTTCTCCTGTGCCAGAATTTCATCCGGTATAGGCACCTCCTGCCTCCTAGGCCTACCACCATGTCCTCGTCCTGACATCTTAATAAAGGTAACAAAGACATTAGCACGTTCACAAATGTGCCGAAGCTATTTCACTCGCGTCCTAATACGATAGATAATTGTAATTCACTCCACATAAGCGCATAATCACATTAGCACTTATGAATTTCATTTCTGGATAATGACCGTCTCGTGGCGTTGTTAGACTTCCAGTTAGAAACGGCAGTGATCAAGTGCATTTCTAACAGGATTCCCAGAAACCCAAGGATCCAATCAACATCCCAGAAACTAAATCCCATACCCACATAGTCACAGAAACATGTTATCACATAAACACATAACATTACATTTAAATCTCTAACAAGCGAGACAAACCCATTGTAGTACTAACCACTTTTCACGTACCCAAAGTATTTAAACCTGGTACGCTCTGATACCAAGTTGTAACACCCTCAAAATAAATACATAAACTAATCATTCACGATATCCACAGACATAGGAGAAATAAACATATATTTATTTATCAGAGTGTTTATTACAAAAAGTATTACATGTTGACAACAAAAGTAAATGCCCTACGGGCTTATAATTTTCCAAGTCAACACTTGGTTACAACAAAAGTGGGTCTGAACCCCTTTTATAATTAAAGCCCTCGGCTTGGAAATAAAAGCATATAACACAAAATAAATAACAACAAAAGAACCCTGCAGCCTCTAAACCGCCCAGCCTAGGTTGTTGGAGGCGGCATGTCTCCTGTACTTGAAAATGATGTCCCATATAAGGTGAGCCAAAGCCTAGTAGAGATATGTTAAACATAATATAAGAATTAACTAAAACATTAGCATTTGATAAATGTTTAACAATTCTGAACTATCTCAATCCTTTTCCATAGTCAATCAACATTGGTTCCCATATATCCATTTATTTCCATTTATTACTCAAGTCAATTCATTGACATAGTTCAATATTATTCAACCATTCAAAATGAGACTACAACTCATATATCAACACTTCAATAGCAAACATCAATTATCACTTCCATAACTTGCCATTTTACGGAACTACGTTCGAGGGAACCGGCACCCATAAATAAATAAGATTTCGGGACTTTCACCTAGGACACTTTGGCCAACTTAGTTATCAATGGAGTCCATCCCCTATCTCCTCCCACACAATATACATATACAATGTATTTAACAAGTTGTCATATACAATGACCCAAAAACTCACATATTCAATGTGTTAATTCCACCGTCACATTCAATGACATAATTCGATTGATTGGTTTCAATTTTCCCTAATCAACATATAGTGTCTATAACAATCAAGACTATCCTCCACCGATAGCCCAAAACAGTTATTTCTAAACAGATAATAAATTTACTAAATAGATAAATTATCAACTTTTCCATAGGTGAGTGATTAATCAATCCGACTACACCATTCAATCTCATATTTTCCCAATTTCATATTTCCACAGTTTACCAAATTAATCATACAAATTAATTATGTAAATTCAATTAGGGCATTAATCCCCCTTTCTCAAATGTTGCCCCCAAGGCCAAATTTCACTCATATTTTATAATCAACCCCCAATTTCAAGTCTCACACACATATAATGTTCAAAAATGAAAGACCCCTCTTTCATAAATTTCAAACTCAAACCCTAATTCCTCAAAACTTCCAAATTCCACCATTTATACAAAATGACTAAAATTTATGTTAAAACTCATAAGAAGGAGTAGATTATCCCTACCTCAAATTTAGGAGCTCAAAAGAGAAGGAGGAAGAAACTCAAAGTGCTCCAAAGCTCAACTTTTTTGGATCAAAACGAAGCCCACGCGACACTCTACCCTTTTTACAAAGGAAGTAGGATAGAAGAGCTATAGATCAAGAGTATTTGTAGAGAGAAGGTGTGTTTAGAGAGAGAGAGGCAGCCGAAATTAGGGTTTGGATGAAGAAGGTGATGAAAAGTTATGAAGATCACGCTGCTGCCAACTGATATACTCGAGGCTCGCTCGAGCGAATGAGTGGTCGCTCGAGCGACCAGACACAAAGGAACCTCGCTCGAGTGCAAGAAGCGTCGCTTGAGCGAACAATGTGAAGCTTCAGGTCTGCAACCCAGACGTATGCTCGAGCTCAGGAGTCCTCGCTCGAGCGAAAAAACACAAAACTTAGGGCTTGCTTGCTCGAGCGAAGAATATCAACCTTCAGGTCCAAAAGAGACGCAGACGCACGCTTGAGCACAAGACTGCTCGCTCGAGCGAAGAGACACACCATAGAAATCTCGCTCGAGCGTAAGAACCTTCGCTTGAGCGAAGAAGCAAAAACCCAAGTCTCGGTCGAGTGCAAAAAGCCTCGCTCGAGCGAAGATGCCAAATTCTGTACAGCAACCATTTGTTCTAACTCCCAACCAACCTGTTTCAAACTTAACCAATACATCCTAAAACTCAAATACAAAGAATTTAAGGACGGAAACAAGATATAGACAACAACAATCAACCATGGAACCCAAATACAATACATGAAGGGAAAAACCGGGATCGCTATAGTTTCCAGGTGGGCATACCGAGCCAGTGTTCACTCCTAGACTATCAATCTATTGGGATGTGGTTGTATTTGTTGGTGGGGTGCTTTATCTCTTCCTTTCTTATCATTTGGTGTTTGTATGGAGGTTTGGTAATGTGGCAACTGGTTCTCTCTGTACATTGTGTGTGGAAATAATGAGTATTCAATTTGATCAATTCTGGACAAAATCCTTGATACAGTATATATTTATTTGGATGTATTCTCATAATTTCACTTGTTTTATACTTCATCTATTACGTTATGTTGACGGTTTCCTTTCCTGCTTGTATGTGAATGATCTACTCGCATTAATGATATCTAGGATTTTGTATATATCCCTATAGTATTTCTCATATTGCAGTAAGCAATAAAATCTAATGTTCTTTCTATAATAGGTGGGGCTTCTCATTCAGGAAGAATAGTTCGACATGTAGACTCTTTTGGCGACTATGAGGTGGTTTATTTTTGTGTTCCTGTAATCATTTTTGGAAAAGTTTCAATACACCGGTGTGTTTCTATGATCTATTTTTCTTCCTAATTGGTTGAAAATATGACAGGATTCTTTGGAAGATGGAGGTGAAAAAATTGAGTCAAAGAAACACAAGAAGAAGAATTTGAAAAAAAAGGATAAGGGAAAAAACAAAAAACAAAAAACAAAAAACAAAAGGTTTGTTGTCATTGACCATTTCATCCTAGTCAAATCAAAATTGTAACCTTTGCTTAGTCTTTAATGTTTTTCTGTTGCAGTCATCAAAGGACACTGTAGATGCTATAGTGAAACGGCCTAAAAAGAAGCTGAAATTGTGATTCAAATAGAATTCGATTCCAACTGTTTGTCTGAAGACATATTGAAGGGTTTACAAACTAGGTTTATTAGAGCATCTGCTTTCGCTTTTGATTAGAACATGCACTATTCCAATGAATTTTCAAGGAGTTTTTTTTTTTAATTAGTTTTTTCAGTTAGTTTTTTTTTTAGAATTTATTTGATGCAAATGATTCAAAACCCTAATGATTAAATTCCTAAGTTGTGTAATTCAATTTATTCTTCTGGTTTTTTGTTAAAGTGGATTTGTAACTAGAAACTTCTTGCAATGTTTTCCATATGGTGTTTTGGTTGAGTCCATTACTTCATTTCCATTGAATGATTGTTGTGTTGTGTCAATTTTCTAAGGAATTTCATAACATTCTCTTAAATGTGTCTCAATAGGATATTTAATTGTTGATTAATATTTCAAACATCCGTTAATTGTCTTGTTTAGGTCCTCACTTTCTCTACTAAACAACCAAATGTAGTTTGACTTCTTGTGTGTATACTCACAACCTTATGGACCAAAATGATCCAAGCCCATATGGTAAGGTCGGCCTAAATTTTTTGAGGCCCAAAGCAAACTCAGAAATGGGGCTCAACTTTTACATTCTTTATAATAATATACAATAATATTTTAAAAATCAAAATACATAATAATATTAATATTCCTTATAATATAATTTTCTTTTAATAATAATATTTTCCTTTTCTTGATTGCTCTTCATTGCCTTATAAATTATTTTCGTGTAATAATAATATTCATCTTCGTTGCTTGATAAAATTATTTTCCTTTAATAATAAAATTTTCCTTATAATAAAAATAAAAATATTAAAATTATTTTTTCAAACTTTTTTTTTTCAAAATAAAAATACATAATAATATTAATATTCCTTATAATTATTTTCTTTTAACAATAATATTTTCCTTTTATTGATTGGTCTTCATTGCCTTATAAATTATTTTCGTTTAATAATAATAATAATAATATTCATCTTCATTGCCTTATAAAATTATTTTCCTTTAATAATATTCATTTTCCTTTATTGATTCATCTTCATCGATTCACCTTCGTTCCGCCTATATCTATATATACATATTGTATTGCATAGCTAATCCGTACACTGAAATCATACAGATACAACAAACAAAGAGAAAAAGAAAGAGAGACAAAACAATTCAATGGCATTCAAGGCTTTTCTTCTGTATCATATCATCCTTCAAATTCTGCCGCTCCAAAAATCCGTCCAACATCCCAGAAAATCCTATCCAACTCTCCCTAAAACCTCTCTTCATTGACTGCCCGCCGGCCAACCCGCGCTCCTCCTTCAAGCACCACGTCTCCTCCATTTTCGACTGTGGGTTTTGCACACACGAAGACGACCTCCCTGAATCACCGGCATGCAAGTGGAACGAGACGCCACGCCACGTCACAACTACAACTCCTCCATCTTCGACGATTCCGACGACGAACTCTTCCCTCCTCCTCCTCCGCCGACACGACACCCTATCACCACTTCCTCGGCCAACAGTGGTTTGTGTGGCTACAAGAGAGATGATGAAGAAGAAGAGATCGTGACACTAGCGTTGTTTTCACTAAATCGCAAGAAGAGGATGAGGAAGCTACTACCATCGTTTCCGGCGGAGGGGAAAGTGAAGGACAGCTTCGCGGTGGTGAAGGAATCGGTGGATCCATATGAGGACTTCAAGGCATCCATGATGGAGATGATATTAGCGAAGCAGCTGTTTGAGACGAGAGACCTTGAGCAGCTGTTAGAGTGTTTCTTATCGCTCAATTCACGTCATCATTACGGGGTTATTATTGACGCTTTTTCTGACATTTGGAAGACAATTTTTTTGTAGTGCTAGTTGTATTTTGTTTAGTTGCTCAATTGAGTTTTGTATCTTGATTTTTCATTGTTTTTCTCTTTCTTTTGTCCTTCATTTATTTTCTATTCAAACCTGACCAAAAGAAATGTTATCTTTCCTTCACATTATTGAATTAGCAGACATTTACTAGTGTGGATGTTGTTGAATGTGAATTAGCAGACATTTGAATTAGTATTCTTTCTTTAAAATTAATTTAGTATTCTTTCTTTTTAAAAGTTCGAAATTAAGAAAAAATTATTATTTTTTTAATGGCTAGATGACACGCTTTTGAATTTTAAAATTGGTTAATATACTTTCCATTTAAATTTCATAAATCTTTAAATAGTCATATTTTTATTGTTGAAAAAGTATTACTTAATAGAATTTTTAAAAACATTTAAATAATAACTAAAAATTAATCAGGAAATTTAATAAATAAATTCGTTTAGTGATTTCTTATTTGTGTGGTTGATTTAAGCATTTTTTTTATATTTTTTAAAAAAATTACAAATATTATACTCTTTAAGTATATTTATGTTAAGTGTATTTAAAAATTAAAAAAATACTTAAAATATTAAAAAAATTCAATGAACATAAAAAAATACGGAAAACAAAAAAATAAATTTTTTTGAAAAGTGAATTTTATAAATCAAAATCAAACAAATGTGTAATTTTAAAAATAATAATAGGAATAATGAAAGAGATTAATGAAAATAAGAATAAAAAAAAAATTATTATGTCCATATTATAGATATAGATTCTATTAACTCGTATATAAATTTGAATATTTAAAAAATTGACATCTTCAACTCCAATATATATATAATCATACATTCGTAAACTACTTTTTAAAAATAAAATAAAATTAAGAAACATCTATCTTATTGTAAAAAACCCAATAAATAGCCAACTATACTTGGGATTTAAGAATTCTTGACACCCTTTTAATCGTTGATTTCTGTTGATACAATGATTCATGGTTGGTGATCGTTAACTGCTATTGATATATTGATTCATGATTGACGATGAATTTCTAGAGCCGATTCTTCCTAGTGATCAAGAGGTTCTTGATTCTCATGTCAATCTACTTGTCATTTCATCTTGTTCAAATCTTATATTCATAATAACAGACTTGAACAAAATCTTATGTTCATAATGACAAACTTGAACAAGATCTTATATTTATAAGGATAGACTTGAACAAGATAAAATGACAAGTGGATTGGCATGAGTAATCAGGAACCTCTTGATCACTAGGAAGAATCGGCTCTAGAAACTCATCGCCAATCATGAATCAATGTTTCCAAACTATCTTATGGTGCTGCCAATTTTGTTAATACATTTTTTCTCACTAAATCCTTCCCCAATTGGAATTATTGTGGTGTCTTTACTTGTAATAGCGATATTCATCGTTTGAGTTTTCTTTTCAGGCAAATTCGTTCTGAACAATGCTTGGTGATTTCTTCTTTGTATGGTTGATGACAATGATAATGAAAATAAGTCTTTCTTTTGTTGAATGCTCTGCTAATTCTTCATTGGTACCCCTGGATATAGTAAAAATAATTGTTTAATAGTTAAAAAAGAATTAAAAAAATACGTAACTAAAAACATAACATAATTCTTCAATAAATAAATTATATTACATATTAACTTCTATTAGAGGATTTACTTCGTTATATTTTAAATAACTTAAGTTCTTTGAATAATGATCACAATTATTTTTAATTTTTTCATTATGTAATTTTGACCTATAACGATAAGAAAAATTTCAATTTTTATGCATTCTCTTAATGTTTTATTTTCAATTAGGAAATTATCTATCTACTCAAATTAAGTTAATAAAATGTTTCGAACTTGTTTGAATGCTTAACAAATATACAGATAATTCTCTAATTTTTTATTTTAAAGTTGCCATTTTTTTCATTTTTTTTTTGGCAAAGAATATGTCAAAATATTTTGAAAAATAAGTAAAGAGAAAGAAAGAGCGGGACAAAAGTCAAGGTCCTGATAATGCAAACTTGCCAATTTAGCTGTTTTTATCACTGTCACACCTAGGATCAAAGAGATTGATAATTTATTCTATAAAAATACACTTAAATTAAATAAACATGCAATAAATTTTAAAAATTAACATAATTGTTAAATGCATAATAAAAATAAAAATTTAGAAGACCTCGTTTGGCAACTATCTTTTTTAGTCAAAAAGTTCAAAAGTTATTAAAAAAGTCAAAAAGCTAACAATATATACCAAAAAGTCAAAGATTCTTTTTTCTCTCTACTTTTTGCATATCTTTTCGTAAAAAGCCAAAAAGTCATCCCAAACATACTAATTTTTTTTACATCATATTTTAGCTAAAAATTCAAAAAATTACTAAAAAAGCCTGTTCACAAACGAGAAATTGACTTGACTCCAATGCGCACAAAAGAGAAGATTTATAAAATATATTATTTCACATAATTGGTGATTCACAATTTTAAATTTTTAAAATTGAATTAGTATTCTTTCCTTTTAAAAGTCCGAAATTATGAAAAAATTAATCAGTGTATTTGGTTTGAGTTTTTTGAATTAAGTTTTTTGAAAATTGAGTTTTTTGGTATTTAGTGAATTTTTAAAAGGTTTTTTTCACAATTTTTTTACTTTTTAGGTATATTTATGTTAGGTATGTCTAAAAATTAAAAAAATTGCTTAAAATATTAAAAAAAATTTAGTAAAAACAAAAAAAAAAACGGAAAACATAAGTGTGTTTGGTAACGTTTACGTTTTCAGTTTATATTTACAAAAATTTTATAAACTGGTTTTTTTGTTTATTTTTAAAAAAAACATAAACTACAAACGCGTTTGGTAATTGACAAAATGTTTAAAAAAAATTTACAATATAAAAAGAGTGAGAAATGGCAAGTAGTGGCAAGTGGCGGCGGAAGACAGTGGTGAAAAGTGGTGACGGTGTGGTGGGGGTAGCTGGTGGTGGTGGTGGGTGGTGCGGGGTGGCGGTGGGGTGGGTGGGTGACAGTGGTGGATGGTAGTGAGTGGGTGGTGGTGGTGGTGTGGTGGTGGGTAGGTGGCGGATGGGGTGGTGGTGGTGGTGGTGGTGGTGGTGGGTGGGTGGGTGGTGACGGTGGCGGGTGGTGGGTGGTAACGAGTGGGTAGTGGTGATGGTGGTGGCGGGTGGTGGTGGTGGTGGTGGTGGTGGTGGTTGGTGGGTGGGTGACGGTGGCGGGTGGGTGGTGGTGGCAGTGGGTGGCGGATAGCGGGTGGTGGTGGGTGGGTGACGGTGGCGGGTGGTAGCAAGTAGTGGTGGTGGTGTAGTGGTGATGGTGGTGGGGGTGGTGGTGATGGTGGCAGGTGGGTGGCAGATGGCGGGTGATGGTGGGTGTGGCAGGTAGGTGGCGAGTGGTGATGGTGGTGGTGTGGTGTGGTGGGGGGTGGGTGACGGTGGCGGATGTAGGTTAGCGAGTGGTGGCGGGTGGATGGTGGGTGATGGTGGTGGTGGTGGTGGTGGTGGCGGGTGGGTGGCGGTGGTGGTGAGTGAGTGGTGGTGGCAAGTGGGTGGTGAGTGGTGGTCACAAGTAGGTGGCGGGTGGTGGGTGGTGGCGGGTGGATGGCAGGTGGGTGGTGGGTGGTAGTAGTGGTGGCGAGGGTGGGTGGTGGTGGCGAGTGGGTGGCAGGGGTGGTAGCTGTGGTGGCGGCGAGTGGTGGTGGCAGGTGGTGGGTGATAGTGGCGGAAAACAGTGGTGGAAAATGGTGACGGATGGTGGCTAGTGTTGGGTGGTAAAAAAAAAAACTTAAAATTTAAAACGGAAACACATTTTTTGTATTTTCATTTTTGGCCAAATTATAAACTGAGACTACTGATTTATAAATCAAAAATTTTTCCAAACAAGTTTTTATTTGAGTTTTTAAAATTTTTGTAAATATAAACAGAAAACTGAAAACGTAAGTGTTACCAAACGGCACCAAAATTTTCTGAAAAGTGTTTTTGGAAAACTCTAACTAAGCAAAATTATTTTTTTTAATGATTAGATGACACACTTCTAAATTTAAAAATAAGTTAATATAATTTCCATTTAAATTTCATATATCTAATATAAATCATTAGATAGTAATATTTTTATTGGTGAAAAAGTATTACCCAATAAAATTGATTTAAAATTGATTTAAATTTTTTAATAACTACTAAAAATTAATCAAAAATTTAGTATGTAAATTTCGAAATAAATAAATTTGTTCCAAACAATTCTTAGTGATTTCTTGTTTGTTTGGTAATTAATAATTTTTTTAATTTTTTTTTACAAATACTTTTTATTTTTTTTTACAAATATTATATTTTTTAAGTATATCTAAAAATTAAAAAAAAATGTTTAAAATATTAAAAAAATTCAATGAAAACAAAATAATACGAAAGACAAAAAAGTAAAATTTTTTAAAAATGAATTTTGAAATGAAAACCAAGTAGATGTTTAATTTTAAAATAATAATAAGCATAATAAAACAGATTAATGAAAATAAATAGAAAAAAAGATAATATTACTATGGCTATGGACATTTTTAGCATGTAGTGTCAAACAAAAATGTATTATCAACATGAAAATCATGAAATTTTTAACAATCCACTCAACAAACTTTTGGTATTGATATGAATTTTTATGAATCTTTTACCCATAAATATTTTAAAAATATCCTATCCATATGATATTATATATATACAAGCCCTAAGTAATTAAAAAATAAAGTAAAATATATAAAAAAGAAAAAAAAGAAAAAGAAAATCGAATCAAAGAAAAATAGACGTGCCACCTAAAAAAGAGTTCAATCAAATGTTAATATTGAGAATTTGAATTTTTTTAAGAAATCACTACATTTGGTTATATATATAGTATATATATAGATTCTATTAACTCGTATATAAATCTGAATGTTTAAAAAATTAACATTTTAACTCTAAAATATATATAATCTTACATTCGTAAACTACTTTTTTTATTTTTTATTTTTTATAATTTAGAAAATAAGAAGCTACATAAAATGGTCAATAAAAAAAATACAAAATATAAAAAAGTTCTAACTATCACTTTCCTAAAGCTAAAGAAATCAATTGAAATATGAGTTTTGCTAACTCTCCTAATGCTTTATCCCTCTCCTCAAGTGCCACTTTTAATTCATTTTCTAGTGTTTGTTTGACACTAGAAGGACCAAGAGGAGAACTTGAGCTAGAACAACTCGGAATGTTGAACGAACCACTATTCTCCTTCAAAAATTCAAAAAACGCTCTTTGCCTCCTCTTTAGTCTTGAAAGAATTATATTTGCATTTGAAAATCCAAATACTTGAACATTTGCAAGATCCCATTTGTCTTAAACCCCAGGTACTCGACCATTAAAAACTACATAGAATTTTCCCTACAAAAATATAAATACCATTTATCTAAATGATAGAGAACACAATAAACAATAATACATAATACAACAAAAGTCAAAATACCCAATTATTTCTAATATGTACCATTTTTTTGGCTGATGGTGCGTAAAAGGAGGAAAAAAGAGAGCAACCAATCAAGAGAAAACACCTATTACAACAAAGGAAATTACTATGTGCAAAATAAGTAATAAGTAATGACCAACACATAGTAACAATATATCTTTTACCCAAATTATTTTTTTATATGTTTATAAACTTATTTATATTACCTCCAATCATGTAGGCCCAAAATTATGTTACCTTTCTGTTTGGGCTGAGACTCTAGAAATTATGTCGGCCCAAATTATTTTCAGATGCAAACCCGAATGCCTTATTTTTTAGCCCTAAAAATTATGTTGGCCCAAATTATTTTTTTATATGTTTATAAACTTATTTATATTACCTCCAATTCTTGTCAACTTTTTTGTCTGAATCAAAATTTATTTATCTATTTATTTTCTAGATAAAAAAATTAGTTCTTTGAAGCAATAAATCAAACAGATAACATGCAAGCATTTACTACTATCAAGCATGTACTCAAACAACCAACAAAATCAGATTTTAATAGAGATAATAATAATTCTAATGAAAAGAAACAATGATTAGCCCTAGGTTATAGTTTTACACACTTAAAACAAAATTAGTTTATAACAATTGATATATCATAATAAATAAATAAATAAAATAATTGAGAGAGAAAAAAATCAGTTGACTATCCACAACTACAATGTGGATCCTATCTTCAAACATCGCATAGAAACATTTCACTCCCACACAACAGATACCACTACACATAATAAGAAATTGAGGAAAGGAAGAAAAGAGAGTAAGAGCGAGGGTACTCGGGCTAAGAGAGCAGCAGCGCGAGCGAGAAAGAGAGTAGAAGCGCGAGCGAGAAAGATTTGTTTGGAAGATGGACTGATTTCAGTGGGAAGAGGCGCGAGCGAGAGAGATATGGACGAGTGAGAGATTTGGACTGATTACAGTAGGAAGATGACAAGAACTGGAAATCAAAATGCTCTTACCGATAATATATAATAAAACTTCTCTTACCGGTAAGATAATGTACATTAAATAACCCCCAACCCCTCGTAAAAAGAAACTACCATTCCACATCCACTTACCCCATCGAAACTCATGGCCAACATCACAGAAGGTTATTGGTTTGTATTTTCGATTGGTTTTATATGGGTATTATTTTATATTTGTTTTGTTTAACTATATATATAATTATTAATGAAATTTATTTTTCAAAATCTACATCTGTTGTTGATGTAGAACTTAGTAGATCTCCACCACTAGTGATTCAATCTTCATTTCTCGTTTCATATTCCATTTCTCCACCAGTGGTTCATTCTTCACCTCTCATTTCATATAGTTTCAATGTTGAAGGCAGAGAATTTAATCCTTAACTTGTTTTAGGTTTTTTTTAGCTTATTTTTGGTAAATATTTTTATTTTGAAAGGCTTGATTTTCAGTTAAAATTAATGAACTTTTTACTGATTGTTAAAATAAAAACAGTTTGTAAAAAGTTCATTAATTATATGTATGAAAGCCTTATTTGTAAAAGATGATGTTTCAATTAATTTTGATGAACTTAAAAAAAAAAACAATGACAAGTTCATTTAAATGATGTGTAAAAATATCATTTTGTAATTTATCTCTTATTTTTGTTTTTTTAATATTAATTATTATAATCATCTTATTAAACAAATTTAAACATTAGAAATTATATATATGCAAAACACAAAATTATACAAAAATAATTTTTTTATACACAAAAAATAATTCAGACTGATTGCTTTATTCCACTATCAAAATAAAAATTTACAAATTCGGACCAACTGCTCCATTCCGTTATCAAAATAAAAATTTTAAATTCGGACCAACTGTTTCATTCTGCTATCAAAATAAAAATTACAAAATACTAAACAATATCTATTTATAACAACTTTAGCCCATTATTATTTTCCCCATTGACACCAAAAACATACACCTCAATAATTTTGCATAATGCCTATTTATAGCATTTGTAGTCTATTATTATTATTATTATTATTATATTATTATTATTATTATTATTATTATTATTATTATATTCTTTTAAAATAATACTAATAATAAATTCAATTGTGTAAAAGATATCTAGAAAAAATAAATAAATTCAATTGTGTAAAAGATATATAGAAAAAATAAAGAGGTAATCAGTGTGTTTAGTTTCAATTTTCTGACAAATTTTTTGAATTATCAATTAAAAATTTATCTGACAAAAAATGTATGAAAAATGTTTTAGATCATCAATTTTGATTTATTAAACCAACTACAAATGGGTTATAAATGATATTATTTAAAAATGAAAAAAGATTGGAAGCTCTAAATTAAAAGTTTTAATAGCTTTAATTGGTGTGTTGGGTCCCATGTGATACGGTGTTTTGGCATTAATTTTTTTTTTTTTTTTAATGTTCTACATCATTAGTGCTTTTTCAAAATTTTCAAATTAAAAAGATGTATCATTTTTGTTTAAAAATTAAACTGAAACACAAAAATAATCTAATAAATATTTATCGAATCGTTAAAAATTATGTCGATCCAAATAAAAAATTATCTAATAAATATTTTATCCCGAATTTTGAATTTTTGTGCCGATAGGTGTGGTCTTCCAAGAATAATATCTTCCCGGTAAGATAGGTATGCTGACACAACAATAAATTGACAGGACCAGTGGACCTGTGGGGGTGTGAGTCATTATTTTACCGGTAAGATAATGTTATCCTAAAATAATCTCCGACAAAATAATATCAGTATAGTACAAAAAGTATTTGTTTGGTTTAAATTTTAAATTAATTTTGTCAAACCAATTATCAAATAACAATGATTTATCTGTCATATTAATTCATTAATCAATTAAATTTTTTCTAACGCCTACTAATTACAGTCATTCAAAATTTCAAAAATTCTAAACCATTTTCATCATATACTATATAAAATTTTAATTTCCAATAATTTTTTTAGAAAATTAAAAATTACCATCAAAATCAAACAAAACACACAATAGAACAATGATAGGGATACTAAATTTTTTATGAAAGAAATTATCAAATCACTAACATGGATATGAGACCCACATAAACATGTGAGACCCATACTCATTTGAATGATTTGATAATTTTAATACTTCCCCCGTTCTAAAATAATGGTCCCTTTTGGAGAATTTAACTTTTTTTAGTAGTACAATTATTGCACTTTAAAAAAATTAATTTTCCAAAATTACCTTTGATAGTACATTTTTTGAAAAATATCAATGTTATAATTGTACTTTTTATGTTGTTAATGAATTTAAAAAGAAGGGCAAAACATGAAATTTATATTATTTTTGTATTTTATTTTTAAAAAGAAACTAATATTTTGGGAAAAATAAAAACTATAATAAAGGACTAATATTTTGGAATGAAAAGAGTAGCAATTTTATTAGTGTGCCTAATATTTTTGCACATCATATTTGAATTAAAAATTTAACTAACAAAAAATATATGAAAAATGTTTTAGACCATCAATTTTAAATTATTAAACCAACTACAAATAATCGATTATTAAAGTGTAATGCTAGAGACCCTAAATAATTTACTAAATGTTTTACCAAATCTCTCAGATGGGTGTGGGACCCACACACATGTGAGTTTGTGTGAATCCTACACCCATGTGAGAGATTTGGTAAAATATTTGATATATTATTTGGGATCCCTAGCATTTTCCATTACTAAATCATGTTATTTAAAAATTCAAGTGAAACATAAAAATTATGTCAATCCAAATTATTAAAAATTATTTAATATATATTTCATCTCGAATTTTTATGCCCAAAAGATCAACTGATGCGACAGTTGTTGACGCGACCAGTGGACTGCCCGTGGGGTGAGTCATTCTCTTATCGGTAAGATAATTTTTAGGTCTGTATCAATAAATAACTTTTTTATTCACTATTATTTCAGACCTTTTTGTAACGCCCTCAAAATATAACTTAAAACAATTATTCATAAGATCCACAAACATGCTAGAAAAGATATAATTCATTCATCAGAGTCTTTCTTACAAAAGTTGTTACATGTAACTCTAACTTCTAACAACTAAATAAGTGCCCTATGGGCTTACATCTTTCCAAGTATAACTTGGTTACAATAAAAGAGGGTCAAAGCCCTTTACATTTAAAGCCCTCGGCTTGGAAAGAAAAACATATAAACGTAAAATAAAACAACAAAACAGAGATTTCAGCCCCAAACCTCCTAAGCTATGACCTTAGAGGCGGCATGTCACCTGTACCTGAAAAATGGTGTCCCAAGTAGGGTGAGCCAAAGCCCAGTAGAGATATGCTAAACAGTATATGAGAAATAACTAAAATATTAGCATTCGATAAATGTTTAACACTTATAAACCATCTTAAACCTTTTCTATAATCAATCAAAATTGGTACCTATATTTCAATTCACTTCTAGTTATTACCCAAGTCAATTCATTGACATAATTCATTATCATATAAACAGGTCAAAATGAGACTACAACTCATTCATCAACACTTCAATCATAAATATCATTCATACACTTCCATATCTTTGCCATTTTACGGATCTACGTCCGAGGGAACCGGCACCCAGATAAATAAGATTTCGGGACTTTCACCAAGACACTTTAGCCAACTTAATTATCAATGGAGTCCATCCCCTCTCTCCTCCCAAATAATGGAGTACATCCCCTATCTCCTCCCATACAAAAATACATATACAATGTATTAAACATGTTGGCATATACAATCACCCAACAATTCACATATTCAATATTTATATCCAACTGTCATATTCAATGACATCAACCAAATGATTAGTTTCAATTCACCTAATCATCATGCAGTTTCTATAACAATCATGACTATCCTGTACCGATAGCCCAAAACAGTTATTTCTAAACAGATAAATAAATTTATCAAACAGATAACTTATTAACTTTTCCATAGTTGAGTGATTCATCAATCTAACTACACCATTTAATCACAATTCCTCAAATTCCACAATTCCCAAATCAATTTCACATTTCCATAATTGACTTCATTAATTATACAAATGATTTATTCAATTCAAATTAGGGCATTAATCCCCCTTTCTCAAATATTGCATCCAAGGCCAAATTTCATCAATTATACACAAACAACCCCATTTCCAGACCTCATATACCCAATAGAGCCCAAAACTAGAAAAACCCCTCATTCATAATTTCAAACTCAAAACCCTAACTTTCACCAAACTTCCCATATCCCACAATTTATACAAATGACCAACATTTATGCTAAAACTCATCATACAGAGTAGTTTATCCCTACCTCAAATGAAGAAGCCCAAAGAAGAAGAAGAGAAAAACTCAAGATGCTTCAAACTTGAATTTCTTCGGATCAAAATAAAGCCCACGCAATGCTCTACCTTTCTAACAAAGGAAAAATGGTAGAAAACGTCTAGACCAAGGTGAATTTGTAGAGAGAGAGAGAGAGAGTTTAGAGAGAGAGACAGCTGGATTTAGGGTTTGGAGTGAAAAGGAGATGAAAAAGTGATATAAAATCACGCTGCTGCGATCTGATATATAGGGGCTCGCTCGAGCGACCAGACACAAACGAACCTCGCTCGAGCGCAAAAAGCGTCGCTCGAGCGAACAATGCAAAGCTTCAGGTCTGCAACGCAGAAGCACGCTCGGGCGCAAGAATTCTCGCTCGAGCGAAAGAATTCTCGCTCGAGCGAAGGAACACACAACACAGGGCTCGCTCGAGCTCAAGAATGCTCGCTCGAGCGAAGAATACAAATTTTCAGGTCTTACATCAACGTAGACGCACGCTCGAGCGCAAGAGTGCTCGCTCGAGCTAAGAGACACACAACACAAAGCTCACTCGAGTGTAGGAACTCTCGCTCGAGCGAAGAAGCAAATACCCAAGGCTCATTCGAGCAGAAAAAGCCTCGCTCGAGCGAAGAAGGCAAAACCTGGGTAGCAACCATTTGTTTCAACTCATAACCAACCTATACCAAACTCGGCCAACAGACTTAAATACAATGAATTAAAGGAAGAAGACAAGACATAGACAACAACAACAACCACGGAACCCAAGTCCGGAATATAATAAATGACGGCGAAAAAAATGGGATCATTATAACCTCCCCCCTTAAAGAATTTCGTCCCCAAAATTTTATACGAGTTTCAAAAATTGTGATTATTCAATTCTCAACGTTATTATAACTCAACATTCACTATCATGACCCACCACCGGTCATTCCATCTCTTCTCAAGAGAACAATTTACAACATATAGCTCAATATACTTTATCAACATGCATCCCTTCGAAATTCAACAAATCTCAATACACATATTCCATAACTTCATAACATATTCAATGTTAATAACATGTTTGCATTTCTAAAACACATTCAACATACACAATGCTTAAATTAAACTCGTATTTCCGAGACATATTCAACAATTACAATACTTCCATAATCCAAAACATATACAATGTTTTTCAACCCAAAACATATTCAATGTTCTTAGAGTTCATCAACAAAACAAAATTTCCAACATATACTCAAACATTAACAAACAGATCCGGATATTTCTCTTGGACCTCTAATTCACGTTCCCAAGTGGCTTTCTCAACTCCGTGATGTTTCCACAAGACCTTTACCAAGGGGATCATCCTGCATCGCAAGACTCGGTCCCGTCTATCCAAGACTCTTATCGATCTCTCCTCATATGAAGCATCCTCATCTACCTCTAAGTCGGTTCAATCTAATACATGTGATGGATCCGACTCATATTTCCAAAGCATACTGTAGACACCCATTTTTGACCACCCTTAAGACTTGGGTGCTACTGATTGTTTACTCGGTGATGAAAGATGTGTAGTGAAAATGGTCAATTTCTTCGGCAAGAGGAGCTTTAAATCCCAAACCTCACACCCAATTTTTGGACCAAAACTATTTTGACTAAAATATTTTAGACCTTAAAACCCTCTCTTTCAAAACATTTTTGAAAAAAGGATTCTATGATGTTCCGAGGCTCGCATTTCGTTAAATGTGGCGCTTTTCGGTAAATCGAGCAAGGACAAAGTAGAGATAAATGAAAGAGAGATGAACTCTTTGAAAAAATCTTTAAAACATCTTATTTAGAGGTTTGGAGTTGAAGACAATAAGAGAGGAGGGAAGAAAACTAGTTGAGAAGAAGTTGGGCACCAATTCGGTTAGGACCAAAACTGAGTGGATTCACTAAAATGAGCATAACTTTTTTCACACTTTGAATTTTGATGTGAGGCTATAGCCATTGGAAAGCTTACTTCCGGGGCTTCAATTTTGGCACAATAATGACCTGAAAAGGAGTCCAGATGAAGGAGTTATGCCCGCTTGAAGTTTGACTTGGAGAGTAGATTTTCTTTGCCGGCCACTGGTGAAAGGTTCCAGCCATTGATGGTCCTTGCCAGGCAAAAATGATTCCCTACCGGCCATCAGTGATCCCTTGCTGGCCAACGATGTCAGAAATCAGATTTTTTGCAGATATTTGTCCTCCAACTGTTCCAGCTTTCTTTTTTGAGATATTTTCGACCAGAGCTTGCATTTGTCTATATATAGAGGCCATCCTTTATGGTTTTAAGGGTTAGAAACATTTTAGGAGTGAAATATTTTGAGGAGTCTCTCTCTCTATAATTCTCTCTCGCTACATTTCTCTCTCTCTTGAACCTTAGTGCATACAAGTGTAGATACACTTCTCCTTTGCCTGTACATCCTTGACGAAAGTTGTTGATCTTTGGGCTGAGGTTGCTTGAGGCTCTTTTGGAACTCCTTAAGGTGGTTTTTCTTGGTTTTGTTGCCTAAAAGTGTGCTTGGCTTCAAGAGGTATAACTCTCTCCATTTAAGCTTGTTTTTCATACTTGCTTTGCCATCTCTTCCTTTAAGCTTGTTTTTCATACTTGCTTTGCCATCTCTTCCTTTAAGCTTGTTTTTCATACTTGCTTTGCCATCTTTTTCCACCATTTCAAGGCTGGTTTTGGCATGTAAAAAGTTCTGTTTTTCAGTCCTAAAAGTGGTGGTTTGAGCCTTTGTGAGTTAGGGGGTTGTCCTACATTTTTTCTCTTTAGCTTGTTAAGCTTTTTGCACCATTTCTCATCACCTTCAAATCAAAATTTTTGGGCCTTTTTACCACTGCAACTCAGAGGGTTTTCAGTGACAAAAACCATGTTTTGAGGTCCAAAATAGGAGGGGTTGGCCTCCCCTCCTTGTGTCTTGTTTTCATGAGTAAAGAGCCTAACATGTGAGCATGTTTTTCTACCATTTTATGACTTGATCTCAGCATGTTTTTGCTACTTTTTTGACCTTCTTTAGCTCTGTTTTGAGCTGGTTTGGCCACTTGAGGCTTGCTTTGTATACTTGTAGTGCAATGGTGCTTAATAGTCTTGTTTGTGCTATGTGTTAGCCTTTCATTGTAGCCTTTTTTTAGCTTTATTCAAGCACTCTATTTTGACATGTTTCAACTCTGTTTTTGGTTGGTTGGAGCACTTGTTGCTTGCTTCTTGCACTTGTAGTGTAATTATGCTTACTAGCCTAGCATGCCTAATGAGTTAGCCTATCATTCTAGCTTGTGTTAGCTTGACTCCAGCATATTTTTGCTAATGTTTTGACATGTTTTAACTCTGTTTTGAGTGGTCTTGATCATGTGAGCTTTGTATTGCATAGCTATAGTGCCAAGGCCTTCACTAGCTCAGTGTTTTAAGGCCTCTAACATGTCTTGCATGAGTTGTTTGCATGCCATAGCATCATTTGACATGTGATTTCAGTGCATATATCTTTGTCACACTCTCGCATATTTCACTCTTTCATTGCTTTTGAGAGATGTGCTTTGAGCCTTGTTTGCGAGCTATCATGTGCGCATGATTTTCTTGCCTCTTATGTTTTAATCCTAGCATGTTTTGGCTATTGATTTGGCATGTTTAAGCTCTGTCCAGAGCTAGTTTGGTCATTTAAGCTTGATATTGCATGCCTCTAGTGTAATGCTCTTCACTAGCTTTGATGTTTTTGGCTTCTAACATGTTGTGCATGTGTTGCTTGCATGTTGTAGTATTATTTTTCATGCCATTTCAGCACTGAAATTCTGCAACCTCCTTCATTTCTTCATTTTTTAATTTTCTTTGAGAGTTGGTTGGCCTTAAGGTTGTGTTTAAGCTTGTGATAGAGCTTGTGCTCAATGGCTTCAACTCTCTTTTGAGGGTTTCTCCTAGCTAAAGGCATGATCTCTCTCATGTCTTAGACCATCCTTTGGTTGACCCCTCTCTCATTAGAGGACTTTCACATTGGACTTAATCGGTTAAAGGATTAATCGGTAATGTAAAATGTGTAAACAAGAATTGAGCAAAGTAAAACTTGACCAAGATAAGCATGTTATGTTTGCATTGCATTGTGTTCAATCGGATGTTATATTGAACACAAGGTAGATTGGTCCATTTCATACTCAAAGTGATGAAATGAGCCAATCTCTTTTGTCTCCATCACCATTGATCATGCATGATAGGGTGGTGGTCCTTAGAGTCATGTTTTTGTGCATTTATTGAAAGTGTACAACTTGGATCTTTGGCCATCATGCATTGAAAATGCTTGATTGGTGGTTTTGGATCCAAGAAGTGCCACTCCATTGATGTTTTGAGATGATAAGGAGGGGCACAGTACAAACATACCCTTGGAAGACCCTCCATTTTCCTCTGTTTGTGCTCTGTTACAGAATGGTGACTCAGTACACCAGTGGCCGGTAGTGCCTCACTGATGGCCGGCAAGGCTTCATCGTTGGTCGGCAGTACCTCTCTTTGGCCGGCAGGTGGCCGGCAGCAAGCATCCATGGCCGGCAGGCCACTGGTGCATTCCTCAGCTTTGAATTGGTAAGGTGGAGCAGAAAGTTCTTGACCAAACTTGTAAACAGAGCCTCTCAAGAGCAAACCGGTGGGCTTTTCAGGGCGAAAACCGAGCATGCATCTTCTACTTCTCGAAGCAGAGTAGTAGATAGTTTGGCATCTTAATTACTTAGTTAATTTGCGTTGATTGTTGTAATAATTAAGTAGCTTAGCTTTAGCTATTTCTTTATTAAAGTGTTATAATAATTAGTAATTACTTTACTAGTTGTTTGTTTGGTTTGTAATAATTAGTTTAATTAGTTTAATTAGTTTAATTAGCTTAGCTTAAATTAGTTTAGCTTATTTATTCAGACCCTCCTTCGAGAGGGCACAATGTTGTAATAAGTGTGCGTGTGTGTGTGCATGTTTTCCAACCCCACGTCTTTCTCCCTTTTATTTAACCGCTTTCGATGGTTAGTTTGGGGACATTTTCGATTGGCATACCTTATGCTTGCATGTTGCATCATTCATTTGTCTTGCATACACTGGGCTTGGCGCATCATTCAAACTGCATTGTATTTCAATACACTTATTTGAATACATGTATCAAATTGTTGCATTCATATGCCATCTTAGATAGCCGAGCCTATTTAGTTGCATTATTGCATCCGTTGCATTAGGCACTTAACATAGTTAGGATCATGCATTGCTTCTAACTAGTTTTCTGTTTTGGCTTGGAGGATACTGTAAGTTTTACGCTTTAGCATACTTGCATGAGCGTGAGTGTTGCCATGATAGCATGCTCGTCATGAGGCTATGTGCTTAAATGCTTAAACTACATGAATGCCTGTAGATGAAGGCTTCATTGCTTGAATTGGGACAATTCATCAAATGTGAGTTTTAAGCCCACTTTGCGAAGTGGCAAATCATATTTTAAGCCCATCATGTTTGATGGCAAATCCGCATTTTAGCCCACTTGAGGGTGGCACTTTCAAACCATTTTAAAAAACAAACATGATTTGTTTTGTTCCAATTCTCGCGATTTAGTCTATACTTGTATGCTGTGTGCATCAAGTAGTAAAGTTAACTAATAACCAGAATAAGAACACATATGTTTATAAAACAACATATCATGCTTAGTAGAGGCTGATCCTTTGATCGGGCGAGCGGGGGTGCTCATTTCATGACCTTCCCCCCTCGTACCCAAGTTCTCGGCTGAGGTAACTTTGGTGATGATGGACGTGTGGCCTTTGGCACAAGTTAGGGTTTCCTAAATTTCTCCAAAATAAAATATTTAGGTGGCAACTCTGTAATCTGGCAAAGCAGTCCATTTTTGGCACTTTTTGATTCAAAATCTGATTTTCCAAAATGATTTGCCAGATTGGACTCTTTGGTGATTTATCAGTCTTATATTGCACTTTGTGAGATTAGATTCGGAACTGTGACAGGAGTTCGAACTGTAGGACCTATTCGCGCCTCTCTGAAAGGGGGCGCACGAAGAAAGTCGAGCGCTATACATACTAACATGAAATACGTCATGCACTCCGGACAGTTGCGGCAACAATGCTAAACGATAGGCAACCTCCCCAATCCGCTCAAGGATCTCAAAAGGGCCAATAAACTGAGGGGACAACTTCCCCCTCTTCCCAAACCTCATCAAACCCTGTCTAGGTGATATTTTCAGAAAGACGTGATCACCCACCTTGAACAACAAAGGCCTCCTCCTACGATCGGCATAACTCTTTTGGCGACTCTGGGCTATAATCAACCTCCTACGGATAAGTGCTACTTTCTCGCACCAATTTCAGGCCCAACAAAGGTGCATCACCCACCTCGGCCCAACATACTGGAGATCTACACGGTCGGCCATATAAGGCCTCAAACGGTGCCATACTGTAGCACGTCCGAGGGGGGCCTCGGCTACAGCTCGGACTCGATTTGTGTCGCGGTTCTAAATCTGAACCAAAGAGTCCAAATCCGGCAATCGTTTTGAAGAAAAACAGATTTTTGAAAAAGTAGTGCCAAAATGGACTGCTTGCCAGATTACAGAGTCGCCACCTAAATATTTTTTTAATGGGGGATTTAGGAAACCCTGACTCGGTGCCGAAGGCCACGTGTCCGTCATCACCAAAGTGATCTTGGCTCGGGAGCTTGGGTACGATCGGGGAAGGTCAGCTATGAGCACCCCCTTTCGCCCGGTCCGAAGACCGGCCTACTAACCGTGATATCCGTTTTTGAAAACTTTATGCGTTCTTATTCCGGTTATTAGCCTAGAATTACTATGTTATGCGCACAGCAAACAAGTATAGACTAGATTGCCTAATTTGGAAATAAACACTGCATATCCGTTTTGTCTCGAAAAACGTGTTGGTTTTTGCTACTCGCAAGTAGGCTAAAATACGGATTTCAATGAATTGTTCCAACTCACGCAATCCAACCTCCACCCACAGGCATTCAAACAGTTTATCTCATGTAAGCACTTAGCATGGTAAGCATACTGTCATGGCAACATTCACACGCATGTGGTATGCTAAAGCGTAAATACTTACATCGTACTCCGTGCCAAAAACAATAACCCGGTTAGCAAACATGCATGACCTAGTTCATGTTAAGTGGCTAATGATCGCATACAGGGATGTAATCTAGACAGGCTCGGCTATCCTAAGCATGGCACATGAAATGCAACAACTATCACGTATTCAATTTGGAATTGAAAGTACGATGCAGTTTGTATGATGTACCGAGCCCGGTGCATGTCAACAAATGCATGGATGCACGCATGCATTGCATAAGGCATGCTAAAATAAGTATGCCCTAATACTAACCATCAAAAGCAGGTAAGTAAAAGGGAGAAAGAAGTGGGGGTTGGAAGACATGCACACACTCACACACCCTTATTACAAATATGCCCTCACACGGAGGGACCAAATAATAATACAGACCGAATAAATAATCGAATAAATAAATTATTACACAAATCTAATTACTAGAATTAAAGCAAGATAAATGCAATGGGACCTCAGCCCTGCCTTGGGATGCGCGAATGATGCGTGCTCGATCCGTCTTGCCCAGAAAAACCCGTGGTCATGGCACTGTTGCTTTTGCTTTCACTGCCCTGCCTCCAAAAATTCCCAAAGTGCTGGTGGAAATACCTTCCAAATGGCCTGAAGTACCCCCACCGGCTGGGGTGGTGGTAGTGGTCATCGGCTATTTGAGTTGTCCACCGGCTGCATATGGAGTTTATCGGCACAAAAATAGTGCCGATCGGCACAATAGACTGCCGGCCGGCAGAAAGTCCCTGCCAGCAGACAGATTGACAGTAGCAGCAAGACAGCAATGCATGGCATGGGTTTTGGGGGATATGTAAGCATGGTCATTGCCTCCTATCATGCTTGGGGACTCAAGGAGGTAAGACTCTTGGTTCTTGGGCCACCAATGATGCATTTGATGCATGATAGCCTAAGGAACCAAGGTTGCATGTTTTAATTGAAATGCATGCAACACAAAAGATGAAATCAAAACCTTATCATGTGTTAGTCAAAGGTTTTGGTGACTTGAGGATGGAGACAAGTTTCACCACTCAAAGTGTGAACTCCTCTCGATTCTCATGCTTGACTTGACATCCCCAAGCCAACCATGAAATGCAAGTATACAAATGGCTTAAATGCAATGCAAACTATCATGTTAAGCATGCAAAGAGCTAAAGTATGCAAGGTACAAATGTCATTGCAAAATGGACCAATTAAGCATGGAACTAGCATATACTCAAGGCCTCATTAATCAAACATGCAACAATCATGATATAAACATGCAATGGTGGACTCAAGTCAGGTGGGGCAGCCCTTAAACTAGCCCAAAAATAGTGGCAAAAGTGACCAATGAGCATGCCAATATGCAAACCAAATAAGGCCAAGTCTAAGGCACCAAAAGGAGCACACCTTACTACCATTAACAAGACCAAACATGGCATATACCAAGCAAGCAAAAACAGATTTCTAGCATGCGAAAGACACCCAAATCCCCTCACATGGCACCCAAAATACATTAATCATGGAAGCATACACAAGGCCCATTCTTAGGCATAAAAGGACACACCTTTAAAGCATGAAAGAGATGACAAGCACAAACAAGTGAGCATGATTTAGGGACTGAAATATGATCTAAAATGATGCCAAATCATGAGAGCAATGCAAGCTAAACATGCTAGAGACTCACACACCCCAAGGTTTACAAACTAGAATGCAAAACAAACATGTCAAGCATACTAAACATAATAAAAACAGTGGCCCACAGCCCTCCAACATGGCAAAATAATGCTAGCATCTTCATGAAACCAAGCTAGGAACATACTAAAATCATGGCCTTAAAGTATGGCATACTTTTAAGCATAAGAAAGCATTTCAAAGCAAGTATGAGAGACATGTTAGAGATGACAAATCCGACCAAAAACAGAATTTAAACATGCTCCAAAACACTCAAAAAAACTCTGAAATGAAGCCAAACAAGACTATGCACACATGCTATTCTTTGAACCCAAAACAAAGGCAAACAAGGGACCAAGGGGAGAGGGGTGTCCCTCCCTTTATGTGACTTCAAAACACCTCCCTCACCACTGAAAACCCACTGGTTTTCAGTGGTGAGAAGTCCAAGAACAACAAGTAAAGAGGGTCTTAAACAAAGGCACCAAAGTGGCCATACAAGGCCTAATAGGATGGACCTTTGCTCAAACAAAAAAAGACCTTAATGAAGGTTCAAGAACAAGTAAAAACAAGACTTTTTTTTATCTTAAACACAAACTCAAAAAACAAAGTAAAGAGAGGAGAGAAAGAGCAAGAATGGGGAATATAAAGTGATGTTCTTACCCTTGAAGACCCTTGAAGAACAAGTGATGCAGCCACTCTCTAGTGCTCAAAACCAGTCCAAAACCAACACAAATAACCTTCCAAGTCCCTCAATCTCGAGCTAAGGTGTAATGGTGTGTGTAATGGTGCAAAAGTAAGGTAAATCTACACTTTCAAGCCTAAAATCACACCACAAGAGGAGAGAGATGGAGATCTAGTATCTATAGATGTATATCAGAGATATATGTATCTAAGCTTTGGTTTTGCTCTCAAAAGGCTAACCTTGAGCCAAGAGGAAGAGTTCTCCTCTTATAGGTAAGGAATGCTTAGCAACTAAGCAAGCCAAGAGCTCATCCCTCTATACACGTGTATGGAGGGGAGCAAAGAACTTTACAGCTGTGAGAAAATATCTCACAAAGCAACCGAACAGTAGTCGGTAGGGCAAAATGGTCATTTCGCCAAAAAGAGTGCCGACCGGCACAAAAGAGTGTCGACCGGCACTATATAGTGCCGGTGGACAAACCAGCCAGCCGGTGGCCTCTGGTCACAGCCGGTGGTGTGTGGGGGTGCCTCACAAGGCATTCCCTGCCCTTCCAAGGCAAAACACAAGTGTTTGGTGCAAAACCAGACACAAAACGGTGGAGTTTGGAGGTCCTGAGGCAAGACGCGTGGGCCGAGAACTCCGGGAACTCCAAACGAACACAAACATGGATAATCACCGAGTGTTCAAGCGGTGACGTCCAAGTCTTGAGGACGGTCAAAAATGGGGTGTCTACACATACCAATACTCGATTGGAAACTGTTATTGTAGGCAAACTCCATTAAGGGTAAGTGTCTCTCCCACGACCCCTTAAAGTCAAGGACACAGCCTTGAAGCATATCCTCAAGGATCTGAATAGTGCACTCGGACTACCCGTCAGTTTGAGGATGGTAAGCCGTGCTAAAAGTCAATCTAGTGCCTAAGGCACTTGTAAACTCTGCCACAACCTAGCAGTAAAACGCAGATCTCTATTTGAGATAATCGACACTAGGACCCTGTGCAACCTCACTATGTCCCGAATATACAAATCGGCAAGGTAATCTACCGAATCTCTTACACGCATAGGAATGAAGTGCGCCGACTTGGTCAACCGGTCAACTACCACCCATATGGCATCACTACCCCGTTGAGTCCTCGGAAGACCCACGATAAAATCCATCGTGACGTGATCCCATTTCCACTCTGCTATAGGCAAGGGTTGCAACATACCCGCTGGCCTCTGATGCTCGGCCTTCACTTGTTGACAAGTAAGGCACTTTGACACAAACACCGCCACATCTTTCTTCATACCCCTCCACCAAAACTGGCGACTCAGATCACTATACATCTTAGTGCCTCCCGGATGCACCGCAAGGCGTGAATGGTGAAACTCTTGGAGTACTTCCTCTCGGCAAGGACTCCGGCACAAATAAGCGGTCTCGGTACCTCACACTAGGTCAGGATATACCGTCAAACCCTTCTCTAGCTTCCCACTGGAGATCTTCTCCCGGAGGGATTCTACCTCAAAGTCACCCTTCTGTGCCTCTAACACCCGATTCACAAGTGTAGGTTGTGCTACTACAAAAACAAGGCAGACTTAACAGACTTGCTATAGACAGCCCCATTTTTGACCGTCCTCAAGACTTGAACGTCATCGTTTGAACACTCGATGATCATCCATGCTCGTGTTCGTTTTGAGTTCCCGAAGGTCTCGGCCGCGCGCCCTGCCTTAGGATCTCTCAACTTGTCTGTTTTGTGCTTGGTTGTGGACCAAGGACTTGTGGTTTTGTTTATGAGGGAATAGGGTGGCTTGTTGGCCATCCCTATAACCCATCGGCCAAGCCTTGTGCTTATCGGCCTTGCATTCTTGCCATCGGCCATTAGTGGTGGCCGATTGGCACTCTTTTTGGTCGATCGGCACTCCTTTTGGTCGATCGGTCATATTTTCTGGCCGAAACCTTTCCACCTGCTTTTGTAGATATTTTTGTGCCAGCTGTGACAGCTGGTAAGCACAGTTCTCATCCTTCATACACGTGTATGGAGGGATTGATTCAAGTCCTTAGCTTGCTCAACAAGCTTAGGAATTGAATTTCTATAAGAAGGGAGACCCTCTCCCTTTCCAGAGGTTCTGAAAAATTGAGATAGAAGTTATATATCTCTCTCTCTATATTTCCTCTCTCTCTCTCTCTATATATATATATATATATATATATTTGCACTTGTTTGTGCTCAAAAGTGTAATTTCTTCACACTTTTGCACTAAAGCACCTACTAGAACACCATACTCTTGTTGCTGAGGTACTTGAGGGTTTTGTTTGAACTCTAAGTTTGGTTTTTAGCTCAGAAAGTTGCTGGAGTTGCCTCTTTGAAGGTGTTCTACAAGGGTGAGTCTCTAAGCCTCTTTTAAGCTTTCTCTTCATTGCTTACTTGGCCTTATTTGCATACTTATTTTGGCTTAACTCTTAACTGGAAAAAGCTTCATTTTCATGTGTTTGAAATGATTTTTTAAGGTCTTGTTGGTGTTGGGGGTGATCTACCCCCTTTGATGCCTTGTTTTGCCTTGTTTTGAGCCACCCCTTTAGGCTCTTGTTTTTATCTTTGCATGACCTTTCTACCACTGAATTCCAGAGGAATTTCAGTGGTGGAAAGTGTATTTTGAGGTCTTGAATAAGAGAGGGTCACCCCCTCTTGTGTCTTATATGCTTGTATAGATGGCTCATCAAAGTAGCATGTTTGTCTAGCATGTTTTGGTTCCATTTCAGCAAGTTTTTGGTGTAATTTTAGTGTGCCTCAACTCTATTTTAGGTTGGTTTGATAGCATATTGCATGCTTCACATACTTGTAGTGCAATCTTGCATGCTAGCATAACATGCATCATATGTTTGGACCATCATTCTTGCATGTTTTGGCTCAACTCCAAGAAGCTTTTAGCCTTGTTTTACCATGCTTAAGCTCTGATTTGTGTTTTTTGGTTATGCATGCCATGCTTTGTATAGCCATAGTGCATTCTAGCTTGCTAGTTTTAAGTTTCCAAGTCACTAACATGCATTGCTTGGACCATTTTCATGATTTGGCATCATGTCATATGTGATTTCAGTCCATGTGGTGTGGTCATACACCCAAATCTTTCACTCTTTTGATGCTTTGAGGAGTTGTTTCTTTATGCCTTAAGAATGAGCCATTGCGTATGCCATTTTGCCTAAGCTTGTAAGCTGCCATATCAGTGTGTATTTGGTCTCATTATGCCATGATATAACTCTGATTTTTGTTGTTTAAGTCATCTCATGCTTGGTCTTGATAGGTGTAGTGTAATCCCCTTTGTTGGCCTTGCATACTTCATGCCTTATGCCCTTCATGTTGGCTTGTTTTGGCTTTGCTCCATGCATGTTTTAGCATCATTTTGGTATGCTCTAGGACTGTTTTGGGTAGCCTTGGCCATATGCTTCATGCATTGCATAGTTATAGTGCAAGTGCCTATGCTAGCTTCAAGCTTTGAGCCCTCCTGCATGCCACACTCGTATTGTTTGGTTGATTTGGCATCATTCCATGCATGATTTTAGAGTTTATAGTGTTGTTACACTTCCACATTTGTCACTCTTGAGCACTTTTCGAGAGTTATGTTCTTATGCTTAAGTGATAGGCCAATGCATGTGCATGCATTTTCTTATTTTTCATGCCATTGTTTCATTCTTTTGGCCACTGTTTTGGGCCATCCTAGGTCTGTCCATATGCAGTTTAAGTCCACTAAGTGTTGCATTACATGGTCCTTGCCATTGCATTGTTGTTTACATATTGTTGCATGACATTATTATTTGCATGTTGTTGCATGTTTATGATGTTTAGCATGTTAATTAGGTAGCATGTTGTTACATGCTTGATATATAACATGTTGTTGCATGCTTGTTCCATTGTATTGTTGTTGCATACTTGAGTTGCATTGCATGGTGCTTGCATGCTCATGTTGCATTACATTGTTTGCATGCCATTAGCTTTGTTAAGTTGTGCATGCATTGCATTGTGTTTGGTTTGGGTGTTAAGCCAAACATGAGAAACGAGGGACGTTTCATACTTGAAGTGATGAAACATACCTCAATTCTCGGTCGCCGACCCTCTTGATCATGCATGATAGAGGTTAAGGCATTTGTGTGTTTTTGTGCATTCATGTGATATTGATTTGTGCAACTCGGCCTCTTTGGCCATCATGCATCGAAATGCGTGATTGATGGCTTGAGGCCGAGCACTACACACCTTTGAGCCTTAGGCACGATAAGGGGTGTAGTTGCACACATATTTTCTTGCAAATACATTGCCATGCCTCTATTTGTGCTCTGTTGCAGCAAAAGAAGAGTTTGCAGGAAGAGATGGCCGATCGGCTATCTAGTGTGTTGATCGGCTATAAATAATTGGCCGATAGCCTCAAAATTGGTCGATGACCTTTATCCTTTGGCCGATGGCCATACCTCTTGGCCAATGACCTCTCAGCATGTCCATGAGGTGGATCAGAAGTGTTTTGGAGATTGGCACAATTTTCAGAAGTCTAAAACAGTGCAAACAGAGGCAACGTGAGGCACGGTAACGGATTTCCGAGCGAGGCGATCGAGCATGCATCTTCGAACTCTTAGAACTGAGCTGAGGCTTTGTAATTTGTAATTAGCTTTACTTGATTAGTTAGCTTTTGAATTTGTAATTAAACTAGTTAATTTGTTAATTAGTTAAACGTGTTGTAATAATTAGCTTAGTGTTAGCTAGTTATTCAATTTGATTATGTAATAATTAGTTTAATTAGATAATTAGATTAGTTGCTTAGCTTAGCATAGCTAGCTTAGTGTACTCATTTGGACCCTCATCAAGAGGGCGAATTTTGTAATAAGTGTGCGTGTGTGTGAATGTCTTCCAACCCCACGTCTTTCTCCCTTCTACTTATCAGCTTTTGATGGTTAGTTTTAGGGCATATTTCAATTAGCATCCTTATGCTTCGCATGCATGCATTCATCCATCTGTCTTGCATGCACCGGGCTCGGCGCATCATACAAACTGCATTGTATTTCAATATCAATTTGAATACATGTTATCAAGTTGCATCTCATATGCCATCTTAGAGTAGCCGAGCCTATTTCTAGTTTCATTTTGCATGTGTTGCATTAGCCATCTTAACATGAACTAGGATCATGCATGATTTCTAACTAGTTCTCTGTTTTGGCTCGGAGTACATTGTAAGTGTTTATGCTTTAGCATCTTGCATGAGTGTGAGTACTGCCATGATAGCATGCTTGCCATGAGGCTATTTGCTTAACTGATAAACTACATGAGTGCTTGTGGATGAAGGCTTCATTGCTTGAATTGGAACAATTCATCGAAATGCGAGTTTTAAGCCCACTTGAGAGTGGCAAAATCATGTTGTTTCCTAAGCCCACTTGAGGGTGGCAAAATCCACGTCTTAGCCTACTTGCGAGTAGCACCTTCAAACCATTTTCAAACAAACAAACATGAGATGTTTTGTTCCAAATAGGGCGATTTAGTCTATACTTGTATGCTGTGCGCATCACATAGTAATTCTAGGTTAATAATCGGAATAAGAACACATGTGTTTTCAAAAACAACATATCATGTTAATAAAGGCCGATCTTTAGATCGGGCAAGCGGGGGTGCTCATTGTATGACCTTCCCTTCTCGTACCCAAGTTCCCGAGCCGAGGCAACTTTGGTGATGATGACACGTGGCCTTAGGCACGAGTCAGGGTTTCCTAAATTTCCTAAAATAAAACATTTAGGTGGCGACTCTTTATCTAGCAAAGCAGTCCATGTTTGGCACTTCTTTATAAAAATCAGTTTTCCAAAACGATTTGCCGGATTTGGACTCTTTGGTGATTTATCGGTCTTGCATTGCACTTTGCAAGAATAGATTCAGAACCGTGACATTGAGTCCGAACTGTAGTAGCTTAACAACAAAACGATTTCACGCCTTCGCGTGCAGAGCCGTGACGTTCGGGCACGTCTACACTCGCCCAGACGCAAGTCAAACTCACCAAGAGCACCCAACATCTCCCATTCTCGGATAGCAATACAAGCTACATCACTAATGGACTTCCTACTAAGGGCATCAGCCACAAAATTGGCCTTTCTCGGATGATAGTGTAACTTGAAGTCATAATCTTCTATGAACTCATCCACCTCCTTTGCCTCAAATTCTAGTCATTCTGTGTAAACAGATATTTTAGACTCTTATGATCCGAAAATACTTCAAACCTCTCACCATAAAGATAGTGCCTCCAAATTCTCAAGGAAAAAATCACAGCTGCTGACTCTAAATCATGAGTAGGGTAATTCCTCTCATGTGTTTTCAACTACCGCAAGCCATAGGCTATTACTTTCCCCTCTTGCATCAATACATAACCCAGACCCTCTCGTGAGGCATCATAATGCACTGAATAGCCCACACCCCTCTCCGGAATAATCAAAACTGGAGCGGTGGTAAGTCTAACCTTAAGCTCTTGGAATGACTTGTCACAAGTCTCACTCCACACAAATTTGACCCCTTTCCGCGTCAATCTAGTCAAAGGCGAAGCTAGACTGGAGAAATTCTTCACAAACCGACGGTAATACCCGACCCACCCCAGAAAACTGCGAATCTCAAAAACATTCTTAGGCTGTGCCCAATCTTGCACTGCTTCTATCTTGGATGAATCTACAGTCATCCCTTCCTCGGATACCACATGGCCTAAGAATTTAACCTCTCTTAGCCATGACTCACACTTCCCAAACTTAGCATACAGCTTATGGGCTCTAAGAAATTCAAGCACCACTCGTAGGTGTTCCTCGTGCTCCTCCTCAGAAGGTGAATAAATCAGAATGTCGTCCATGAAAACGACCACAAAGCGACCTAAGGACTCCTAGAAAATCCGGTTCATCAAGTCCATAAACATAGCCGGTGCATTGGTGAGCCCAAAAGGCATTACCAGAAACTCATAATGGCCATACCGCGTATGGAATGCCGTTTTTGGGATATCCTCCTCCCTGACCTTCAACTAATGGTAACTCGATCTCAAGTCTATCTTAGAGAAGCAACGGGATCCTTTCAACTGATCAAACAGATCGTCTATACGAGGCATAGGGTACTTATTCTTAACCGTAACCCTGTTCAACTTTTGGTAATCAATGCAAAGTCTCAAAGCCCCATCCTTTTTTTAGCAAAGAGGGCCGGTGCTCCCCAATGCGAGGTACTAGGGCGAATAAAACCCTTATCTAGCAACTCCTAGAGTTGAATCTTCAACTCACTCAACTAGACTGGGGCAAAACGATACGGTGCCATGGAAATTGGTGCCGTGCCAGACACTAAGTCAATAGAGAACTCAATCACTTGATGGGGTGGTAAACTCACAAGATCCTTGGGAAAAACGTCCGAGTACTCACAAACCACTCTTGGCAACTCAGTCCTGGTCTCATCACACTCACTACTCATAAAGCTAGTGAGAAGACAATTAGGCTCACTCCGTCCTCGCAGATCATACACCGGTGGTAAAACCCTACCAACTCAATCTCCCAAGAAATAAAAACAATCACCGCTTAAGGTACATACAGTAACCCTCTGACGGTAGCAATCTATAACAGCCCGGAATGACGATAACCAGTCCATACCCAAAATCACATCAAACCCAGACATATCCATAAATACAAAAGAAAATGGAATTCGACGATCGGCGACCTCTATATCACAACCCCAACACCCCTGTTTCAGAACCATCTCGCCTCCAATGGTGATACAACACAAATAGGAGATGCTAATTGCGCTAACTCCAACCCCAAAACAGATGCAAATGCAGAAGATATAAAAGAGTAGGATGCACCCATATCAATTAACACATTAGCAACCGAGTTGCAAACCAGAAAGGTACCTCTCAAAACAGATGGAGCCGATACAAGATCTGGCGCAGTAACAGCATATATGCGCCCTATAGGTCTCTGATCCACCTGCTCACCTCTCGGAGCATATGGCTGCTGCACAGACTGAGCCGAGAAGGCTCCTTAATTGGCCCTCGAGGCCTGAACTGACTGCGCTGGCTGGTGACTTTGTGTCTGTCTCAAACTAGACGCACCAATGTGCCACCCAACTGCGGGCAAAACCTCTTCAGGTGCCCCGCCTGCCCACACTGATAACAAGTGAGTGGCTGGCTCTGAGAACGAGCCGAAGATGAAGCTGCACGCTGCCCTTCTCCTCTCTGTGGGGAAGCTAGAGACTTGTGGCCTAGCTGACCACATTTGTAACAAGTAATGTCTCCCTGACTGCCTCTCCCAGAACCCGAACTCGGTACTGGAAAGGTAGATCTTGAATGCACTCCCTAGGACTGCTGAGGGTTAGAACCCCTCTGCCTCTTACCGTCCCCCTGGCCATCCTGACTCCTCCTGAAGCCCCTCATCCTCTCCTCTCTGTATGCATGATAGTCCAAGATGGGCAGCAGCCTCCACAAGGCGCCCATAATCTCTAATCATGGACTTGGCAACTCGAAAACATGAGTCCGGTCCTCAATTTCTTCTCAAACTCCAGACAACGGCGCTCCTCGGTCGCCACTAACTCAGGTGCAAATCTAGATAAACTAGTAAAAGTGGTCTTGAACTCCGCCACTGGTGTATTCAACTGCTTAAGCTGAGAAAACTGATCCCTCAGCTTTTCCCTTACTGTAAACCGGTAGATACTTGTCCTGGAAAACTTCAACAAAGGCTTCCCAAGTCCCTCCAATGCGCCCCCGCACATACTTCCACCACTGACTTGCATCTCCCTTCAGCTGGAAGGACGCAAAAGTCACTCGCAAACCCCCGTCTTCGATGCCAAGCATGTCAAACGTCTTCGTCATCTGCTCAAGCCACTCATCAACCTTCAGTGGCTCCTTAGGGTCACCCAAAAATTTGTCCGGATTCGACCGGAAGAACTCCCTCTTCAGAAATGATGGCCCTGCCTCAGCTACTTGGGCCTGGACTTGATTCTCAGCTCGGAGAATGTCCATAGACTCCCTCAATGCTCTTGCCATTTCACGGGCTAAGGCACCATGGCCTGCTGACCAACCGGTTCGGCCACATTGGCCTGACCCACTCCTTCCTCCTGTGTTGGAATCTCATTCGGTATAGGCATCTCTTACCTCCTAAGCCTACCGCGCCTACCACCACGACCTCATCCTGACATCCTAATAAAGGTAACAAAGACATTAGCACATTCACAAATGTACCGAAGCTATTTCACTCATGTCCTAATACGATGGAAACTGTAATTCACTCCACATAAGCACATAATCACATAAACACATACGAATTTCATTTCCGGATAATGACCGTCCCGTGGCGTTGCTAGAGTTCTGGTTAGAAACGGCAGTGATCAAGTGCTTTTCCAACAGGACTCCCAAAAACCCATAGACCCGATCAACATCCTAGAAACTAAATCCCATACCCATATAGTCACATAAACATGTTATCACATAAGCATATAACATTACACTTAAGTCTCTAACAAGCGAGACAAACCCATTGTGGGACTAACCACTTCCCACGTACCCAAAGTATTCAAACCTGGTAGGCTCTGATACCAAGTTGTAACGCCCTCAAAATATAACTTAAAACAATTATTCATAAGATCCACAAACATGCTAGAAAAGATATAATTCATTCATCAGAGTCTTCCTTACAAAAGTTGTTACATGTAACTCTAACTTCTAACAACTAAATAAGTGCCCTACGGGCTTACATCTTTCTAAGTATAACTTGGTTACAACAAGAGAGGGTCAGAAGCCCTTTACAATTTAAAGCCCTCAGCTTGGAAAGAAAACATATAAACATAAAATAAAACAACAAAATAGAGATTTCAGCCCCAAGACCTCTCAAGCTAGGACCTTGGAGGCGGCATGTCACCTGTACCTGAAAAATGGTGTCTCAAGTAGGGTGAGCTAAAGCCCAGTAGAGATATGCTAAACAATATATGAGAAATAACTAAAACATTAGCATTTGATAAATGTTTAACACTTATAAACTGTCACACCCAAACCTCGGTATGACCGGCTGTGGCCCACAGGGCCCTAGCCCAAGGCACACGTAAGCCTAAATACGAAACCATACACATTGAATAACTATAAAATAGTCCATTAATAAATAACCAAAACTCAATCCAGTGTCATGCCACGAGTATAAACGGCAAAATCAATCGTAATCAATACCACCCAAACTTATGGGATAAAAACAACCTACATATCAAAATAATCCTAAATGAACCCCAATAAAAATAAATATAAATATGCACAAACTTGACATAATAGTCTAAAACAAAATAAATGAATGTCCTAGAGGTCCATGCAATTGAGTCCCCGCTACGCCATGAGTCCACTCTAAATCCTTCTAACACCTGGAAATGATAAACAACTAAGTCAGCTGATAGCTCAGTGAATAGCAACATGGATAGTATATACAGTTTTGAAAACAGGGATCAATTCCAAAATAAGATATATATCACAAAAACTAGATTGGCATACAGTTTGGTAAAGAGAATCCGTTTCAAAAAGAAGGTTCCACAGTTTAACAGTTAAAATACTCATGTTTTCGAGAACATGATAAATGACATTTTTCACTTAAAACAGATTACAACATGAACACCAATAATTTTCTGGGTACCAAGAAAATAACAAGTAACATGTCGCACAGTTCTCAAGGCTATAAGCCTTGTTGGATCCAATACCGAACTAAGAGTCATCCTCAGGGTGGCAACCTTGGGCCTTTTCTCAAAGACGATTCGATTGAAGGTCACCTAGCTTAATCTAAGTCTTTTCCTTACAATCGTTGAGCACTAGAGTCATCACGGCCCAACCCGGATCTGTTCCCTAGTGGCCAGAGTCACCACACACAGTGGAATAAATTTCCTGGACTAAATACACAGATGGTCCCAATAATCAATACACATCAGTTTCGCAAAACATGGTAGTTCATCATTATAAACATGAGACCAAAACAAATAGTTTATAGTATGCCAAGTTCACACATGTTTCAGAAATAATTTGATTCCATTGATAATATAATAATTTATCAAAACAGTTTAGTCATGAAACAACAATTTAATTTTCCAACAGTTCAGGGTAGGGGAACATTTATAAAAATATGTAGCATGAAACTACTCACCTGGAAACGAAATAATGTAATCCTCGAATAGAGTATAAAAGTCCAACTAGTGCCCTGAACCAAGTATAAAAACTACACGTCACTACTAATTTAAAAATACTAAAGAATAGGAACTAAGTAACCTCAACTAAAGCGCACTAACATGACTCAACCCAACTCACCGTTACTCTTAAATATTACCTAAATTCATGTTCTTCAAGGTCTAAAATCACCCAAGACTTGGGTTCCGGTCGAAACTTAATTAAATGTGACTTTGAGATAAAATAGAATTTTTGATAGGTTTTCCCAAACTGTTCACTAACTCTGAAAATTAAAAACCCACTCTACACCATTCGAAAAATTCGAAAACCGTCCAAATATCAACTAATATATCCTAAGTTTCAAAACCAATTGGTTTTACTTGATTTGCTTAACAAAACAATTATTTACAATTAATTATGCCCAAATAGGTTGATTTCTGCAGCACTTTAAATAAATTAACGGTTCTCTTAGTATACAGGAGCAATCAATGCAAGGCCAAAAACGTAAGAAACTAGACTCGTAACCGGTTCTAATGAGGCTGATTTAATAATTTTTCGGATTTATACCCAAAGAGAACAACACTCCCGAATTTACTGTTTAAACCAGTTTTCTGGACAGATTTGAACCCATCAGTTTATATGGATTTTGACTCCCAAAAATTATGAAAGAATTCAGATATGCAATTCAATATGTAGTTGATCTACTGTAAAAATTTTAGTTCAAAATTCATTCGTTTGATATGGTTTCATGATTTCTAAAGTTTGCTGGCAAATTAATATTCTTAAGAGCAACGTTATGAATTCAATTAAAATTTCTAGAATACTATCCCAATCAGCCAATCCATTACTTTTTCTTCCACCAACTCACAACACTTACAAGCACCATAACTATGTAAACAACATATTATAATAGAACAAGAATAGATTGATTAATACCTTAAAGAGTTGTTGAGACACAAGGGTGCTTTCTCTCCCTCTCTCTTTTCTATCTCTTGCTCTCTCTTCCTCTCTCACGTTTCTACTGCTGCTGCTGCTATAGTGTTGATTAGGAACCCTAGGGTTGTTATATATAAATATATAAAAACAAAACTCTAAATAATTATCCTTTGTTTTATATTATTTTTTTCTCTCCATTAATTTAAATAAAATACAAATATTATTAGATCAACATATGCTTACTAATTTGACACCTATTTATTTATTTATAAATAATAAATTTTGCTTCTAAATTAAAGACTTTCACCATAAATTTATTTTAGGTTTTAAAATTAGTTAAACGACCCTCCAATAATATTTAATTTGCACTTAAAGATTCACAATAAAATATTTGAGATGGCAAAATTATTATTATTTAATTATTTACTAAATCTTTATATTCGGGTTCTTACATAAACCATCTTAAACCTTTTCCATAATCAATCAACATTAGTACCCATATTTCAATTCACTTCCAGTTATTATCCAAGTCAATTCATTGACATAATTCATTATCATATAAACAGGTCAAAATGAGACTACAACTCATTCATCAACACTTCAATCATAAACATCATTCATATACTTCCATATCTTTGCCATTTTATAGATCTACATCCGAAGAAACCGGCACCCAGATAAATAAGATTTCAGGACTTTCACCCAGGACACTCCAGCCAACTTAATTATCAATGGAGTCCATCCCCTATCTCCTCCCAAACAATGGAGTACATTCCCTATCTCCTTCCACACAAAGATACATATACAATGTATTAAACATGTTGACATATACAATGACCCAACAATTCACATATTCAATATTGATATCCAACCGTTATATTAAATGACATCAACCAAGTGATTAGTTTCAATTCACCTAATCATTATGCAGTTTCTACAACAATCATGGCTATCTTCCACCGATAGCCCAAAACAGTTATTTCTAAACAGATAAATAAATTTATCAAACATATAACTTATTAACTTTTCCATAGGTGAGTGATTCATCAATCCAACTACACTATTTAATCACAATTCCTCCAATTCCACAATTCCCAAATCAATTTCACATTTCCATAATTGACTTCATTAATTATACAAATGATTTATTCAATTCAAATTAGGGCATTAATCCCCCTTTTTCAACTATTGCATCCAAGGCCAAATTTCATCAATTATACACAAATAACCCCATTTCAAGACCTCATATACCCAGTGGAGACCAAAACTAGAAAAACCCCTTTTTCATAATTTCAAACTCAAAACCCTAACTTTCACCAAACTTCCCATATCCCACCATTTATACAAATGACCAACATTTATGTTAAAACTCATCATAAAGAGTAGTTTATTCCTACCTCAAATGAAGAAGCCCAAAGAAGAAGAAGAGAAAAACTCAAGATGCTCCAAACTTGAATTTCTTCGGATCAAAATGAAGCCCACGTAATGCTCTACTTTTTTAACAAAGGAAAAAAGGGTAGAAAACCTCTAGAACAAGGTGCATTTGTAGAAAGAGAGAGAGAGTTTAGAGAGACAGACAGTCGGATTTAGGGTTTGGAGTGAAAAGGAGATGAAAAAGTGATATAAAATCACGCTGCTGCGATCTGATATATACGGGGCTTACTCAAGCGAAGGAGTGGTCGCTCAAGCGACCAGACACAAAAGAACCTTGCTCGAGCGCAAGAAGCGTCGCTCGAGCCAACAATGTAAAGCTTCAGGTCTGCAACGCAAAAGCACGCTTGAGCGCAATAATTCTCACTCGAGCGACGGGTGCAAGAATGCTCGCTCGAGCGAAGAATACCGACCTTCAGGTCTTACATAGATGCAGACGCACGCTCGAGTGCAAGAGTGCTTGCTTGAGCTAAGAGACACACAACACAAAGCTCGCTCGAGCGAAGAAGGCAAAACCTGGGTAGCAACCATTTGTTTCCACTTACGACCAACCTGTACCAAACTCGCCCAATACATTCCAAAACTCAAATACAAGGAATTAAAGGATGGAGACAAGACATAGACAACAACATACAACCATGGAACCCGAGTCTGGAATACAATAAATGATGGGGAAAAAACTGGGATTGCAATTTTTTTTATATTATGATTATCAAATTTAAACTGATAACAAATTTAATTTGTGTGTTTGGTTTTGCTTTTCGTATTGTTTTTTTTTTGGTGAATTTTTTTGAGATTTTAAGCATTTTTTTTTCTTTTTTAAAAATACTTACCTGTTGACAATAATAAATTGATATCATAAAAATTATACCTTTTATGTATATTGATATTAGGTGTAGCGAAAAAATAAAAGAAAACTTGCTTAAAATATTAACAAAATATGAAAAAGAAAAACAAAAATAAAATTTTCTAAAATTGGACAATCAGCCCACGGTTGGCCAATTATATTAGTGATAATTAGCTCACGCCCCTTCCGCATATATGAATAATTTTTTTCCTTTCTTCAATTTTAATAATTTTTTCCCTCTCTTAAATTTTCTATTTTTTTTCTTCTTATGATTATCAAATTAAAACTGAATCTTTGTATTTTTTTAGAGTTTAGTGAATTTTTTTAATATTTTTTTCATAAAAATAATACCATTTATGTATATTGATATTAGGTGTGCCGAAAAAATAAAAAAAACTTGCTTAAAATATTAAAAAAATATGAAAAAGAAAAAAAAACAAAATTTTCTAAAAAGTGTTTTTACACGACCAAAATCAAACAATGTTATTATATTGTCTGTGATGGGACAATAACCTCAGTATTATCTGTTGAGAAATTTATTTATCTGTTGAGATTATCTGTTTTGGGCTATTGGTGGAGGATAGCCATGATTGTTGTAGAAACTGCATGATGATTAGGTGAATTGAAACTAATCAATTGGAATATGTCATTGAATATGACGGTTGGATGTAAACATTGAATATGTGATTGAATTGGTCATTGTATATGACAACGTGTTTAAATACATTGTATATGTATATTGTTTGGGAGGAGATAGGGGATGGACTCCATGGATAATTAAGTTGGCCAGAGTGTCCAGGGTGAAAGTCCCGAAATCTTATATATATTTGGGTGCCGGTTCCTTCGGACGTAGTTCCGTAAAATGGCAAGATATGGAAGTGTATGAATGATGTTTATGATTGAAGTGTTGATAAATGAGTTGTAGTCTCATTTTTAAATTGTTTATATGATAATGAATTATGTCAATGAATTGACTTGGGTAATAGCTAGAAGTGAATTGAAATATGGGTATCAAGGTTAATTGATTATGGAAAAGGTTTAAGATGGTATATAAGTGTTAAATATTTATCGAATGCTAGTGTTTTAGTTAATTCTCATATACTGTTTAGCATATTTCTACTGGGCTTTGGCTCACCCTACTTGGGACACCATTTTTCAGGTACAGGTGACATGTCGCCTCCAAGATCTTAGCTTGGGAGGTTTAGGGGTTGAAGGCCTCATTTTGTTATTCTGTTTTGATGTTAAATGTAAATTCAAGATGAGGGCTTTATATGTAAAAGGGTGAACTCTTCTTTTGTTGTGACCAAGCAATGACTTGGAAAGATGTAAGCCCGTGGGGCACATATTTTGTTGTTTAAAGTTAGAATTACATGCTATAGTTTCAAGATAAACATTTATGAAAATGTAATGCATGTAATATCTTTTGTAATACTAACTCTGATGAATGAGAATAGAACTTTTCTATTATGTTTTATGGATCTTATGAATAGTTGAGCTATGTCTTTTTTTTTTTGAGGGTGTTACACTTTGTTTAAGGAATTGTGTTATGATATCCATTACTTATTTGAGTACATGCAAAAACTACATGAATTGATTTTGAAAGAGTTTGGGTTAGTACAAATTTTGCAAGAAATGCTGAAAATCTTTTCATTTTCTCTTTGTTTTTGTTTTGGAAAATATCCAGGCATTGCAGCTTGGACAAGAGCCATATTCTCCATATGGATCCAGCAGTCAAAGATGTCACATGTGTTTACAATCTGATCCACTGCATAAAGTGATGGAGCGATTGGCAAATCCAGGTTATTTTCATTCTCTCTTCTTTATGCTATGTGAAATGTGCTAATTTTGTGAGCAACTAAAATTTGGAGTATATGAATGTATGATAAAAGCTGTTGGGTTTTTGATAAAATTAAAAATATGATTAGGAGTTACTCATGCCTACCCCATCTATCAATAAATGAGACTCTTATGTGTTCCTTTTGGGAAAATTGATGTGTTCGACAGTAATTAATTTGAAGGGTAGTGTGAATAATCAACCTGGTATTGGGGTTGGAATTCTGTTCTACTTGGATTTTGAGAAGCCAGTTGGTTTCATTGAGTGTGTTAAGTGTTTACGGTTTTCTGTGTGAGCTAAATGTATATTTTGGTTAATTGGGAAACATATTCTGTGAATTGTCCTTGGACTAGGGGATTGCTGTTATGTTTGTTAAATTGACCTAGAAAAACTTTGGCTATGTTTGGTTTAGGGGTGGAATCATAATTCCCCCTTCCTATTTCAATGCTGTGTTTGGATATAATTTTCAAAAATTGATTCCACGCCTACGTTTGAAAATTCTTTTCAGAACATGTTTGGAAAGTAGAGTTTTTGAATTTTAAATTTTGAAATTTGGTTTATCCGGTCGTCCGCCCGGACAGTTTTTAAATTTTTGAGTCTACCCGATCATCTGCTCGGATGTCCGGCCGGTTGAACGGAACAGTGCTTTCTTTTTCTTTTCTTTTTTTTTGCAATCAAAAGTAATTTTAAAGCACTAGCTAAATATTTTTTTAACAAAAAAAATATTTTCGGAATTTTTTGAATTTTTTAAATAAAAAATACAATAATTATTTTTTTGAATTGAATTTTAAAAGGAGTTTGGTTATGAGTTTTGAGTAGAATTTTTAATAGAGTTTTGAGTTGTGTGTTTCTTTACGAGTTATAAGTTTTTGAATTAAGTTTTGAAAACTCTTTTTAAAACTTATAACCAAACAACTTCTTATTTCAAAACTCATTTCAAAAATTCAAAAATCAATTCAAAACTCTTTTCAAAACTCATAATTAAACAAATTTTCTCTTTTTTAATCATGATTCAGCAACTCACAAACTCAAAATATAACTCCATTCTCAAATCATGATTCTAAAACTAAATCAAACGCTACCTTTATTTGTAGTTTAGCTGTTGTAGCCATGGATGACTCCAAATGATAAGTGCAATATCAAATATCTATTACATGGTTTTCTTGTGCAGGTCTTTCTAGATTTAGCAACATACTCCGAGTTATGCCACTTTCTTTGGTAGTTAGCTAAAAAACTAGCTTATTGATTAAAATAAACCTACAGAAAAGCCAATGCTAAAAAAATTAGTTTGATTGGCACACTGCTAGCTTTTTGGCTTTTTTGATAATTTTTTAACATAAGTATATTAGGTAACCTTTGCTAGCATTTTGGCTTTTTTTTAATACAAAATGACCAATTTGACCAGGATATTGAATTCCAATGATGGAATAAGGAAGATGGGATAAGGCCAAAATAGGAAAACATCAAAATTGGCTGGGCTGACTTGTTCATTGGGCTTTTGGGCAGGAAATAAGCCAATTAGTGGCTACAGTCGGCTTTGTTTATCAAAATAAGTGTTTTTTAGCTAATAACTTGGCATTTAAGATCATCCCAAAGGAAATATTTCATATATCTCGATCAAGTATTCATTACATTTTTCATTATTTCTTCACAGGGGTTAGACGGCTTATTGTTATGGAGGCTGGTAGCAAGCGTGTAGAAGGAATTATAACAATCGGTGACATCTTCAGATTCTTGCTCGGTTAGTGGACAGACTGACAGCTTTAGGGGCTTGTAATGGTGGCTTTGCACTCAAATTGTGTTTTCCTATAACTATCATTGTTGTACCTTTGTGGAAAGCTTTCTCACCCTCAATGATTTGTTTTCATTTTTTTTTCCTCTTTCCCAAATATACCATTGGATTAGCCTCCAGCATATTTGCTTGGTCTTTTACCATATTAGGCGAAAGATAGAGAGGCCTGTAAATTGCAAGGATTGGGCTTTGCCCCATACTCTATTCATCTCCCAAATTGTTGTCTCGACTAAATTGTGCGATGCTTCTATAGCTGCTATTTTTGTGAACAGCATGGAACTAAGTACTAGTTGACATTTCTATGCTGTTATTCGTAGAAAAGAGTGGAATAAAAATAAACCAGAGACGGATATTAGATGGTTAGAATTGTTCTTATGCTTATTTCATGGACCTGTGATTGGTGTTGCAGCCGCTAATCTTCGTGCTGTGAATTTTTTTACTCTTTTTGTCGATGTTTTTTTTTTAAGGCATATGACCTACATTTCCTTTTGAAAAAGGTGTGTTCTATTTAGTCCCATAACCTTTTGTTTATATCCAAAAATCCTGTGCGTGTTTTTCTTTTCTCTTTCTCTGTGCTTTCATTTTTCTGTCTTTTTCTCTTCTTGATTTTTGGAGAACGACGACCACATCTATCTTCTCTTTCTCTTTTCGATCTATAGTCACCGATGACCAGCGATCACCGTCGATTGGGATTCACCGACAACCACCGACAACTGACTCATTGCTTTATCCTCACCAACAGTGAAAGAGATGAGTTTCTAGCAAAGAAGATGAGTAGATCTATTTAAATCTGATGTAGAGCTACTTAGATTTACATTAGATGTGAGTAGATTTACATCAGATCTGGTTAGATTTGAACCAAAAATAGTTGTTGGAGTACAATCCTCTCTATATTTGTTTCTCTTCTTAGATTACATAGTTCTTTTTTCTTGTTTTAAAGGAGAAAATTTTCAGATTCTGAACAAGTTATTTTTGAGTTTTAGTTATAAGCGGTGAAAATTGTAAAATTTTACAGTTTCAATTTTTTTGGTGCTAAAATAAATTATGGTTTAAACCTGTAAAATTTTACATTTTCGTAACATGCTTTAGAATTCAGTTTGATTAATAAGAATAAATGCTTAATAGAATAATACTTTGAAACTGTAATATTTTACAGTTTCAAAACTTATTTTTTAGTTTGATTAATATTGGAGATTATTTGCTTAAACCCTACATTTGTTTTTTCCATTATTGTTGTTTTTTGTTGTTATGTTTTTTCCCCCCTTTCAGTTTATCAATATTTAGTACATTTTATTATATTTTTTCACTCTAATTTCTCTATTTATTATTTATTTTTTCAACAATATTTTGGACATTCTGTGAGCCTTCGATGATGTTCTTGACGTTCAATGAATGTTCTCGACATTCCAGCGACTTCTAGTAACGTTTAGAACACTTTGGTGATACGTGATAAAGGTGGTATCAGAGCAACGGTTAGACAAATTAAAGAGATAAATATTTACCTACGATGTTAGTCCTTTTTTGAATATTTACCTGTGACGTTAGTCCTTTTTTGTAAAATCTCACGTTTATTCTGGTGATGTAGGAATGTTTGAGATTAACCTTGATAAGACATTTTAGGAGGAGCTTTGGGCCATTAATTTGGAGAATATTTTAGCAGAGCACCCCGCCCTCGCCTCACCTGAAGGATGGGGAGACTCGGAGGATATAATTAGGAGACTACATCTAGGTCTTGCCCAATAGATGGGTCGGCCGATATATATACAGATTGATCCTACTGATGTACCATACTTACTATGGAGGCAACGCCGTGCCTATACACACGGACGATTTGTCGGACCCACCTATGTCCTCAGCCTTGCCCTAGGCTATGACCGCTCGCACTACATCATTGGCCTTTTGCCCCAAGATTTTGTGGCAAGAAGGGGAAATGTGTACCCCGAGGACTACATTTTTACCATTGTCCGTAAGCCTTTGGAAATTATTAATATTCAAAATGTTGATTTTAGTAATGACCTATCATACATTGAGCAACCGAGATGGATAGTCGATCGAGCATTTTGGGGCTACATACAGTCCGTTCCTGTATACACTGTCCAGGCAGCGTAGATGTGTTTTGGTGTGGTACAGTTAGGATGGGAATTTGAGTTTTTTATACAATACTACTTCCCGTGGTTGTTTGACCTGTTTGACCCACCACTCTAGATTTACTAGAAGAAAACCTATTTTTGTACGCTAACCATGATTTGTTCTAATCCTTTTTTTTTTTTTTTTTTTTTTTTGTTGTACCACAGGGATGAGATACTAACATATTTTGACTTTAGAACAAGGATGTAATATTAATTGTAAAAATAATAAAGTTGGTATTTTATATATATTGCGCTATATATATGTATATGTTGCGTTATGGATGTAATGTCCCGTTTATTACTTTGTAGAATGGCCAATAATGTTAACGGAAGCGAGTCATCAGTCAATGGTACTGAATCGATGAAAGAATCATGGAAAGAGCGGTTACTAACTTTTTGCAAGCCTTGCAGACCAACATCAACAATGGGATGCTGGAATGGAGAGAAGAGACGGTTTCCATAAAACAATTCCAGGATCTGAAACCCATCACATTTACTGGTGGTCCAGACCCAATCGTAGCAGACGCTTGGGTTAAAGACATGAAAAAGATTTTTCATGCTCTACCCTACGCCAAAAGACAGAAGGTGACTTTCGCTATTTTCACTTTTAAAGATAATGCACATGAATGGTGGCTTCTTACTATGGAGATAGAAGAAATTGTGACTTGGGCAAGATTCTTGGAAGTATTTTATAAATACTTCCTAGATTCATTGCGGGAACAAAAGGCATCGGAATTCATACATCTACAGCAAGAAACTATGACGGTGGCCGAACACAAGAGCAAGTTCACACAACTCGCTTGGTTTGGGACATATGTCATCCCTACCAAAGCTCGAAAAGCTAGAAAGTTTGAAGCAGGATTGGATGTTGAAATCAAAGATAGGCTTGAGGTTTTGAAATTGCCAACCTATGCGGAAATGGTTGATCGGGCATACATTGCAGAAAAGGAGATTAAAGCCTCGCGTTTTGGGAAACTGTAGACACCCCATTTTTGACCGACCTTAAGACTCAGACGTCAACAACTGAGCGCTTGGTGATGTTGCATATTGTGCTCGTTCTGGAGTTTCAGAGTCTCGGCTGCGAGCCTTGCCTCCAGACTTCGAGGCTCTTTTGTGCTTTGCCTCGGTTTGCGAACCAGGTCCTGTTTTCTCTGTTTTCTCTTCCCGAAGGGAGGGAGAGGTCTCGTAGACCATCTCTCAGTGGCCGTAGGCTACGTTTCGTGGTCGTAGGCCATTTTTCCTGTTTGGAAGCCAGTTTCCGGTTTTCGGAGCCGTCGGCCGTGTTGCCTCGGTTCGGGACCGCTTAACTACCTCTGTTTGCTCCGGTTTTTGGGACACACCTTGTTTCCTCTCCTTAGAGGGACACTATGGCCCGGGAGACCACCTTCGTGGTCATACGCCACCTCCGGTGCTTCACAGCTTGTTTTCAGGGCCCCGGGCCGCGCGTTTTGGCCCCCGAACCCTCGTTTTGCATCGGTTTGGGTTCATTTTTGGTATGGACCTTTGTTTCATTGCTAGGAAGGTGGTAGGATGGTGCGAGACCAGAAATTCTTGTGAAAACCATTTTCTCTCTCCTCCAGCCGGTTTTTTCTGACAGAAAGCTGGTTTTCTTACTTTTGGCCACAATTTTTGGTTTTTTCATACCACCATTGTGTTGTGCACACCTGGGAGGCCACCAATATGGGTAGGCTGACCAGTATTTCTTCTTGCCCCTTTTGAACCTTGCTAGAAAGCTGGTTTTCTTCTCTCCTGGGTCACTTTTTCTGGTTTTTCACCCTGCAGCTGTATTCTACTCATCTGGGAGGCCACCTTTCTGGTATGGCCGACCAAAAATTCACCTTGACCCTTTTGAACCCTGGTCGGCCGACTAGGGCATGTGGTCGGCCGACCACTTGACCTGGTCGGCCAGCTTCCTCCTTTTTGGCTTTTTCAAGTGCTTCACAGTTGTGCCAGCTGTGAAGCATTTGATCCACTATTCGAGATTTTGACCATCTTTTTGATCCTTTTTAGTTGGTTTTGACCCCCTTGCTTAGCTTCTTGGAGAAGCTTGACTCTTTTGTCAAGCTTCTTGAGGAAGCTTGACCCTTTTGGTCTAGCTTCCTCAAGAAGCTTGACCCTTTTGGTTAAGCTTCTTTGAGAAGCTTTGAACCCCTCTTAAGGCTTCTCCAAGAAGCCTTGGCTCTTCTCCTCTATAAAACCAACTCTCTATCTCCATTTGCAAGGGTTAGAAAAAACCAGCTGAGGCATATACATACAACTCTCCATATCTCTCTCATCCAAGCTCAAAACACCCTTGTTCTTAGTCATTTACACTACACCTCATAGCCTACCACCTCCACCATCCATTCCAGTACTTTGGGACTGATTTGCAGGGGTTGAAGGTTCACCAACTTGGTCCAGAAGTTGTTGCATTGCTGTGATACAAGGGTAAGTATCCATTTCCCCTTTTCTTGCATTATTTTGCTCCATAGCTTAGCCCTATTTGCAAGCATTTTTGGGTTTTGTTATAAACTGTAAAGTGTCTTATTTTGAGCTTCTCTTGAAGTTTGATTAAGGATACTCTTCTGTTTGAGGTCTCCTACATCCTTGTATGCTTCATCTCTCTTTTAGGGCTTATTTTGCATGATATCTTAGCCTTACTTGCAAGAATTTTTGAGATTTTCCATGAACTAAAAAAAGTCTTATTTTGAATCCCTCTTGAAGTTTGATTAAGGGCATTTTTCTGTTTGGGGTCATCTTCCTCCTGGCATGCTTCATTTCCTCATGATTAGGGCTATGCATTAGAGCATTCACATTGGCCTTGGTTTGGCCTCTTAGTCACTGACCTTGTCTTGTTTGTTGGCCCTTTTGGCCTTCCAAAGAGCCCCTTACTTGCATGTTGTGAAGTCACTTTTTAGGCCCAATTTGGTGAGTTTCAAGGTCTGCCTTAGCTCTGTCCGGAGCTTCTTTGACCATATTTTGTGTCCCTCATACATGTGTGGAACAATCCTCCTCAAGGCCTTTCAAGAGGACCTTTCATTGCATGCTTCCTTGACCCATTTCAGGGCCTTTTTGGTGAGTTTAGGGCTGTCATAATTGATTTCCAGAGTTGGTTTTGCCATGTTAAGTGTTCTTGTTGTATGTGTTGAGTAACTCCTTGCATGGCCCTCCAAAGGAGCTCATCATTTTTGCATGCATTGGATGCATCTCAGTGGTTATTTGGGGTTTATTTGACATGCCATGTTACTGTTTTGGGCTAGTTTGGTGACTTCTCTTATGCTTCATGTACATGCCATGTAAACCATGCTTACTAGCCTAGGTTGCATGTTGTTTTAGCCCTTCATGTTAGCACTTTTTGGCCATGCTTTGAACTAATATTGTGCATATTTTGGGACTGCCTTGGCTCTGTCTTTGTACTTCATGATCAAATAATGCTTGCTTTGCATGATTATAGTTCAATGCATTTGCCTAGTTTTGAGTTTCGGGGCCTCTTTCATGCATTGGGTGCCATATTTCCATGATTCGGGACCATTGCGCATCATATTTTAGTTCTGGAAATTGCATGTTTGCATGCCATCTTTCATCCCTTGCCATGCTTTGGTAGAGTGGCATTTGATGCCTTAGGTTCGGTCCTTGGTATTCGTGCAGGTGTGCACGCATTTCGGTTGTCTCATTTTCATCTAATGGCCACTGATGTGAGTGTGGCTGAGGTCCATTCATGTTGGTGTAAGTCCATCGTGCATTGTGTATGCCATTTCAGTCCATAGCATTGCGTATGCTAGGTTGCATGTTAGAGCATTGTGTATGCTATGTTACATCGAGCATTGTGTATGCCATTTCATAGCATTGCGTATGCTAGGTTGTATGTTAGTCGCATTGTGTATGCCATCTCATTTGCATTGTGTTTGGGATAGGAGTTAGCCCAAGCACGGGAAACGAGAGACGTTTCGTACTCCGAGTGACGGAACGTGTCTCAATTCCCGGTCGCCGACACTCTGGATTACCCATGATGGAGTTTAGGTCTTGTTGTGTTTTCATGTGCATTCATTTCACATCGAGTCGTGCAATTCGACTCCTCGACCATTATGCATCAAGATGCGTGATTGGTGGCACAAGGATCGAGGACTACACTCCCTGAAGAGTAGTCATATGTACATATGTGAGAATACTTTGCCATGCCCCTTTCTTGCTCTCTATTGCAGCAAACTAGAAATCAGCAACTTTCTAAAGCCTTGCACAACATTCCGGGATTAATTGCAAACAGAGGTGAATCGGGGCATCGTAATGGATTTCCGCGCCAGGCAACTCAAGCATGCATCTTTTATCATTCAGAACAGAGCTGAGGCGGTCCATAGGCTTGCATGCTAGTTTATCCACTTTCCTAGTTAATTTGTTAATTTGTTAATTAATTAGGGTTTTGTAATATTTAAATATTTATTCGGACTGTATTATTCTTTCGGACCCTCCGAGCGAGGGCACAATGTTGTAATAAGTGTGCGTGTGTGTGATGTATGTCTTCCAACCCCACGTCTTTCTCCCTTTTATTTACCAGCTTATGATGGCTAGATTAGGGCACGTTTCAATTAGCGTACTTATGCTCGCATGTTTGCATTCATTTATCTGTCTTGCATGCACCGGGCTTGGCGCATCATACTAACTGCATTGTATTTCAATTCCAAGTTGAATATGTGTTAGCTGTAGCATCTCATATGCCATTCTTAGAATATCCGAGCCTATCTTAGTTGCATTCTTGTATGTGTTGCATTATGCATTTCAGCATAGTTAGAATTCATGCATGTTTTCTAATTAGCTTCTTTCTTTGGCTTGGAGTACTCGGTAAGTACTTATGCTTTAGCATCCTTGCATGTGTGTGAGTGACTGCCATGATAGCATGCTTACCATGAGGCTATTTTCTTATGTGATATAACTGCCTGAATGCCTGTGGGTGAAGGTTGGGTTATCTGAATTGGAACAATTCATTGATTGCGAGTTTTAAGCCCACTAGATAGTGGCAAATCACATGTTTTCTAAGCCCACTTGAGGGTGGCAAATCCATGTCTTAGCCTACTTGCGAGTAGCATCTTCAAACCGTTTTTCAAAACGAACATGAGATATTTTGTTCCAATTCAGGCGACCCAGTCTATACTTGTATGCTGTGCGCATCACATAGTAATTCTAGGCTAATAACCGGAATAAGAACACATAACGTTTTCAAAACTCGATATCATGGTTAGTAGAGGCCGATCTTTGATCGGGCGAGCGGGGGTGCTCACGAAGTGACCTTCCCTAATCGTACCCAAGTTCCCGAGCCGAGGCAACTTTGGTGATGACGGACACGTGGCCTTAGGCAACGAGTCAGGGTTTCCTAAATTCCCCCAAAATAAAATATTTAGGTGGCGACTTTGTATCTGGCAAAGCAGTCCATGTTTGGCACTTCTTTCAAAAAAATCTATTTTCAAAAATGATTTGCCAGATTTGGACTCTTTGATGATTCATCGGTCTTGCATTGCACTCTGCGAGATTAGATACAGGACCGTGACATTTGAGTCCTGAACTGTAGTGAGCCCATATGAACAAAACGGGATTCCCTCCCCGGACGTTCGGGGACGTCTATAGGAACTAAGCCAAAAGAAGCGATTCTAGGAAAGAGACAACAGAAGATCCGGTGTTGTGCCTCCCAAAAGGGTGAATACGGGCACAACCAACTCAGGTAATCAAGGTTCTACTAACCCCAGAAGTAGCACCATTCCAACTTATCCTACGTGTGGAATGGCTCATTGGGGACAATGTCATCAAGACACGGGAGCATGCTTTAAATACGGTCAAGTTGGCTACTTGCTGAGGGACTATCCAAAGCTAACCAATTCTACAGCCAGCCCCTTTGGCCCAATCAGAAAACCCACAGGACCTGGAGGAGAGAGAAAGGACCAAAAACGCCAAGGAAAGGCTTTTGCCTTAGTACCTGGAAAACTAGAAGTTATTGAAAATGTTGTGTCAGGTATACTTTCTATCTATGGTCATTTAGCTCATGTCCTTATTGACTCTGGGTCAACTCATTCTTTTGTTGCACCACATTTTGCTGCCAAGCTGACATTAACACTCGAACCCTTAGAATATATTTTTTCTATGTCTTTTCCTTCTAGTAATTCCGCCCTTAGTACTGATGTCTACAAATTTTGTGCTATATCCCTAAAAGGCAAAACCTTATACGTAGACTTGATTTCCCTCCGCATTGGGAACTTTGATATGATCTTAGGGATGGATTGGCTGGCTGCCAACCACGCTTCTATTAATTGTAATGCCAAAAAGGTCTCCCTCAGGTTACCAAACTAACCCGAGCTTCTCTTTGATAGGACTGGAGTTTCCAACCCTTCTTGTATTATATCCTCCATGACAACCCAACGACTTCTAAGAAAAGGTTGTTGTAGTTATATTTGTTATGTGATCGATACACAAAAAGAGGTCCCCACCGTTGATGCAATCCTCATGATTCGAGAATTTCCGGATGTCTTTCTTGAAGATCTACCCGTACCAAGGTTGACTGGAAAATCGAATTCACCATTGAAACTCAACCTGGTACCAACTAGTATCAAAAGCCCATTACCGCATGTCAATGATAGAATTGAAATAGCTGAAGACTTAACTCCAGGATCTACTGGACAAAGGCTTCATTCGATTTAGTACCTCACCCTAGGGAGCTCCAGTACTATTTGTAAAAGAAAAAGGATGACATAATGAGATTATGCATTGATTACTGGGAGTTGAAATAAAGTCACCATCAAGAATCCGTACTGTCTGCCACGAATCGATGACTTATTCGATCAACTTCAAGGCGCTCAGGTATTCTCCAAAATTGACTTGCGTTCTAGCTATCATCAACTAAAAGTCAAAATGGAAAGTATCGAAAGACTGCCTTTAGAACCCGTTACGAGCACTACGAGGTTTCTCATCATGCCATTTGGCGTCACAAATGCTCCAGCGGCCTTCATGGACCTTATGAACCGAGTGTTCAAACCCATCTTAATGAGTTCGTCATCGTTTTTATTGACGACATTCTCATATACTCCAAGTCACCGGAAGACCATGAGCAGCACTTGCGAACGGTTCTACAAACACTTCGTAATCACAAACATTATTCCAAGCTGAAGAAATGCAAATTCTGGATCACTAGTGTACACTTCCTCAGTCACGTCATTAACAAAGATGGCACCTCGGTTGATCCCTAAAAAGTTGCAGCAATCGTGGATTGGCCGTGACCTACTAATGTGTTAGAAATTCGAAGTTTCTTGGGTCTAGCTGGCTATTATCGACGTTTCATACAAGATTTCTCAAAGATAACATCACCCTTGACCCAACTAACTCAGAAGAACACACCCTTTGAATGGGCTGACAAACAGGAGTGTTGCTTCCAGGAGTTAAAAAGTAGACTGGTGTTAGCTCTTATACTAGCACTCCCTACAAGAGCAGATGGGTTCGTAATTTATAGTGATCCTTATACAATGGTTTGGGTTGCGTTTTTATGCAAAATGGAAAAGTCATTGCTTATGCCTCGCAACAACTAAAGACTCACGAGAAGAACTACCCAACTCATGATCTGGAATTGGTTGCGGCGATCTTTGCCCTCAAGATTTGGCATCATTATCTCTACGGTGCACCTGCGAAATTTACACTGATCACAAGAGTCTTAAATATCTGTTCACACAGAAGGAACTGAATATGAGGTAACGACGGTGGCTAGAATTTATAAAGGTCTATGATGTAGAGATCTATCACATCTAGGCAAAGCTAACGTGGTGGCAGACGCACTGAGCCGAAAAACGACCAGAAGTTTGGCATATACTCTTGTTTCCCACAAGATCAATGGACTGCTCGCCAACATAACTGTGAAACCTACATTGATTGAAGAAATTAAAGCACGCCAATATGAAGATAAACTTTTGAAGGTCAAAGGAGTACGCCTGATCCTGATTTCACTATAAGCAATGGGATACTGAAATTTTGAAATCGAATTTGCATACCCGACATTCCGAAACTCAATAAGAAAATATTGGTGGAAGCTCATAGCTCAAGATTTGCAGTCCACCCTGGCAACACAAAGATGTACCAGGATCTGAAAGAACACTACTGGTGGACAGGAATGAAAAGAGACATAGCAAGCCATGTCTCCAAATGTCTGCATTGTCAGCGTGTTAAAGCAGAACATAAGAGACATGCAGGAATGCTGCAACCACTCCCTATGGACTGTAGACACCCCATTTTTGACCGACCTTAAGACTCAGACTTTATCGATTGAGCGCTCGGTGATTGCGCATGTTGTGCTCGTTTTGAGGTTTCGGAGTTTCGGCTGAGAACCTTACCCCCGGACCTCAGGACCCTTTTGTGCTTTGCCTTGGTTTGCGAACCAAGTCTTGTTTTCCCTTCCCGAAGGGAGGGAGAGGTCTCGTAGACCATCTCTCAGTGGCCGTAGGCTACTTTTCGTGGTCGCAGGCCACTTTTCCCGTTTGGAGACCACTTTCTGGTTTTCGGAGCCGTCGGTCGTGCGCCTCAGTTCGGGACCGCTTAACTTTCTCTGTTTGGCACGGTTTTTGGTACACACCTTGCTTCCTCTCTCTAGAGGGACACTGTGGTCCGAGAGACCACCTTTGTGGTCGCACGCCACTTTCGATGCTTAACAGCCTGTTTTCGGGGCATCCAATTGCGCGTTTTGACCCTCGAACCCTTGTTTTACATCCGTCTTGGTTCATTTTTGGCATGGACCTTGTTTTCATTGTTTGAGAGGTGGTACAAGGGTGGGAGACCACCTTTTCTCCTTGGAGACCACCTTTCCCCTGCCAACTGGTTTTCTTGTTAGGAAGCTGGTCTCCTTGGTTTTGAGCCACATTTACTGGTCTCCCACCATACCACTAGCTTGCTTTCAGTTGGGAGACCACCAAATAGGACTGCCGACCACCTTTCTTTGAGTTGGACCTTTTGAACTGGTCGGCCGACCAGAGGAAGTGGCCGGCCGGCCGACCACCTGAACTGGTCGGCCTACTCCCTCCAGTTCTGTCTCTGTGAGTTGTTGCCAGCTGTGCTAGCTGGAAGGCACAGACTGGATTCTCCATACACGTGTATGGAGGATCTTGAGCCTTGTTTAGCTTCTTCAAGAAGCTTGAACCCTCTTGTTTTTCTATAAGAGAGGGCCCCCTCTCCTTTAGATAGGTTCAAAATTTTGGTTAAGGCAAAAGCTTACATATCTCTCTATATCTCTATATTTTGCCTCATAGTGTGTGTTGTTCTTGCACCTTTGCATACCATCTCCCAACCTAACCCCTCCACCATCACTCTAAGCATCTTGGAGGCCATTTTCAGAGGTTGAGAGGCTGTCTTTGTGGTCCAGAGGTTGCTGGTCCTTTTGTGCTACAAGGGTAACACACTTTCTCCCTTTTAAGGCTTTATTTTGCTTCATCTTTTAGCTATACTTGAAAGCATATTTGAGCTTTGGTGTAAACTGAAAAAGTCTTATTTTGAGGCCCTTAACATGTTTGTTTAAGATCATTTTTCTGTTGGAGGTCATCTACCCCCTTGCATGCTTCATTTACTTGTTTTGAGCCATGCCTTAGAGCATTTGTGTTGGCCTTTGTTTGGCCTTTTAGCCACTGAAATCCAGTGGATTTTCAGTGGCTAGCATGCTATTTTGAGTGCCAAAATCAGAGAGGGGTGACCCTCTCTCCTTGTTTTGTTTTCTAGCATTTTTTGCCTTACAAAGGAGCCCTTATTTGCATGCTTCCAAGCCATGTTTCAGGCCATTTTTGATGAGTTTTAGGACCTTCATAGGCTCTTTCCAGAGCTTTTTTTGCCATATCGGATGTCCATCTTGCATGTGTAGAATAACCCTCTTCATAGCATATCAAAGGAGCATCTCATTCTTGCATGCATTAACCATGTTTCAGTGGGTTTTTGGCCTTTATTTAGCATTTCATACCTCTAATTTTTGCGGGTTTAGTGGCCTCTTGATTGCCTCACATACTTGTAGTGCAAATCCTCTTTACTAGCTTACATTGCATGCTATTTTGGCCTTTGATTCTAGCACTTTTTGGCCATGCCTTAAACTGATTTTGTGTATGTTTTGGACTGCCTTAGCTCTGTTTTTGGACCTCATGGTCGAATGATGCTTTCCATGTATGCTTGTAGTGTAATAGCCATGCCTAGCTTTGAGTTTTGAAGCCTATTGCATGCTTATATTGAGGTGTTTGCATGTTTTAGTATCATTGTGTATGATATTTCAGAGCTTATTCATTCACCATCTTCCCATGTTTATCACTCTTTAAGCGCATTTGAGAGCTGTGCTTGTATGCCCCATTTATGAGCCATTGCATGAGCTTCATTTTTGCGCACTTTAAGACATCATCTTAGTCCATTTTACCACTGTTTTAGGCCTGCATAGGGACTGTTTGGGGCTGGTTTGGTCATTTGTGCATTGCTTTGCATACCTCTAGTGTAATGTGTTTCACTAGTTTCGGTATTTGAGCTATCCAACATGCATTGTGTGAGTTGTTTGCATGATTCGGGACCATCTTGTATGCCATTTCAGAGCTGTAACTTGTGCTATTGTATGCCATATTTCATCCTTCCAATGCTCTTGTAGAGTTGTGCTTTGTGCCCTAGACTCGGAGCCATTGCACCTTGCATGTTTGTGCGTGTGTTGTTGCCTCATTTTCATCATGATTGGCCACTGATTTGAGTGTGGCTGAGGCCCATTCATTTTAGTTTAAGTCTATCTTGCATTGTAAATGCCATATAGTCCATGTTGTTGCATGATTGACCATTGCATTGTGTATGCCTTGATCGTCTCATTGATAGTCTTCATATGTGCATTGTGTATGCCATTCTTAGTTTATAGCATTGCGTATGCTAGTCGCACCCTTGCATGTCATCCTTTGCATGTTTGCATCATTTAGTCGCATTGCATTTAGGTTGCATGCTAGAGTAACATTCATACCATGCATTGTTTGTTGCATTGTGTTTGGAATAGGAGTTAGTCCAAACACGAGAAATGAGGGACGTTTCGTACTCAAAGTGACGAAACGTGCCTCGATTCCTGGTCGCCGATACTCTTGACGACAAATGATGGAGTTTAGGCATTTATGTGTTCATATGTGCATTCATTCTATATTAAGTTGTGCAATTCGGTTACTCGGCCATCATGCATTGAGATGCGTGATTGGTGGCCCGAGGGTCGAGAGCCATACCCTTGAGTTCATAGCATGATAGGGAGGGCGGTCGTGCATACATTTGTCTTGTAAATTCCATGCCATGCACTGTCTGTCCTCTGTTGCAGCAAAACCAGTGTTCTGCAGGAAGAAATGGCCGGTCGGCCACTTTCAATGCCGGCCGACTACCAGTATCCAGCCGATGGCCCCATCTTTGGTCGATGACCATCCTCCCATGGCGGTAGTCCTGTCTCCTGGCTGGTGACCTCCCCAGTGCTCAGGGAGTGGTTCAGAAGTAGCCTTGGGACTTGCGCAGCTTTCAGGGCATGAAACAGTGCAAATAGAGGCAACAGTTGGCATGGCAACGGATTTCCGAGCGAGGCGAATGAGCATATCATCCAATCATTTTGAGGCGGAGCTGCGGCGGCCTCTTTAATTTCATACTTAGATTGTTTTGTAATATTTAATTAGCTAGGGTAGTTGATTAATTATTCGATCTGTATTATTTATTCGGACCCTCCGCGAGAAGGCGAACTTTGTAATAAGTGTGCGTGTGTGTGATGCATGTCTTCCAACCCCACGTCTCTCCCTTTTATTTACTAGCTTATGATGGTTAGTTTTAGGGCATGTTTCAATTATCATCTATATGTTCGCATGTTTGCATTGATTCATCTGTATTGCATGTACCGGGCTCGGTGTATCATGCTAACTGCATTGTATTTCAATTCCAAGTTGAATACATGTATCGATTGTTGCATCTCATATGCCATCTTAGAATAGCCGAGCCTATTGTAGTTGCATTTTTGCATGTGTTGCATTAGGTATCTCAGCATAGTTAGGATTCATGCATGTTTTCTAATTAGCTTCTTTCTTTGGCTCGGAGTACTCGGTAAGTGTTTATGCTTTAGCATCCTTGCATGTGTGAGTGACTGCCATGATAGCATGCTTACCATGAGGCTATGTGCTTATGTGATATAACTGCCTGAATGCCTGTGGGTGAAGGGGTTGCTTGAATTGGAATAATTCATCGAAACCCGTGTTTTAGCCTACTTGCGAGTACAAACTTCAATCCATTTTCAAAACAAACGGATATGCGATGCTTTGTTCCAACTTAGGCAATCTAGTCTATACTTGTATGTGTGCGCATCACATAGTAATTCTAGGCTAATAAACCGGAATAAGAGCACATGTGTTTTCAAAAACTCGATATTATGCTTAGTAGTGGCCGATCTTCAATTGGGCGAGCGGGGGTGCTCATGAAATAACTTCCCCAATCGTACCCAAGTTCCCGAGTCGAGGCAACTTTGGTGATGACGGACACGTGGCCTAGGCACAAGTCAGGGTTTCCTAAATTCCCCAAAACAAAATCTTTAGGTGGCGACTCGTATCTGGCAAAGCAGTCATGTTTGGCACTTCTTTCTAAAAATCTATTTTTCAAAAGATTTGCCGGATTTGGACTCTTTGGTGATTTATTGGTTCGCATTGCACTTTGCAGGATTAGATTCAGAACCGTGACATTTGAGTCCGAACTGTAGTAAGCCCAATGAACAAAACGGGATTTTCCCGAGACATTCGGGGACGTCTACACACATTACTATGGACTTCGTGGTCGGGCTACCACAGTCATTTTCGAAGAATGATGCAATATGGGTTACAGTAGACCGATTGACGAAGTCGGCGCATTTTCTGCCAATCAAAATCATGTACTCCCTTAATAAGTTTGCCACTTTATACATCAAGAAAATTATTCGTTTGCATGGCACCTCAATTTCAATCGTGTCTGACCGAGACCCCCGCTTCGTGTCTCACTTCTAGAACAAATTGCAGGAGGCTTTGGGGACTACTTTGAAGTTTAGCACTGCTTATCACCTGCAAACTGATAGGCAATCCGAAAGAACAATCTAGACGTTGGAAGACATGTTACGTGTATGCGTGTTGGACCTCAAAGGTAACTAGGATGAGCACCTACCTTTAGTGGAATTCGCCTATAACAACAACTACCAAACAAGCATTGGAATGACACCGTATGAAGCTCTGTATGGAAGGAGGTGTCGATCACCTCTGTGTTGGGCGGAAGTCGGAGACAGGAAACTGTTAGGCCCGAGATTGTGCAAATAACAAGTGGTAAAATTCAACTCATCTAGCAGCGAATTTGCACTGCCCAAAGCTGCCAAAAAAGTTATGTAGATACAGAGACGGGACTTCGAATTCCAATAGGGGATCATGTGTTCCTCAAGATCTCACCAACAAGAGGAGTTATCCGATTTGAAAGTGAGGAAAGTTAAACCCACGATACATCGGGCCATTCAAGATACTAGAAAAGATTGGTCTTGTAGCATATCGCTTGCACTACCACCTGAACTGTCCAATATCCACAATGTGTTCCATGTTTCGATGCTCCGACGGTACCTCTCTCCGAGATCCAAAACATGTCATCGACTATGAGAACTTGGAAGTTCAAGGGGACCTTCTTATGAAGAGCAACTAGTGTAGATTCTCGATCGTCGTGATCAAGTTCTCCGAAACAAGACCATACGCTGGTAAAAGTTTTATGGAGAAATCATCGAATTGAAGAAGCACGTGGGAAACTGAAGTCAAATGCGAACCAATACCCGCACCTCTTCGAAAATCAAGGTATGTGAAGTTTGAGGACAAACTTCTATTTAGGAGGGAAGAAATGTGACATCCTAAATATTTAATTAATACCACAAGCAATCATGATAATATTAATACTAGTGGGAGTGATAGTAAAATAAATAATTTAATTTATTATACAATTAACTAGGGTCAATGTAAGATGAAGACAAAATAATAACAATAATAATAAGAACAATAATGGAAATAATAAAATAACTAAGCCATACGTGCTATAAATTAATTTGCTATTGTGATTATCAATTATATGATGAAGAGAATTATTTGGGGGCTAAATTAATCACTAATTAGTGTGAGAAGATTGGAATGTATAGATTTAGTTAAACGAATCAAGTAATAATTAATTACGAAGATTTGTTTTTAATTGAGAGGATTTGCAAATGTTACTAAGAAGATAAAAGTGGAGCCGTATGTACGTCTAGGTCTAGGGGGGGAGGTGAGTCATCACTTAGGGTCATTAGTAAAGGGAGAGTCATCACCCAGCCATGTGTATATAAATAGGAGGGGGGGTTGCGAAGTTGGAGCCAGCGGAAAAACAAAGAAAAAAAGAAAAAGGCATCAACAGAAAAAAGAGCGAGGGAACGGTCGAAAAAAACGGACATAGAAAGGAAATAGTAAGACTCAATATTAAGGTGAGTTATATTATACCTTGAGTTACCATAATATATTTTGCACATGTTTTGAGTTACCATAATATATTTTACGCAACTTGTGTTTTATAACTTATATTTATGATTTAATTACGTTAATTATTTTCTGAACTCCATTTACATAAATTGAAACCCATGAATATGTTTATTTAAATTTTAAAAATTATTTGACAATGATTTTGTAAAAAATTATGTTTTGTAAGTCCCACCACGGGAGTCCCATGCCTTGGGGAACTTAAATAACCATTGGCCTCTGTTTGGCCACTTTGTGGTCCTCTGTTGTCATAGATTCATTGACCTTTGTTCTGACTGTCACTCCTGTGACTTTCGTTCTGTTCTGTTTTATACCGTAGTTATGATTATTTATTTACATAATTTCTGTATTTCAGCTTCTGTCACTTTGAATAATTTGTTTATTCAAATTAAGTTATGTAAAAGTTTTAACTTAACTAATTATTCATGATTATTTTGTGCTCCCTATACTCTTAGTATAATATTTCTCACTCTGCTGTGTGCTTATAGCTGTTACCCTTTCAGGTGATGAGATGTAAGAGAGACTCGTAACCTCGTGTAGTGGAACCCGCATAAGGATTTGATAATGATCCGTTATTTCATTCTTTTATTTTGTTTCTTTTGTTTTTTTACTGAGGATCGGTCACTGAATAATAAAATAATAAAAGCCTATAGATGTACTTTCTTTTATCAGCATAATAAATTTTCTGTTTAATTATTTCTTACTTCCATTTTACCTCCGCCTGCACCATTTAACTTGTTACGATTAAAATTATTTAGTAAGTTGTGATTTCAGCCCTAAGCCCTGGGATTGGGTCGTGATAGTTGCGTCGGCAGTGATGGTGTTGCTGTTTGAGCCACTCACCTTGGTGGTAAACAAACAGCTACCCATCTTCTAGTTTTTGTTAAATATGAAAAATTCAAAACTATGGAGAGATCAAACCCACCCAATAATCAAATAGATAACACTAATCATACATACAGAGAGATATGTCTGTGTGTATATATATATATATATTGAGAGAGAGAGAGAGAGAGAGAGAGAGGTTAAGAAGGAAAGTTTAGAGTAGATGGGAGGAAGAAGAAGAAGGGGATGGTCAAAAGAGACTACTATTAAAGAAGAAGAAGATCATGATAAAGAAGATGAAGAGAGAAGAAAGGAAAGAGAGATAGAGGAACCACAATTGGTGGTGTCGTTAGCAGTCATGGAGTGGATATGCCTTGGGTGGGAGGGGCTATGTGGAGAAGATGGTGCCTCATAGTGGATGTGTGGATGTAATGCCACTGAGGGTGGTTAGGTAGCGCAATTTAAGAGAGAGAAAGTTGTGATAGTAAATGACATTCATAAGAAAATTGAAAAAAAAAAAAAGAAGAACATTTTAGCCTCTTCATTAATTCCGTTACATTTCGTCACTTTTGCACATCACTTCAAATCACATGAAATTTATAACTACATTTATAAAAGTGAAGAAGATAATTTGCAAACACACAAACCATGTATGTAAAATGTAATTATCCCTATTTTAAAAGAACTATACAAAATTGTAATTACCCCCCATTGTTTTTGAGCTCGCCCTGTGAAATGCTTGGTGAAAACTTGAGAGGGGTTGTGAAAGAAGTGGGTTTTAGGGCAAAAAGTTTCAACACTGTGAAGAAATCCTCTACAGAACTGGTAATTCTCTCATCCTTTGGCTAAAAAATTTCATCAATGTCTAGTTTAATCTGCAAATCTCTACACCATTTGAGGTCTGCTACTAGAGCTTCTTCACCAACCCAACACCGCAATCTCTATTTCCTTCAAAACCATTCCTTTTCATCATCATCACTCGAAACCACTCCAAATCAACACTTATTCGCAGTGAATTACTTCATAAACTCGTGTGAGTTTCCTCTAGAAAATGCCATTTCAGCATTGAACTATGTCAAATTTGAAACTCCAAACAAACTTGACTTTGTCCTCGCATTTTTGGAGAACCACGGCTTCACCAAAACCCAGATCTCAAATCTCGTCAGGAAGTATCCTCCAGTAATCTTATGTGATCCGGAGAAAACCTTTTTGCCCAAATTCCAGTTTTTCAAATCTAAAGGTATTTCGAGCACTGATGTTGTCAAAATACTATCTTCAGAGCCAAGTATTCTCAAAAGAAGCTTGGAAAACAAAATCATCCCATCTTTCAATTTTTTTAAAAAATTGACGGGTTCCCCAGTGGAATTATTAGATGCTGTGCCAGGGTTCTCTTCTTTGATCTTCAAGTTTCTGTGGTACTCAATATTGAAATTCTGAGAGAAGTAGGTGCCAAATGCGAAGATTGCGTCCTTTTTTAAGTACGAACCTAGAAGATTCATGACGAATAGTGAAATCGTGTCGGTGTGTTGTGTGCTGAAAAAACGGTTTTAATCCTGTGAGCTTGAAGTTTGTCATAGCATTTCAAGCGTTTAGCTCATGAGTAATCGACGTAGGAGAAGAAGGTTGAAGTTTATAAGAGTGGGGTTGCTCCGAGGATGAGATTCTTGTGGCTTTGAGAAGTATCTGTGGTGTATGATGGCATCTGGGCATAAGATCATGAGAGTATGGAATTTTTTGTCAATAAAATGGGTTGGGATTCTTCATTTCTTGCAAGAAGGCCGATACTGATTGGTCATAGCTTATAAAAGAGGATTGTTCTGAGTTGTGCAGTGTATCAAGTATTGTTGTCGAAAGGTTGATTAAGAACAACATTTTAACTTGACAAATATGTTGAAGAAACCTGAAAAGTGTTTCCTAAAGAAAGGTTGTCAACTGTCATGAGGAAGAAGCTCCTGAGCTATTGAAATTGTACAAGGAAAAGTGGCTCTTGCAAAGTAAATAGCATAGGGGCACGTAGATTAGAGTGGATAAGGATGTTCTTTTGATACCAACTTAAAACAATTGCCCTGTTGTTTTGGCTTCTCGTGGTTTAATTCTGGTTATTGAATTATCTCATTTTGGTCATCTGTAAGCATGTTTGAGTTCAATGTTTTCACTATGACAAATGGGATTTGAGGTTCACATTGCTTTGCATTGATCTTTGTCATTCTGTAATGGCTGAGGCTTAAAGCCATGTACCTATATCTGAAGATTAGCCAACTCCTTAATGTTGCATTCATTTTTGAGTAACCGTTGCACATTAACAGTGATAATGTAGATTGTTGTGTCTGTAAATTGTTGATGTTATGCCTATGAGATGTTAACACAGTGTTGGTAAGATAAGCCATTGTCTAACCTGTTTGTAGGGCTCATTGTGTAAGCCTCATTTGAAGGTAAAGTTGTCACATTTTCTTCAAAGATGCATCTTACATTTTCTTATGTTCACTCTTCTAGTGCAAGGTTTCCGAATTTTGTATACTATTTACTACATATAGTAAGTGTAGAGGCTAGACAGGAACTAATATGGTTCTCAACATATGGAAGTGCAGAGAAGCCTCTAGAATTTGTTGAAGGCTTATGGACTAGATGAGTGATCGGTATTAGAACCTTATAACAACATCAATAAAGGAAAGCAAGACAAATGCAGGAATCGTGCTCTAAGCATCAAAGCAATGCATATAATTCCAATCAGGTTGGCACCAAAAGCAAAGCCCTATCATCTGCAGCACTATCAGGTCAAACAACTCTCTAGTGACAGTAGAGTCCTGAAACTTAAGCTCATTTCCACACTGACCACATCACCGTACATGGAATAGCTTTCCATAACTTCCCAATGGTTTTTTGAATCTTAAACCTTCCCACCACTACAACAGAACTTCAATAGAGTCTGGAAGAACCCACTGCAAGCCCCACCATGATAACAAATCCGACCAAATTCTCCAAACAAACGGGCAATGAGCAATAAGTGAAGCATTGTTCCATCACGAGTCACAAAACACAGGTTGTGCTGATACTGGATCAAGAATACCAATATTATGAAGAAAAACTGAGGTTGTGTTTGGTTTATGTTTCAAATCAATTTTCCACCCTTATATTTTAATGTTATGTTGGTTTAAGTTTTTAAAAATTGATTCCAGGACACATTTGAATACATGCATGTTTGGCAAAGTAGCGTTTTTGAATTTTAAATTTGCGGATTGGGTCTACCTGGTCGTTCGGCCGGTTGACCAGAACAGTCCTTTTTTTTTTTTGCAATTGCAACTTGTTATTTGAAAGCACAAAAATTTATATTTGTTTTTTGATATTTTTTAAATAGAGAAATTATTTTTTTCTGATCGTTTTAAACAAAACAATTAAAAAAAAATTTCCAACCAAATATACAATCAAAAGTAATTTTAAAAGCACTAACTGAATATTTTTTTACAAAAAATAATATATATTTTTTTAAATATTTTAAATAAAGAATATTTTCAGAATTTTTAAAAAAATTTTTAAATAAAAAAGACAGTGATTCAAGGGTATTGATCAGTGTTTGAGGACAGTGTGTATTCAGCTTTTTCAACTGTGTGTTGTATGCCCAGCCGTGTGTTGTGTATTTAATTTAAGCTGTTATGCTGTCCGTTTATCTGGTTATTTATTTTTTCTTTTTTTTGCTTTATTTATCTTTTGCTAGGGGGGCAGTTTTTAGCACAATTGCTTCCAACCCAGAAGATATTCCCCAAGCACTTTGGACACGAAGTCGCCGACTCAATCGATCTGAGGATCTGGTTGACGGACATCCAGTGTTCCACTCCCTACCCCCAGTTGCTAGAAGAAGGCCAAGGAGGCACAGTGTATCAGAGCAGGGATTACCGGAGACAGCGGGCTACTTTAGCAAAAACAGTCAGGTTGGGATTTCTGTTTCCGCCATAGAGATACACTTACCGGTCAGTCAGCTGGACCAACAGAATATGGCCGGGCTAGAGGAAACGATGCGTCAAATGCAAGAAAACATGAGACAGATGCAGGAGGATGCCATCCGCCAAGCGGAATTTTCTAAGCAACAAGCCACAGTCATGGCCCAGCAGGCCGAGCTAATCACTAGGCTGGCAACAGCAAATGCGGCATCTACTTCACATCAAGCTCCTCCTCCTCAGGGGCCCCATTGCCCGAGCAGGCACCTATTGTTCAGAATACCCTACCAAACACCCAGAACACCTTACCCAATGTCCAGAATATTCAGGAGGACACGAACCTTCCACGGGGCCGGCTCCGCCCCCACTTCCGCCTCAACTGTCCAAGAACCATACACCTGCCAACCATCCGGACTCTCCCTTCGAGTTCGAGATAGACCATACAGCCCTTAAAACTGAGCAAGCTTGAGAAGCTTTTCAAGAAGTCACAAGGGTAAAAGCCATTCCAGACATCGAAGATGGGTACACCGATGTAGCCGTAACATTGCCAGACAGATTCAAAGATGTCACAAATTGACCGTTTTGACGGGTCCGGAGATCCCATGGTCCATCTTCGCTATTTCTCAGACATTCTGCGGCCAATGGGCCTAACCCGACCACAAAAGCTTTCCCTGTTTGGCCGAACTTTGTCGGGTGTGGCAGCCATCTGGTACGCGAAGTTAGAAGATGAGGTGAAAAGAAACTGGGACGAAATGGCTGAGGCCTTTTTACTACACAGTACTCGTACAATACACAGATCGAGATTACAACCCCGTGATCTCGAAACAACGAGGCAGGAACCCAAGGAGACTTTCTCAGACTTCGTAACTCGTTGGAGGGCAAAGGCATCGATGATGACCTTGAGGCCTACAGACAAAGATCAAATCAGGATGATTGTGTGCCGCAATCTCCAACCGAAATTGATACAGAAGATGATCATACTTCCCTTTCCCACCTTCTCAGATTTACACAAAATGGGGGTACAGATCGAGGATGCCATGAAACAAGGTCTGATCGACCAGGATAGGGAGCAGCCCAGGAGGACTTTCAATCGTAACAACAACACAGGCCCGAGTGGCGCTGCAACTGCACGAGCTTCAGAGGTGAGCACGGTCACCACCACTCCCCCTCCTCCAAGACCCACGACAGCCACGCCTTTCTCTGGCGCATCTGGAAGTAATACCCAGAACACCAAATATCAACCCAGAGGCCAAAGAACCTTCACCTCCCTATATATGCCCCTGTCCAAAGCTCTGGGGGTGTTAATCAATCAGAAGAAGCACTTGACGCCCTTAGAGCCGAGGCCATTGCCAAATCCACTCTCTCCCACTCATGACCCGGCAAAATACTGTGCGTATCACCAACAGCATGGTCATGACACCGACCGTTGCTATAGATTGCGTCATGAGATCCAGGATCTTATTGACAAGCAGGTGATCGCGCCTCCCGACAAACCCAACGTCACAACAAATCCCCTCCCACCACATAACCAAGCCCCTCCTCCAACAGAATCAACTTCATCCAAACTGGGTCGTGTCTTACGATCCTAGTATCTATATCACCCCATCCCACCTACCTAAGCCGAGGTGATCCTTCCTGTCTGCACTGACTTGTGCATGATGGACATCTCCACAACCCAATCTAAGCCAGTGGTGGTGACCACCGAAGATGGACGAGCAGATTTCAGAGGAAAGAGGGGTTGCTGAGTCGAGAGGTTGAAACAGTCTGGGAATCTTGCTGAAGGAGCTTATGATCCGAGTGAATATATCCAGTCAGTGGGCCAGTCTGAGCCGAGTGCAGGGCTGCCAGAAAGAGCAGAGTTATGTGTAATTCAGGGGGACAGATTTGAATGGGGAATAAAATGATCTAGCAGCTGTGGGAGAGGACTTTGCCACCTCCAGTTCTTAATGACCAAGAATCGGGGGATGCTGCAATCAACTGGTTCGATATGAGGAGTCGACAGAAGTTGTCGGATGGTTAGATGATCAACCAGACGTTGTAGAATATCAACCAAACAGGGCCCAGCAGGGGCGAGAGTATCAATGGTGGCCGGAAGGTCCGAGGTCAGAATCCATCGTCGGAGAGCGGCCGACACTAAGAATTTCGCTCAGAATTTGGGGATTGTAAATGCAGGGAATATTGAACAACCAGCTGTACTGACGCAGTTGGAACAACAAAGATTTGAGGATTCCGAGAGAATCAGAATGATTCAGGGTATTGATCAGTGTTTGGGACAGTGTGTATTCAGCTTTTCAACTGTGTGTTGTATGCCCAGCCGTGTGTTGTGTATTTAATTTTAAGCTGTTATGCTGTCCGTTTATCTTGGTTATTTATTTCTTTTTTTGCTTTATTTATCTTTTGCTAGGGCAGTTTTTAGCACAATTGCTTCCAACCCAGAAGATATTCCCCAAGCACTTTGGACACGAGGTCGCCGACTCAATCGATCTGAGGATCTGGTGACGGACATCCAGTGTTCCACTCCCTACCCCCAGTTGCTAGAAGAAGGCCAAGGAGGCACATGTCAGAGCAGGATTACCGGGACAGCGGGCTACTTTAGCAGCAAACAGTCAGGTTGGGATTTCTGTTTCCGCCATAGAGATACACTTACCGGTCAGTCAGCTGGACCAACAGAATATGGCGGGCTAGAGGAAATGATGCGTCAAATGCAAGAAAACATGAGACAGATGCAGAGGATGCCATCCGCCAAGCGGAATTTTCTAAGCAACAAGCCACAGTCATGCCCAGCAGGCCGAGCTAATCACTAGGCTGCAACAGCAAAATGCGGCATCTACTTCACATCAAGCTCCTCCTCCAGGGGCCCCATTCCCGAGCAGGCACCTATTGTTCAGAATACCCTACCAAACACCCAGAAACACCTTACCCAATGTCCAGAATATTCAGGAGGACACGAACCTTCCAACGGGGCCGGCTCCGCCCCCACTTCCGCCTCAACTGTCCAAGACCCATACACCTGCCAACCATCCGGACTCTCCCTTCGAGTTCGAGATAGACCATACAGCCCTAAAACTGAGCAAGCTTGAGAAGCTTTTCAAGAAGTCACAAGGGGTAAAAGCCATTCCAGACATCGAAGATGGGTACACCGATGTAGCCGTAACATTGCCAGACAGATTCAAGATGTCGCAAATTGACCGCTTTGACGGGTCCGGAGACCCATGGTCCATCTTCGGCTATTCTCAGACATTCTGCGGCCAATGGGCCTAACCCGACCACAAAAGCTTTCCCTGTTTGGCCGAACTTTGTCGGGTGGCAGCCATCTGGTACGCGAAGTTAGAAGATGAGGTAAAAAAACTGGGACGAATGGCTGAGGCCTTGTTGCACAGTACTCGTACAATACACAGATCGAGATTACAACCCGTGATCTCGAAACAACGAGGCAGGAACCCAAGGAGACTTTCTCAGACTTCGTAACTCGTTGGAGGGCAAAGGCATCGATGATGACCTTGAGGCCTAGACAAAGATCAAATCAGGATGATTGTGCGCAATCTCCAACCGAAATTGATACAGAAGATGATCGTACTCCCTTTCCCACCTTCTCAGATTTACACAAATGGGGTACAGATCGAGGATGCCATGAAACAAGGTCTGATCGACCAGGATAGGGAGCAGCCCAGAAGGACTTTCAACCGTAACAACAACACAGGCCCCGAGTGGCGCTGCAACTGCACGAGCTTCAGAGGTGAGCACGGTCACCACCACTCCCCCCCTCCAAGACCCACGACAGCCACGCCTTTCTCTGGCGCATCTGGAAGTAATACCCAGAACACCAAATATCAACCCAGAGGCCAAAGAACCTTCACCCCCTATATATGCCCCTGTCCAAAGCTCTGGGGGTTAATCAGAAGAAGCACTTGACGCCCTTAGAGCCGAGGCCATTGCCAAATCCACTCCTCCCACTCATGACCCGGCAAAATACTGCGCGTATCACCAACAGCATGGTCATGACACCGACCGTTGCTATAGATTGCGTCATGAGATCCAGGATCTTATTGACAAGCAGGTGATCGCGCTCCCGACAAACCCAACGTCACAACAAATCCCCTCCACCACATAACCAAGCCCCTCCTCCCAACAGAATCAACTTCATCCAAACTGGGGTCGTGTCTTACGATCCTAGTATCTATATCCCCCATCCCACCTACCGAAGCCGGAGGTGATCCTTTCTGTCTGCACTGACTTGTGCATGATGGACATCTCCACAACCCAATCTAAGCCATGGTGGTGGTGACCACCGAAGATGGGACAGAGCAGATTTCAGAGGAAAGAGGGGTTGCTGAGTCAGAGTTGAACAGTCTGGGAATCTTGCTGAAGAGCTTATGATCCGAGTGAATATATCCAGTCAGTGGGCCAGTCTGAGCCGAGTGCAGGGCTGCCAGAAAGAGCAGAGTTATGTTAATTCAGGGGGACAGATTTGAATGGGGAACAAATGATCTAGCAGCTGTGTGGGAGAGGACTTTGCCAACCTCCAGTTCTTCAATGACCAAGAATCGGGGGATGCAGCAATCAACTGGTTCGAATATGAGGAGTCGACAAGAAGTTGTCGGATGGTTTAGATGATCAACCAGACGTTGTAGAATATCAACCAAACAGGGCCCAGCAGGGGCGAGAGTATCAATGGTGGCCGGAGGCCGAGGGTCAGAATCCATCGCGGAGAGCGCCGACACTAAGAATTCTCGCTCAGAATTTGGGGATGTAAATGCAGGGAATATTGAACAACCAGCTGTACTGACGCAGTTGGAACAACAAAGATTTGGGATTCCGAGAGAATCAGAAAGGCTAAGGCCCATGTGGGGTCGAGAGTGCTGTGTGCACAGGAACAGGAAATGCTGCTGGCATAAAGACTGAAGGTGCTGCGAGTACGATCATACGGGAGCCGGACAGATGTCTGTCGGGCTGCCGACGGAATGGTGGGAAGACGATGACTTATGTCTTGCCCACACAGATGAAGACTGGGGAAGGTAACCAACCAGATGATACCTGTATATTGACGAGATCGCTCATATGACAAGAAGTGGGCGGTATTTCAAGCCCCAACACTCTAGACCAACCTGAGGCGTCTGGGAAAGACAAGAAGCTGAGAAACAGAGAGAGAAACAGATTGAAGAAGAAGCTGTGCTCAAGAAATTGAAGAAGATACAAGCAGATATCTCCATCTGGGGACTGCTTATTGGCATCGAGGGTGCACAGACAGGCCGTTCCTATCTGCTATGGACAAGCCAAACTCTCTATAGACACTACACCAGAGCAGCTGGTGGGCTGGTTTTTCCGGGAGGAGGTTCCCCCGGCATTAACCTTTCAGACAAGGAATTACCGCCTGAGGGCAAAACCATAACAAACCCCTCTACGTTTCCGTGGAATGTAGAGATAAGTGGATACCGGTGGTACTTGTTGATACCGGGTCGCCATCAATGTCTGCCCAGCCAGAACAGCATATGCAGTTGGGTTGAGCTCGCGGACTTCACACCAACCACTCAGGTGATCGCATACGATAATACTAGCAGGGAAGTGATGGGGACTGTCAAGATTCAAACCAAGGTTGGTCCAGGACAACACGACATCGAATTTCATGTCTTGGACGTTCCCGCAACCTTCAACCTACTCTTAGGAGGCCGTGGCGTTATTGCACCAAGTAAAGGCAGTCTCTTCCACTCTACATCAGATGGTGAAATACCCCTATGGAAAGGGAGTAGCCATTGTGTTCGAATTCATCAATCCATCCGCCTCCAAAGGTATCTACGCCAGTCCTGGAAATTGAGCATGGATAGAGGACGTATTCTTATCAGGATTCACTTTGGCTGAGGCCCGAGTAGTACAGAATATTATGGCTGTGAATGAGGGGGTATACGTCAGTGCTCAATCCGTCTACCTCATGAACAAGCTACAACACATCCCGGGATGGGATTGGGAAGGAGCGGCCGAAAAGGCGTCGCAGCATTGGCCGAAGTCCACATAACCCTCATACCTTTGGCTTGGGTTATCTGCCCACCAAAGAGGACTGGTGAGGAAGGGAAAAGAAATGGCCGGATAGCCAAAGCGAAGAAGGCGGGGAAGCCTTTTGACCTAATACACAGGCCCATTCAGGGTACCCTGAACGGACGCTTTGTCCGGAGAGGGAGGACTTTCCATTTTTGCGGCTTCCCCGAGTCGTGGCTAAATGCGGAGAAGAAGCGCGTCCCAGGCTTCGAGATCTTCTTTGACTTGCAAACTATCCGAGGATGACGTTGTCGCAGAGCAGACAGACCCACCAGCTGAGGTTGAGCAGTATAAAGCAGGGGATCCTGAGGGCACAGAATTTGAAATGGGGATAGCGCTGGCATGTCTACTCTCTGATCCTCCGATCGACCATGAGTGCTTGGGGGACAACTTCGCAGTTTCCATGATTGGGGATGAAACGGCTGCGAGCCAACCAGTAGCTATCTTGGATGCATCTATCGCACCCTCTCTCACTTGGCAATACGAGGAGGGATTTTTGTCCAGCAGCACCGGGTCAGGTAGTGAGCCGGAATCTGATTCCACCGAGTCTTGTGAGTCGGAATCAGGTTCCAGCTCGACTGAGTCTGAGTCTGGTACCCCTGGGGATGTTAACCCGGATACCACAGTCCTGTCTAGGTCGTCTTTTTCCTTTTCATTTGAGTCTGTTGTAAGTGAATCGGACGATTCGGAGGTGCTTAATGAGAATCAGGTGACTGTGGTTTCTGAGTATTTTTCTGTGCCCTTGATTTATTGCATTAATTCAGACTTTCAAAACTTTGATGAAAACGATGAGGACGAAGTTCCTCCGGTTTTGCAACGTTTAATTGAGCAAGAGCAAGAGAGATTTGTCAAACCTTTAATGGATGAAATCACTACCGTGAACATTGGTACTGAGGAGGACCCGCGGCTGGTCCAGATCGGGTCCACGTTGTCTTCGGAGGAACGCGAGCGCTTAGTCGCTTTATTAAAAGATTTCAAAGATGTTTTCGCGTGGTCCTACGAAGACATGCCTGGAATCGATCCTGAGATTGTACAGCATCGAATCCCCCTTGACCCCGAGGCCCGACCTGTCAAACAGAAACTCAGAAGGATCCGCCCGGACTGGGCTCTCAAGATTAAGGAAGAGGTCACCAAGCAGATCGACATAGGCTTCCTGATGGTATCAGAGTACCCGACTTGGTTGGCCAACATTGTTCCGGTGCCGAAGAAAGATGGCAGGATCCGGGTATGTGTGGAGTTCAGGGATTTGAACAGAGCTAGTCCGAAGAACGACTTTCCCTTACCGCATATCGATGAGTTGGTAGATTTCACAGCAGGGCATGCTTTGCTCTCATTCATGGATGGCTTCTCAGGCTACAACCAGATAGTGATGGCGCCAGAAGATCGGGAAAAGACTGCATTCACCACCCCGTGGGGGACGTACTGCTACAGGGTAATGCTGTTTGGGTTGAAGAACGCTGGAGCTACTTTATCAACGGGCCGCGACCACAATATTACACGACATGATCCACAAAGAGGTTGAGGTGTATTTAGACACCCCATTTTTGACCGTCCTCAAGACTTGGACGTCACCGTTTGAACACTCGGTGATTATCCATGTTTGTGTTCGTTCGGAGTTCCCGAAGTTCTCGGCTACGCGCCCTGCCTCAAGATCTCCGAACTCGACCGTTTTGTGTCTGGTTTTGCACCAAACACTTGTGTTTTTGTCTTGGAGGGCAGGGAATGGCTCGTTGGCCATCCCCACACACCACCGGACCTTCCCTACCATCACCGGCCACATTTGTGTACCGCCGGCACTGTTTTGTTAAAATATTTGGCCGGTCGGCATTATATGCTGCCGACTGGCACTTTTTTGTGCCGATGATCCCTTTGGCTGGCCGGTGTGCACCCTTTGCACCCCTGAGGCATGGTGCATGCCAGCTGTGCCAGCTGGAATGCACCATCACTCATCCCCATGCACAGGAGTGACCTCTTTGCACCTTTGCACCCCTAAACCTTCTAGAAGGTTGATCCTTTTGGCCAAGCTTCTTGGAGAAGCTTGGCCAGCTGTCTTAGCTTCTCCAAGAAGCCAAGACCCCTTTGCACCTTTTGCCCCTTTTCCTTTGCTTAGCCATTAAGTCATTTGGCTTGGTCTTGGCCTATATAAACACCACATCTCTCCCTTTGAGAGAGGTTGGCCATTTTTGATCAAAAACCAGAGCTTCTATATCTCTATATCTGCCATATATCTCTCTCTCTCTACACTTTACCTCTCTCTCCTCTTGTGTGTGTGTTTTAGGGCCTAAAAGTGTGGTTTTACCTTACTTTTGCACCAATACACACACCATTACACCCTAGTTCGAGATTGAGGGACTTGGAGGGTTGTTTGTTGAGTTTTTGGACTGGTTTTGATCAATAGAGGAGGGCTGCACCACCTGTTCTTCAAGTGTTCTTCAAGGGTGAGCACTTTGCTTTAGATTCCCCATTTTTGCAACAAGTTTTTACCTATCTTGCTTTGTGTTTTGAGCTTTGTGTATAACTGAAAAAAGTCTTAGATTTTCTTGCTTTTGAACTTTCATTAAGGTCATTTTGTGGTTTGAGTGCAAACTCACCATTTTAGGCCTTGTTTTGGCCTATTTGGTGCCTTTACTTTGAGCCTTATTTGCTTTGTTGTTTTGGGTCCTTTCACTACTGAAAATCAGTGGGTTTTTAGTGGTAAAGAAGGTGGTTTGAAGTCTTGTATAGGGGAGTGTAACAAGCCCGCAGGGGACCTCGCTACAGTTCGGACTCGATTTTTGTTGCGGTTCTTAATCTGAACCAAAGAGTCCAAATCCGGCAAATCGTTTTGAAGAAAAACAGATTTTTTGAAAGTAGTGCCAAACATGGACTGCTTTGCCAGATACAGAGTCGCCACCTAAATATTTTTAAAATGGGAAATTTAGGAAACCCTGACTCGGTGCCAAAGGCCACGTGTCCGTCATCACCAAATGTCTTGGCTCGGGAGCTTGGGTACGATCGGGGAAGGTCAGCTATGAGCACCCCCTTTCGCCCGGTCCGAAGACCGGCCTCTACTAACCGTGATATCCGATTTTGAAAATGTTATATGTTCTTATTCCGGTTATTAGCCTAGTTTTACTATGTTATGCGCACAGCAAACAAGTATAGACTAGATTGCCTAATTTTGAAATAAGCATTGCATATCCGTTCGTTTTAAAAAGGCTTTGGAATTTGCTACTCGCAAGTAGGCTAAGACACGGATTTCAACGAGTTTTTCCAACTCAAGCAATCCAACCTTCACCCACAGGCATTCAATCAGTTTATCTCATATAAGCATTTAGCCACATGGTAATCATGCTATCATGGCAACACTCACACACATGTGATATGCTAAAGCATAAAAGCTCACCTAGTACTCCAAGCCAAAAGAGAAACTAGTTAGTAATCATGTGCATGATCCTAGTTTAAGTGGCTAATGCAACACATACAGGGGTGCAGTTAGAGTAGGCTCGGTTATCCTAAGATGGCATGTGAAATGCTACAAGTAACAAGTATTCAATTTGGAAATTGAAATACAATGCAGTTTGTATGATGTACCGAGCCCAGTGCATGTTAGACAAATGTATGGATGCACGCATGCTATCATACTGTATGCTAATTTAAATATGCCCTAATCTACCATCATAAGCAGGTAAATAAAAGGGAAGAAAGAGATGGGGGTTGGAAGACATACACACACCTACACACACTTATTACAATTATACCCTCGCACAGAGGGACCCAAAAGAATAATACAGTCCCAAAATAATACAGTCCAAATACAAAATAAATTAATTATTACAGAAATTTCTAATTATCAAATTAATATTAACATAAAAGAAAGGGGCCCCAGCCCTGCCTCGGGATGTGCGAATGATGCATGCTCGAATCCGACTTGCCCGGAAACCCGCATCATGACACTGTTACCTCTGCTTTTGCTGCCCTGCCTCTCTGGAAAACAGCCAAAGTCTTAGGACATGCTCCCTGAACACTGAGGATTATCATCGGCTGAATAGGATGCCCACCGGCCGTGTACAAAAGTCACCGGCCATGAGTGAAGTTATCGGCACAAAATGTTTGCCGGTCGGCACCATATACTGCCGGTCGGCACAAAATTCCTGCAGAGGACAGTTTGACAGCAACAGCAGGCAGACAGTGCATGATATGGATTTTAGAGTAAATGTAAGCATGGTCAATGCTCCCTATCATGTATGGGACTCAAGGAAGCATGACCCTTGGTTCTTGGGCCATCAATTATGCATCTTGGTGTATGATAGCCTAAGGAACCAAGATTGCATTTTAATGTGAAAATGCATGCAACACACAAATGAGACCAAAACCTTATCATGCATGGATCAAAGGCCTTGGTGACCAAGGGTTGAAACAAGTTGCACCACTTGTAGTGTGAACTCCACTCAACCCTCATGCTTGGCTTGACAACCCCAAACCAAGCTATGAAATGCATGTATGCAACATAGCTCAAATGATGCAACATGAGAATTAGGATGCAAGCACACCAAATGTCATGCAACTACCATGTTAAGCATGCAAAATGCTAGAGTATACAAGATGCAAATGTCATGCAAATATGGGCCATATGTAAGAAGAATCATCATGCTACCACACCTAATGGACCCAACATGCAATAAGCATATGGTAAGTATACAATGATGGACTTAACCACAATGGGGGAGGCCTTGAACCTCCCCAAAACAGTGGCAAAAGATGCCCGAAATGGTGACCAATTACCTATGCAAACATGCAAGTCAAAGGGTCTAAGGTTAAGGCACAAAGGGAGCACTCCTTGCTACCATTAAAATGGCCACTCATGGCATATATTAGACAAGCAAAACAGATTTTTAGCATGCAAAAATACACCCCAAAACCTTGATATGGCAGCCCTAAAATGCATTAAACATGGAAGCATGCAAAAGGCCTATTTCAAGGCATAAAATTGCAACATTTCAAAGCATGAATAAGATGGTAAATGGAAACATATAGGCATGATATAGGGACTGAAATAGCATATGAAAGGACTCCAAATCACTTAAATAGCCTAACCAATGCATGTTCATGGACCATATGCTCAAGACTAACAAGCCATCATGCAAAACAAACATGTCAAGCATGCCAAAGGTGACGAAATCAGTGGCCCACAGCCTCTAAACATGGCAAAATGATGCTAATACCATCATGGAATTAGGCTAAGACATGCAAAGAACATGGACTAGGTGCATGGCACACTTCTAAGCATAAGAGAGCATTACAAAACAAGTATGAGAAGCATGCTAAGGGGTACAAATCCAACCTTGGACAGAGGTTAGATATGACCTAAAACACCCAAGAAAACTCTGAAATGAAGCCAAATGCAAGTATGCATACATGCTACCTTGTGAGCCAAAGACAAAGGCAAGGAAGGGGCCAAGGGGAGAGGGGTGTCCCTCCCCTATTCATGACTTCAAAATTCCTTCCTCACCACTGAAAACCCACTGGTTTTCAGTGGTGAGAAGACCAAGAACACCAAGTTAAACAAAGCTTCAAAAAAAAGGCACTAAAATGACCAAAACAAGGCCTAAAAGGGTGAGTTGGTACCCAAACCACAAAACACCCTTAATGAATGTTCTTAAGCATGAAAATGTAAGCCTTTTTTATGTTGAACACAAAGCCAAAAACACAAAGCAAGATAGGTAGAAAGCTAGTGCAAGTTTGGGGAAACTAAAGCAACATGCTTACCCTTGAAGACTCCTTGAAGAACAAATGATTTAGCCCTCCTCTAATGATCAAAACCAGTCCAAAACCACCACAAACAACCCTCCAAGTCCCTCAATCTCGGAGCTAGGTGTAATAGTGTGTGTAATGGTGTAAAAGTAAGATAAAACACACTATTTAGATCTAAAACACCCACGCAAGGATGAGAGAGATGGAAAATATAGAGAGAAGAAGTGTATCTCAGATATAGAGATATATGAGCTCTGGTTTTTATCTCTCAAATGGCCAACCCTTGACAAAGGGAGATGGATGGTGCTTAAATAGGCAAAATCAAGCCAAGAAGCTTAGAGGCTAAGCAAAGGAAAAGGGTTCAAGGGGTGCAAAGGGGTGCAAGGCTTCTAGAGGAAGCTAAAACAGCTGGCCAAGCTTCTCCAAGAAGCTTGGCCAAAGGTTCAAGCTCCTAGAAGAGAGAGGGGGTCAAAGGAACCAAAGGGGTCACTCCTGTGCACGGGGATGAGTGATGGTGCATTCCAGCTGGCATAGCTGGTATGCACCATGCCTCAGGGGTGCAAAGGGTGCACACCGGCCAGCCAAAGGGATCATCGGCACAAAAAAGTGTCGGTCGGCAACATACAGTGCCGATCGGCCAAATATTTTGAGAAAATAATGCCGGTGGCTCTAATGTGTAGCCGGTGATGGTAGGGGAGGGCCGGTGGTGTGGGGATGGCTAATAAGCCATTCCCCGCCCTTCCAAGGCAAAACACAAGTGTTTGGTGCAAAACCAGACACAAAACAGTCGAGTTCGGAGATCTTGAGGTAAGGCGCGCAGCCGAGACCCCCGGGAACTCCAAACGAACACAAACATGGATGATCACCGGGTGTTCAAACGGTGACGTCCAAGTCTTGAGGACGGTCAAAAATGGGGTGTCTACAGGGAGGGACACCCCTCTCCCCTTTGTCCCTCTTTCGCCTTTGTCTTTGGCTTAAAAGGGAACATGCATGCTTGCTTGTTTTTGGCACCATTTCAAAGCTTTTTTGGGTGTTTTGAATCGTATTTCATCTCTGTCCAAAAGTGATTTTGTGGTCCTTAGCATGCTTTATATACTTGCTTTGTAATCCTCCATTTTCCCTAGAAATATGTCATATGTTTAGCCTTGCATATCTTCATGTTTAGGCTTAGCTTATTGAAGTCTTTGGTCATGGTTTGACATGTTTAAGGGCTGTGAGCCACTGATTTTGCCATGTTTGGTGTGCTTGATGTGGTTGCTTAGTGTTTTGGCTTGTAAACCTTAAGCATATTGGCCTCTAACATGCTTAGCTTGGACCATCCTCATGATTTGGCATCATCTAGGATCATATTTCAGTCCATAAATCATGTTTGTATGTTCGCATACGTGACCTATTTCATGCTTTAAGGATGTGCTCCTTTACGCCTAGGAATATGCCTTATGCATGCTTGTATGTTTAGGGTATTTTGGGGCTGCCGTATCAAGATGTGTGTGTGTATTTTTGCATGCTAAGGATCTGTTTTTGGTGGCCTAATACATGCTATGAATGGTCATGTTGGTGGTAGTGAAAAGCCCCTTATTTATGCCTTGGCTTTAGGCCCATTTGCTTGCATGTTTGCATGAGTAGTGGTCCATCATTTTGGGCACTTTTTGCCACTGTTTTGGGAAGGTTTGAGGGCTGCCCCATTATGGTTTAAGTCTACTATTGTTTGCTTGAATCATGTTTGTTGCATGCTTGATTAGCAAAGCCTTGTTGTATGCTAGTTCCCTTACAAGAATTGTCCATGTTTGCATTATACTTTGCATCTTGCATGCCTAGTATTGCACACTTGCCATAACATGTTGCATTGCATTTGGTATGTCTTGCACTTCATGTCATATTGTATCATTTGAGCCATGTTGTGTACATGCATTCCATGTCTTGGTTTGGGGTGTCAAACCAAGTGTAAGGGTAGAGAGGAGTTCACACTACAAGTGGTGCAACTTGTCTCAACTCTTGGTCACCAAGGCCTTTGATCTATACATGATAAGGTCTAGGTCTCATTTGTGTGTTGCATGCATATTGACATTAAAATGCAACCTTGGTTCCTTAGGCTATCATGCACCAAGATGCATAATTGATGGCCCAAGAACCAAGGGTCATGCTTCCTTGAGTCCCATGCATGATAGGAAGCATTGGCCATGCTTACATATGCTCAAAATCCCATACCATGCACTGCCTGTCTACTGTTGCTGTCAAACTGTCTTCTGCAGGAATTTTATGCCGACCGGCAGTATAGAGTGCCGACCGGCACTATGTGGGTGGCCGATAACCTCCTAAGCAGCCGATGGAAATTTTAGCTGGCCGGTGGGCACTTCCTCCAGCCGGTGGTGTACAGCAGCATGCAAGGAAGGTGTTCTGGGACTTTGGCAATTTTTGGAGAGGCAGGGCAGTAAGAACAGAGGCAGCAGTGGTATGGTGCGGGGTTTCCGGGCAAGGCGGGCTCAAGCATGCATCATTCGCGCATCCCGAGGCGGGCGGCTGTGGCCACCTTTCCTTTTTGCATTTATTTGTTAAATAATTAGAAATTTTGTAATAATTAATTTATTTATTATTCAGACTGTAATATTTATTCGGTCTCTCCGTGTGAGAGCAAATCTGTAATAAGTGTGCGTGAGTGGTGTGTATGTCTTCCCACCGCCACTTCTTTCTTCCCTTTTATTTACCTGCTTATGATGGTAGATTAGGGCATGTTTATTTTAGCATACCTTATGCAATGCATGCGTGCATCCATGCATTTGTTGACATGCACCGGGCTCGGTACATCACGCTAACCGCATTGTATTTCAATTTCCAAATTGAATACTTGTTACATGTAGTATTTCACATGTCATGCTTAGGATAGCCGAGCCTGCTCCAAACTGCATCTCTGTATGTGTTGCATTAGCCACTTAACATGAACTAGGGCATGCATGTGTGCTAACTAGTTTGTTGTTTTGGCACGGAGTACGATGTAAGTTTTTACGCTTTAGCATCTCGCATGCGTGTGAATGTTAAACTGACAGTAGGCTTACCATGTGGCTAAATGCTTATATGAGATAAACTGTTTGAATGCCTGTGTGTGGAGGTTGGATTGCTTAAGTTGGAAAAACTCGTTGAAATCCGTGTTTTAGCCTACTTGCGAGTAGCAAATTCCAAAGCCTTTTCAAAACGAACGGATATGCAATTCTTACTTCCAAATTAGGCAATCTAGTCTATACTTGTTTGCTGTGCGCATAACATAGTAATTCTAAGCTAATAACCGGAATAAGAACACATAACGTTTTCAAAATCGGATATCACGGTTAGTAGAGGCCGGTCTTCGGACCGGGCGAAAGGGGGTGCTCATAGCTGACCTTCCCCGATCGTACCCAAGCTCCCGAGCCAAGACATTTGGTGATGACGGACACGTGGCCTTCGGCACCGAGTCAGGGTTTCCTAAATTTCCCATTTTAAAAATATTTAGGTGGCGACTCTGTATCTGGCAAAGCAGTCCATGATTGGCACTACTTTTCAAAAATCTGTTTTTCTTCAAAACGATTTGCCAGAGTTGGACTCTTTGGTTCAGATTACGAACCGCAACAAAACAAAACAGGGGAGTCCGAACTGTAGAGTGAGGCCCCAAGGGCGCGTCTACAGTGTATGTGGACGACATGATTGTCAAGTCCAAAGAAAGAGAGGGCCACTACACCGCCTTGCATAAGTTTTTTCAAAGGATCAGGGAATTTCGGTTGCGGCTAAATCCTCAGAAATGTACATTCGGTGTTACAGCGGAAAAAATGCTGGGGTTTCTGATTACACAAAGGGGCATCGAGGTCGACCCTTCCAAAATCAAGGCCATCCTAGAAATGCCCCCACCAAGGACTGAAAAGGAGGTGCGAGGCTTTCTGGGTAAAGTGCAATTCATAAGACGGTTTATCTCAAAATTAACCTTAACTTGTGAACCACTTTTTGGTCTCCTGAAGAAAGGCAAGAAATTCCAATAGGACGGCCGATGTCAAGCTGCATTTGAACAGATTAAAGAATATTTACAGAACCCGCCCGTGTTGTCACCGCCAGAACCAGGGAAACCGTTGATTTTGTATCTGTCAGTGACTGAGACCACGATGGGCTGCATGCTTGCACAAGAATCGGAAGACAAGGTGGAGAGAGCCATCTACTATCTCAGCAAGAAGATGCTGGAGTATGAGACCCGATATACACCGCTGGAAAAGGCTTGCTTAGCTTTGGTATGGGCTACCAGGAAGCTGCGGCACTACCTGTTAGCTCACTCTGTAATGTTGGTTTCACGACTTGATCCCATCAAATATCTTTTCGAGAAACCAGCACTTACAGGTAGGCTAGCTCGTTGGTTGCTGTTGCTCTCCGAATTTGATCTCACGTACGTGACACGCAAGTCAGTGAAAGGAAGAGCAGTGGCAGAGTTCCTTGCCGACCACCCGGTTGAGGGGGATGAAGCAGTTGAGTACCTGTTCCCGGATGAATCAATTCTGCATATCGACGATGAAACTTGGACGATGTACTTTGACGGAGCGTCAAATCAATACGGGTATGGGATAGGAGTGTTGCTGATAGCACCCGACAATTCCCGTATCCCTCTAGCCTTCAAACTCCGATTCAAAGTCTCGAACAATGAAGCAGAATATGAGGCGTGCATCGCTGGTCTAGAAGCAGCCCTGGAACTAGGGGCAAGACGGTTGGACGTCATTGGGGACTCGAACCTTGTTGTGTCTCAAGCTAAAGGAGACTGGAAAGTAAAAGAGGAAAAGATGATGATGTATCACCAGACCTTGGATTTGCTGATTCCTCGGTTTGAGAAGCTAAGTTTTACTCATCTACTAAGAGAGAACAACAGGTTCGCAGATTCTTTAGCAACTCTATCTTCTATGATAGACATCCCGTGCGGAGTCCGGATGCGTCCAGTCATCATCGACCAGAAATTTGCACCTGCCTACGAATCGATTGCCGCCATAGATGAAGTTCAGGACGAAAACCCCTGGTATTACGACATCTGGAATTTCTTGAAGAAAGAAGCATACCCGCCAGGGGTAAATGCCAAAGACAAAAGGGCAATCAGGAGAATGGCAGTTCAGTTCATCATCTGCGGGGGTAAACTGTATAAAAGGGGTCATCTGGGAATGCATAAACTGTGCGTTGATGCCGAAGAGTCAAAGCGTCTGATGGAAGCCATCCACGGGGGAGAATGTGGTGCGCACATGAATGGGGTAATGTTGGCACGGAAGATCCTCAGACAGGGTTATTACTGGTCCACCATGGAGGAGGATTGTATTGGTTTCGTCCGGCGATGCCACAAATGTCAGATTCATGCAAATCGCATGAACATTCCGCCGTCAAAGCTGTACAACATGACTTCGCCATGGCCGTTTTCAGTCTGGGGAATTGATGTGATCGGAGCAGTTACGCCGAAGGGGTCGAATGGGCATGAGTTCATCTTGGTAGCGATAGATTATTTCACAAAGTGGGTTGAGGCCCAATCTTATGCGGTGTTGAAGGCTTCGCACGTCGCAAAATTTATCAGAAACAACATCATCTGTCGCTACGGGGTCCCAAACGAAATAATTTCAGACAATGGTCCCCACTTCAAGAAGGAGGTGATTGATTTGTTGGAAAAATACAATGTGGCTTTTCATAAGTCGTCTACTTATCGGCCGCAGACCAATGGAGCGGTTGAGGCCGCCAACAAGAATATCAAGCACATACTGCAGAAGATGGTGGAAACCTACCGGGACTGGCCAGATAAGCTGCCGTTCGCTCTGTGGGGCTACCGGACTTCAATCAGAACTTCTACTGGGGCGACTCCGTATTCTCTGGTTTATGGGATGGAGGCCGTTCTACCTATTGAGATTGAGGTTCCGTCATTACGAGTATTGGCCGAGTGTCAAATAGCCGAGGCAGACTGGCAACAGAGCAGATTTGAGGAACTCATGCTTTTCGATGAAAGAAGACTGAAAGCGCTGTACACATTCAAGGCTATCAACGCAGAATTGCCCGGGCTTTCAACAAGAAGGTTAAGTCCAGGAATTTAAAAGAAGGAGATTTGGTGCTCAAGGACAACCGAGCTCCCATCCACGACCCAAGGGGCAAGTTCAGACCTAATTGGACTGGTCCCTACATCATCAAGTCAATCTGGTCAGGTGGAGCTGTGGTTCTGATGGATCTAGATGGCTTAGAGTTTTCCCAACCGATCAACATGGACAAGTTGAAGAAATACTACCCTTGAGAGGCTCGCTAGGCCGAAAACCCGAAAGGGCGACCTAGGCAAAACTCAGAGCACAGAAAATTTGAAATTATAAAAACTGAGCTCGCAAGGTTGAAAACCCGCAAAGGGCGGCCTTGGCAAAAGTTAGAGCGCAAAAGGAGAGTGAAAATACCCGAGCGAACCCAAGCCTGAACTACGTAAGGCTTGATTCCCATCTTTGGGATACGTAGGCAACTTCACCCTGAAGTTCAGCCATAAACTTTTCCCCGATCAACTTTGTCCATATTGATCATCTCAGTCATCTTTGTCCATCAGCATTCATCGTGATCTCCGGTACAGTGCTATTCAGACTAGGGGCAACTTTCCGTTGCCACACGATGCCGCGGCGCCATTCAAACTAGGGGCAACTTTCCAGTTGCTAGGATCCGGGGTTGTGCATCTCAGTGACAGATCTCAGGCGTGTCCAGTTCTGATCCATATCAAAAATAGTTTTGAAAAGTTTTAATAAAAGTTGACTTTGTTCAAATTAATCTTTTCACAACTAAGACCATTTTTGGACCAAAGCGGAAAATTTTCAGTACCACAACCTTCAATTTCATTGATTTCAAAACAGAGTTCTCCTGCTCTTGCATACAATTGAAGTTGCTTTTTATTACGCTCATAATGAAAACTTGAAAGTACTAATAAAGCAATAAATCTGGGGCATAGTCAAGTCAGGTGTCCCTGCGCCCCCTCCCAGAGCTAGTTGAAGCCTCTGATGCCAAGCTGGGCCCGGTCTGTGCCTCCTCATTGAGCCAATCCCAGCACTCGTCAGACAAAGTGCAGTTGAAAGTAGGGGCGGGGGCCAGGAGTTCTCTAGTCCTCCATGCCGTGGCATATCGGGCAAGTTGTGCACCTCGGACCGGGAAAGCAGCCGGATACTCAATCCCCTCTGGTGGGCAAGTCTGGTCATGACCAAACTGACGCAGGAACCGGAACGGAAAGTAGAATACACAGTGGGTCAGACCAATCAACTGAATCCCGATCAGCCGAGACATGCTATAACCCATTGCTGGGAGATGGAGCCAAGGGCAGCGCCAGGCAATGCGATCTGCAGACAAGTTGCACATCCAGTCGAACCACCACCTTTCATCAGGGGCATCAACTAAGCGTTGGCGAAAGAAGTAGCTGCGGGCTGAGTAGGCTGGACAAGAGTCCACAACCTGCAATTTATCCATCAACCATACCTGGGGAGGGATGGAAAATGAGAGAATAAAGAATAGAGAGATGTGCGATGAGAGAAAAGTAAGAAAAGGGTTTTGTGAGAAAAACCGAGCCTGAGGGCCGAGTGATGTGAGCAAATACATATGTGAGATTGGGTGGGAAACATTACCTGTAGCAATAGTGGACTCCCTGCAAATCTGGTCGTCTCCCGGCGATAGAAAGCATCCAAGCCCATCAGCGTCTCGGCCAGTGTCATAGCGATACAGCTCTTTCCTTCTCTCAAGCCGTGAGCAACCTCAACCAGACGGATGCTAGATCCACCAAGTCCTGAAGTGAGCAGAAAGTGGGATAGCATACACAAGCAAAGGGCGTGTTGCCGAAAGCCTTGCCAATAATGGTTGCCGCGGTCGCCAGCATCAGAAAAGCGATGGATCAAGCCGAGAACGTCCAGTTCCCCGTTGCAGAGCAGAGACCGAGCATCATGAATGGTGAGCCCACACATTTCCCCTAAAGCTTGGGCGTGGCCAAAGCGAAATTGAGGCAGGATTTCTTCACAGCGTTCAGATTCCATCAAAACCTGAAAATCTTCGAAAGTTGGACATACCTCTTGCCCGCCGAAGCTGAAAACATGCGTCACTGGGTTCCAAAACCTCGCCGCGGCATGAAGGAAGGGAAAGTGCAGTGGAGTACGACTCAGCGTGAATAGTGCATTCAAGCCGAAACCCCGGAAGTTCAACTTTTCCGAGCCATCTAGAGAAGAGATCCAAGATGTGAGATTTTCTGTGAGAAATGCCTCCATTTTTGTGCAAAGCAGTGATGAAATGAATGAGTCCCGAAGTTGGAGCTTTTATAGAGGATGGGACACTATTCAGGGGACACGTGTCAAAAATTTGACGGCTGCTGAAATAAGTGGCCGGCCGGCCACCTTTTCTGGCTGGCCGGCCACATTTCTCCCCTCAAACACAAATAACTGGCCGGCCGGCTCCAAAAAGTGGCCGGCCATGCTCCAATGTATGCCTTTGGTCCTGTTTTGCCCTCCAGAGGAAAGTTCCAGGCATTTCCAAGCATCGGATGTATCGAAGGCCTCCATTTCCCTCTGTTTCGGATGCGTTCCGCTGCCCAGATCGTCCGGAGTACGCTTTATTTTGTTTATCAAGTTGTAATTTTTGCTTATCGAGTTGTCGTTTTGTTTATCGAGTTGTAAGTTTTGTCGAGCTGTCGTATTTTGTGTTTTGAGTTGTTACTCTTTGTTTACACAATTTTGTTAAGTGTTGTTTATTGAGTCGTTAACATTGTTGTGTGTTGCTTATCGAGTTGTAAACTTGCTAAGATTCTGTTATTTCTTAGTGAGTCGAGTCGTTTGATTTGTTGCGTCAGTTCATTACCTGACCCGGTAAATACACAGTGCACATTTCTATTCAATCCCATTTTTGTGCAAAATGATGCGATGCGATGCTAAGAGTTTCAAATACAAATACCTTTTTTTAAAAGCTGTTTCATTCCATCATGTTTTACAACAAATAAAGGTACAAGTTTTACAGAAAATAAAACTGCCTAACAATGTGCAAAGTGCTACAAACTACTAGCAAAAAGGAAAATAAAGCAGGAAACAGCAGCATCAATGTCCTCGGGAGCGGGAATGAGGAGCCCCCCTCATCCTCTTCTGCGGGACAACCTCTGCATCACCATCATCATCCGGGTCGGAGCTGTCATCCTCAGGATCCCCCTCAGCCTCGCCCCCACTCCCGGAACCAAGACCGGAGTCCCCCTCCTCAGCAGATGTCTCTGACTGATGGTCTGCAACCTCCTCCTCCTCCTCCTCATCGGGCTCCGCCTCTATAACATGTGCCCTGCGTCTGCGAGACGACCCCGCTCCCCGAGCTCCTCGGAAAGGCCTGGATGGCCCAGCTCCCTGAAAAGGCCTGGATGGCCCAGCTCCTCGGAAGGGCCCAGATGGCCCAGCACCTCGAAAAGATCCAGATGATCGACCTCCCTGAGAAGGCCCGGGTGGCCCGGCCCGCGGCGGAGCATACACAGGAGGCATCTGAAAGTGAAGAGTTCAATACATCAGTTCAAATATGGAAATCAGATGCAAGTACAATATGTGAGTGGGGTGTGTGTCAGATGTGTTCTACACAAACAGCCTATCAATGCAGTAGAATGTTCAAAACCAGCGTGTCATCAGAAATATGATAAATGCAAGAAAGATGAACAGTACCTGCACACCCATAATGGCCAGCTGTGCCTCCCTCCGCAGGATCATGCCCTCAAATGTGGCTAGCATTCCAAGCATCTCATCCATGTATTCAGCTGGAGGCTACAGATACAAATGCAAAACTATCAGTAAAGGAATGAATGTCCAAGTATCCGACTGATAAATCGAAGCTGTAAAACATACCGGTGGTGAATCAGGGTCTCTGACATATCTATGGTCAGGAAGGGGAGGCTCCAGCGAGACCTGGTAAGGAGTCCCAAATCGCCAACTCGTCAACTCGGTCGGCATGTCTGGCCACCCAGGATGATGAAAAGTCGGTGGGATCGGTGGAATGAATCCGCGCCCACCTCTGGATGCACCAGCCCTGCTGGAGGAAGGGATGTCCGTAGCACGAGCCTGACTCGAAGATGGTACATCAGCAGGCCTCAGTGATGGAGTGCGCACTCCCGTCAAGGGGGCCATCAGATATGTGTGACGATAAGTGGCGTAGTCCCCGTCCGTGAGATGTAGCAAAGCATCAGTGCCCAGCATAGCACTAACGACATCCTGAGTAGAGAGCCTATCAGCAGTCCGCATACTGGCTGGAGGCACTGCAGGAGGGTCCTGAGAAATGTACCCCCATACCTGACGCAAAAAGCGTTCCCCCAGGAACCATGCCCTACCAACCGGCCCCTCGAGCAGGATCCTGTACTGGGAAGTGCCCGATCCTCCAGCATACTGAAATCGGAGACCATCGCCCAAGATCGCCCAGGGCTGCCACGTAATCTGCGAATAACCAGTGCATAAACCAATCGGAAATCGGGGATATACAGGGCGAATCAAAGATGAAAACGGAAAGGAACTGAGAGTTTTGAAATACCTCTGTCGTCCGCACAGTGTCAAAATACTGCCGCAGATAGAAGAGAGTCTCTCGGGGTCTCGGCCGGTGCTGGCCCTCGAATACCAATGAATACGGGGTCACGAGGGGCCCTGCCACCACCAACTCTGGGGCCAACGTCGGAAAATATACGTAGACCCATAACTGTGGAAAACAGTGCAGAATGTGAATACAAAGTGCTGAGAGCAAAATACAGAGTGCAAAGTGCGCCGTGTGTGCAATGTACAAGTAATGGGGAGCAGAAATGTCAATCAAGAGGACAGAAAGTACCTCCCAGGCTCTCCAATAACCACCGAGTAAGTCTCCCTGCCCGCGGGAGGTAGCGCTCATGTAGCAGTAGAGGGTAGCCAGGCCGGCGCCACCCCAGTCGTACCGACCGACCTGTGACAGGTCCACCAGAGCGCTCAGTAGATACAACCCGACCGTGTTCCCTCTATCGGCAAACAGAGTCGTCCCGAAGAGGAACATAAGGAAACCACGGGCATACTGCTCAGCCTCCTCAGGAGTCTCGGGCTCCATCCCCTCCCTCCAGAAATGGGAAGAGAACCAGGTGTATCGGACTCTCCCAGAAGCTCTGTCCACAGGTGGGCGGGCCCCCAATAGATGTAACCAAGCGGCCTCCCATTCGCCCATGTCCTCGTCGTAAGGAATGGGCCAGCCTCCTATATCCAGGCCGGTTAGTACAGCAAAATCCAGCGGGGTCATGGTCAAATCCCCGGTGGCGGAGAAATGGAAGGAGTTGGTGGTGTCCCACCATCTCTCCACCAGAGCTGCCAATAGCGTCCTCCGGGCAGGGCAATGTGATAACCCCACGCAGAAGGCCCCGAACCCTGCTAAATCAACTAAATCCCGGACAGCCTCCGGGAGCTCAGCATACCACTCTCTCGCAGCGGTGGAGCCATATCCCCGCACGGTGCGAGAACCAACCTGCATTCAGAATGAATACATGTGTCAGTACGCAATGAAATGAGCCGTGTGCAAATGAAATGTAATGAGCCGTGTGCAAATGAAATGTAATGAGCCGTGTGCAAATGAAATGTAATGAACTGTGTGCAAATGAAATGAATAAGCTGTGTGCGAAGTAAAGTAGGGCTGCGTGTTCTATACTAAATCAGTGGGCTGTGTGTTCACCATCAATTTGAGCTGTGTGTTCAGAAAATCAGAGTTAGGGCTGCGTGTTCTACTCTAAATCAGTGGGCTGTGTGTTCACCATCAATTTGGGCTGTGTGTTCAGAAATCAGAGTTTAGGGCTGCGTGTTCTACTCTATCAGTGGGCTGTGTGTTCACCATCAATTTGGGCTGTGTGTTCAGAAAATCTGAGTTAGGGCTGCGTGTTCTACTCTAAATCAGTGGGCTGTGTGTTCACCATCAATTTGAGCTGTGTGTTCAGAAAATCAGAGTTAGGGCTGCGTGTTCTACTCTCAATCAGTGTGGGCTGTGTGTTCACCATCAATTTGGGCTGCGTGTTCAGAAATCAGAGTTAGGGCTGCGTGTTCTACTCTATCAGTGGGCTGTGTGTTCACCATCAATTTTGGGCTGTGTGTTCAGAAAATCTGAGTTAGGGCTGCGTGTTCTACTCTAAATCAGTGGGCTGTGTGTTCACCATCAATTTGAGCTGTGTGTTCAGAAAATCAGAGTTAGGGCTGCGTGTTCTACTCTCAACCAGTGTGGGCTGTGTGTTCACCATCAATTTGAGCTGTGTGTTCAGAAAATCTGAGTTAGGGCTGCGTGTTCTACTCTAAATCAGTGGGCTGTGTGTTCACCATCAATTTGAGCTGTGTGTTCAGAAAATCAGAGTTAGGGCTGCGTGTTCTACTCTAAATCAGTGGGCTGTGTGTTCACCATCAATTTGAGCTGTGTGTTCAGAAAATCAGAGTTAGGGCTGCGTGTTCTACTCTCAATCAGTGTGGGCTGTGTGTTCACCATCAATTTGGGCTGCGTGTTCAGAAATCAGAGTTTAGGGCTGCGTGTTCAGAAATCAGAGTTTAGGGCTGCGTGTTCTACTCTATCAGTGGGCTGTGTGTTCACCATCAATTTTGGGCTGTGTGTTCAGAAAATCTGAGTTAGGGCTGCGTGTTCACCATCAATTTGAGCTGTGTGTTCAGAAAATCAGAGTTAGGGCTGCGTGTTCTACTCTCAATCAGTGTGGGCTGTGTGTTCACCATCAATTTTGGGCTGTGTGTTCAGAAAATCTGAGTTAGGGCTGCGTGTTCTACTCTAAATCAGTGTGTGCTGTGTGTTCACCGTCAATTTGAGCTGTGTGTTCAGAAAATCAGAGTTTGGGCTGCGTGTTCTACTCTCAACCAGTGTGGGCTGTGTGTTCACCATCAATTCGAGCTGTATGTTCAGAAAATCAGAGTTTTGGGCTGCGTGTTCTACTCTTAGTCAGTGTGTGCTGTGTGTTCACTTTCAAATTCGGGCTGTGTGTTCGACAAATCAGTGCTTGAGGCGTGTGTTCAATTCTTAACTAATGTGTGCCGTGCGTTCACAATCAATCAATGAGCAGAGTGTTCAGAAATTCAAGTGTTTAAGCCACATGTTCTGAATGCAAACAAAGTACTATGTCATAGGCTAAACTGTGTGTTCAAGCATGGCAAAAGCACGAAATGCACGAAAAATGCAGAAAATGAAATAAAATACCTCTCGTGCCTCGTAAGAGAGGTGATGCTCTGGCTCTCGCAGAAGTAAATCTCCGGGTGCTCGATCATCAAAGACAGTGTAGTGACGAAAAATGGCCCGCGGAAGAACGTGTACCGGCGGGGCGTATCTCTCGGGAATAAAGGGTCGGACCCTCGGGGGTAGCGTCATGACATCGAAGTCATCCCCGGCACCTGGAGGACCTCCACCGTGAGGAAAATTACCCGCCATTTCGGAAAATCTGCAAAAGGAGCAAAAAATGAGCAAAAATGAGCCAAAATTGGAAAAAGTCAACAAAAGTCAACTCTCGGGAAATGAAAAAGTCAACAAAAGTCAACCCCCGAGAAAATCTTCCAAATATTGAGACAAACTTACCTCAAGTGGTGAAAATGAGAAAAGAAGCCCCGAAATCAAAATTTAATCGGTTCAAAGTGCTTAAAATCGAATGTTTTCGCGAAAACAACTTGCGTGGGGCGTTGGAAAACGCGTATAGAGCTCAGATCTGAAGAGGAAAATGGTTTGGGGAGGTGGAGAAGAAGTTTTCGCAGCTGTGGTTGTGAGCTCGAAGTCATTGGGCAAGAGAATATAAAGAAAATGAGGTGAAAAGACAAAATTGCCCGCGGATTTGGGCAGGTGGCCGGCCGGCCACCTTTTCTGGCTGGCCGGCCATTTACTTTTTGAAAACTGGCCGGTGGCCTCCCCTGGGGAAGATAACTGGCCGGTGGTGATCCCCACATGCCCACCTAGCTCTCTGCAAATTTTGAGGAAGATTGGAGTTCCCGGGACCTGAAAAAGTTCAAGAAAAGTGCACTTCCGGTCGCGAAATCGCCCCGCCGGGACGTCAGCTCCAATTTCTGACATGTGTCTCATCATCATTCACCGGAATCAAAGTCTATCCTTTTTGAATGTGTTGTAATCTCTCCGGGAAGTGAACCGGAGGCCGCGATCGAGTCGCCTCCGCCGAAATGCGCGTTTCCTTGCTCGTTGTTTCGCAACAAACGGACGCCCTTATTTATGCTCGTTTTGCATTGTTGTGCACATAACCTGCATTCTCATGAACATACTTGCATTGTCATGCATGTTTTCTTGATATTATCGTACCTCTGTGCTTGAGCATACGCCGTCACGCACGTTCCCTTCTCGCATTGCGATGCATTCGCTCGCCGGCACTGCGTGTGTCAAACTATCAGAATCACATTGAATATATGTTGTTAGCATATTGTTCTTGATTCTCTCTTTTTGCAGGCACGATATTGTATGTACGGTTCATTTGAGGCTGGTGCGACCAGACGAATCGCGCAGGTATCGTATCTTCTCCGTGTGAGACGCGACGAGAATTGAATAATTCTCCGCACTCTTAACTGCATGAAATGTAGTTGTTGCTTTGCATTCTTGCTTAAAACTGTTGTATCTATTTGCGAATACTTGCTTCATTACAGCTTGCTGCATTTGCATGATCATCTGTCTCCGTGCATATCGCTTTGCATTTTGCCCCCTTGCCTGCGGGCACGCCTGCGGGCATATCTCTGTTCGCCTTGTTTGATTGTCTAAGTCTTCGGCCTTGTCAAAAATGGGTCGTCTCTGGGCTTTGACATTCACTCCCGTCACTTGTGACTTCCGAGTTCTGTCAAAGAGGGGCAACTGTAGACACCCCATTTTTTACCGACCTTAAGACTCAGACGTCACCGATTGAGCGCTCGGTGATGTTGCATATTGTGCTCGTTCAGAAGTCTCAGAGTCGCGGCCGTGAGCCCTGCCTCCGGACTTCCGAACCCTCTTCTGTACCTTGCCTCGGTTTGCGAACCAGACTCGGTTTTCTCTGTTTCTTTCCCAGAAGGAGGGAGAGGTCCCGTAGACCATCTCTCAGTGGCCGTGGGCTACATTTCGTGGCCATAGGCCATTTTGCCCGTTTCGGAGCCCGGTTCCCAGTTTTCGGAGCCGTCAGGCCGTGTGCCTCGGTTCGGGACCGCCTAACCATCTCCGACTGCTCCAGTTTTTGGCATGCATCTCATTTACTCCCTTTTGAGGGACACTGAGGCCTGAGAGACCCACTTCGTGGTCGAATGCTACTTTCAGTGCTTAACAGCCTATTTTCGGGACCCCGAACTACGTGTTTTGGCCCCCGAGCATTCGTTTTGCATCGGTTTTCGTTCAATTTTGGCAGGTACCTCTGTTTTATCACCAGGAAGGTCACTGAAGGGTGGGAGGCCAGCAATTGTCTCAGCAACCAGTTATATTCCTCCGGCGCCCTCCGACGCCCGTTTTTCTCACTTCCGAGCCAATGTTGACCACCCTAGGGCCACTATCTTCACCCCCAAACCACATATTTGTGTTGTACACACATGGGAGGACCCTAAAAGTTTATGGCCGGCCAGTAATTCAACTTGGACCTTTTGAACCCCTCCTAAAAGTGGCTTGTTGTCTCTCCTGTCTTACAGTTGCCAATTTCCAACCACAGGGTTTTGTTGAGGACACATGGGAGGACACCTTTTTGTGGTGGCCGGCCAAAAATTCCTCTGGACCATTTTGCCCCTTGGCCGGCCGGCCATAGGGGGTGGCCGGCCGGCCACCTGCAAGCTTTGATAACTGGCCGGCCAGCTTCCTTACAGGGAGTACATTACAGCTGTGCATTGTTTTCCCTCCAAAAACTGCATCCGGAGGGAACTTTTTTTGGAGGGAAAATTGATGCCAATTTCCCTCCACTTTTTCCCTCCATTTCTCCCCCATTCTTGTCCATATAGCTGGCCTCCCAGCTCTCTCTCAAGGGTTGGAAAAATTGTTTTGAGCATATACATACATATCTCCCTCTATCTCTCTCAAAAATCCCAAGTTCCACCTCATTTCTTCATCACCACCAAGCACCACCACCACTACTCCATCTCAGCAGCTTGGAGAAGTTTTTCAGAGGCCAAGGGAGCTGCAATTTGGTCCAAGAAGCAACAAAGGGTTGGTCTTCAAGGGCAAGTCCATTTTCCCTCCTTTCTAGCTCTATTTTGCCTCATTTTTTTAGCCATCTTGCTTACTGTTTTAGGCTCCGACCCTAACTGAAAGGGTCATTTTTTTGAGTCATTCTTCATGTTTGTTTAAGGGCTCAACCCTGTTTGAGCCCCCCATTGTGCACTTGTTTCAATACCCTCTTGTATGCCATTGTTTTGCATGGTATTTTTAGCATGTGTGTAATCTGTTTTTGAGCATGATGTAAACTGTATTTAGGCATATTTTGAGCCACTATTCAACATTGAAGAAGGGCTCAACCTTGTTTTGGACCTCCATGTATCACTTGCTTCATCACCCCTCTTTGGTCCCTATTTTTGTATGCTTTGTTAGCTCACCTTTCTTCTGTTTTTAGGCCATGATCAGAACTGAAAGTGGCCATATTTTGACCTCCTTTACATGTTTCATTAAGGGTCTTTGGCTGTTTGATGAATTTTTTGTATACTTCATGTTATACCCCTTTGTTGGCCTATATCTTGCATTGCATTTTGAGCATGTTTGTATACTGATTTGGGGCTTGTCATCTACTGTAAATAGCCATATTTTTGGTCCCTCTTCAGTATTGTAGAAGGGTATTTTTCTGTTTGGGCTTTGCATCTACCACTTGCTTCATTGCCTCCTTTGCGGAGCCATTTTTGCATGCCCTCTTAGCCCTACTTGTGCTTACTGATTGGCCATGTTTTGAACTGTAAAAATGCTTGTTTTGGGGCTGCCTTGCTTCTGTCTTTTCATTCATGTTCAAATTATGCATGCATTGTATAGCTATAGGCCATTTCATGCACCAAAATCCATGTTTCGGGGTCATTCCATGCATCGGGTTTCATTTTACCGAGTTTCGGGGCTGTTTTCCCCCTCATTTCGCTACTGATTTTTGCATGTTTGCATACCATATTCCATGTCCTTGCCATGTCTCATTAGAGTGGCATTTCAATGCCTGAGGGTCCGTCCTCGGTTTGCGTGCACGCATGCGCGCATTTCAAGGTGTCTTGTTTTCATCTGATGGCCTCTCTATGTGAGTGTGGCTGAGGCTCTCTCATGTTGGTGTAAGCCCATATTGCATTGCGTATGCCATTTCATCCATAGCATTGTGTATGCTAGGTTGTATATTAGCGCTTGTGTATGCCATCTCATCTCGTGCGTGTATGCCATTCCATAACATTGTGTATGTTAGGATTGTATCTTAGTTGCATTTCATGCATATCATGCATATTGCATCGTGTTCGGGATAGGAGTTAGCCCGGGCACGGGAAACGAGGTACGTTCCGTACTCCGAGTGACGGAACGTGTCTCAATTCCCAAGTCACCGACACTCCGGATTATCCATGATGGAGTTAGGTTTTGTTGTAGTGTTCATATGCATTCATTCTATATTGAGTTGTGCAATTCGGCTCCTCGGCCATCATGCATCGAGATGCGTGATTGGTGGTACGAGGATCGAGACATGCATACATTTGTGAAAATACATTGCTATGCCCCTTTCCTGCTCTCTGTTGCAGCATATCAAGAATCAGCGGTCTTCCGAGGCTTGGCGCGCTTTTCAAGAATCATTGCAAAACAGAGGCTAATTGGGGCATTCCAGTGGATTTCCGCGCAAGGCAGCCCAAACATGCATCATTCCATCATCCGGAGCAGAATCAAGGCAGTCCCTGGCTTGCATGCCAGTTTTATTATTTTCTTAGTTAATTTGTAAATTAATTAGGAATTTGTACATTATTTGGACTGTATTATTTGGACTGTACTATTCTTTCATTCGGGACTGTATATTTATTTGGACCCTCTGCGCGAGGGCATAATTGTAATAAGTGTGCGTGAGTGTGATGTATGTCTTCCAACCCCACGTCTTTCTTCCCTTTTATTTACCTGCTTATGATGGTTAGATTAGGGCATATTTCAATTAGCATACAGTATGACAGCATGTTTGCATCATTCATCTGTTTTGCACGCACCGGGCTCGGCGCATCATACAAACTGCATTTGTATTTCAATTCCAAATTGAATACGTGTTAGTTGTAGCATTCCATATGCCATGTTTAGAATAGCCGAGCCTGCTATAGTTGCATCTTTGCATGTGTTGCATTAGGCATTTCTGTATATTTAGGATCATGCATGATTTCTAATGAGCTTCTGTTTTGGCTTGGAGTACTCGGTGAGTTTTATGCTTTAGCATCCTTGCATGCGTGTGAGTGACTGCCATGAATAGCATGCTTACCATGAGGCTATGTGCTTATGTGATATAACTGCTTGAATGCCTGTGGGTGGAGGTTGGGTTACTTGAATTGGGACAATTCATCAAATGTTTGCTTTAAGCCCACTAGATAGTGGCAAAATCATGTTTTCTAAGCCCACCCGAGGGTGGCAAATCCACGTCTTAGCCTACTTGCGAGTAGCACCATCAAACCATTTTCAAACAAACAAACATGAAATGTTTTGTTCCAATTCAGGCGACTCAGTCTATACTTGTATGCTGTGCGCATCACATAGTAAATCTAGGCTAATAACCGGAATAAGAACACACAATGTTTTCAAAAACAGATATCATGGTTAGTAGAGGCCGGTCTTTGACCGGGCGAGCGGGGGTGCTCACGAAGTGACCTTCCCCAATCGTACCCAAGTTCCCGAGCCGAGGCAACTTTGGTGATGACGGACACGTGCGTGGCCTTCGGCACTGAGTCAGGGTTTCCTAAATTTCCCATAAAAAAACATTTAGGTGGCGACTCTGTATCTGGCAAAGCAGTCCATGTTTGGCACTTCTTTTCAAAAAATCTGTTTTCAAAAAAATCGATTTGCCGGATTTGGACTCTTTGGTTCAAGATTAAGAACCGTGACATTTGAGTCCTTGAACTGTAGTGACCCCAATATGAACGGAACGGGACTTAACCCTCCTGGGGCGTTCAGGGACGTCTACAAATGTCCCGAGGCTCCCATTTCGATTAAAATATTGCACCGAGTAAGGACAAAGTGGAAATAAATGAAAGGGAGGTGAAACTTTTTGAAAAATATTTAAAAAACATCTTCTTATAGGTTTGGAGTTGAAGGAAATAGGAGGGGACGAAAGAAAACTGGTTTAGGAAAATGATGAGTATCAAATCATTAAGAAGGTAATGAGCAGCCTTTACTAAATTAGGCATTTTTTTTTGTACACTTGGAATTTAAATGTGAGGCTACCACCATTGGAATGTAGGCTTCTAGGGCTTCAATTTAGACCCAAGAACCACCTCAGACCAAGTCCAAATAAGGGAGATATGCCCATTTGAAGTTGGGCTTAAGAGCAGATTTTGTTGACCCAGCCCGAGACAGCTTTTACTAAATTAGGCATATCTCTTTGTACACTTGGAATTTAAATGTGAGGCTACCACCATTGGAAAATAGACTTCTGGGGCTTCAATTTGGACCCAAGAACCGCCTAAAACCAAGTCCATATGGGGGAGATATGCCCATTTGAAGTTGGACTTAAAAGTAGATTTTGTTGACTCGGCCCAAAATAACAATAGCCCATTTTTTCTTGGTTTTGGTTCGGTTGGGACAACCCATTTACCTATTTTCTGAGCCATTCAAGTGCATCCACTCATCCTCCATTATACCTAATCATCCCCATTGTCAAAAAGAGGTTTTGTTTGCATTCATAAAGGATATCCCATGCAACCACCTTGAAAATTTGCCCTCCTATCACATTCTTGTCTCCCACCTTGTCTCCCACCTTCTTTTTGACCTTTACTCTCCCTCATTGCCTATATAGAATGATCATATTGTAAGACCACGAAATTGAAGAGAAAGGAGTGAGAAAAGAGTGAAAAAAGAGAGAAAAATTGAGTTTTTGAGCCAAAAATATTCCTATCTTCCATATACACCCCATACCTTCCATAGCTACTAAAATTCCTCATTTCCATGCACCAAAACCACTCCAAAAATTCTGATATAGCCAAAGATCAATTGCCTTGATCATAAGGAAGAGTGTTTAGTGATTGAAAGTGAGAAAAACTAGAGAGTTAGCCACTTTCTATACCACAAACTCCATAAACTCCATAATTTTGAATTGAGGATTTGAGAACACACTTCCTACACTTGAGGGTGATCAAGAGGAAGTTTGGAAATCAAAAAGTTCAATCTTTCTTTGGAAGGTGAATTGTTAGTCTTTCATTTTCTTATATTTTATATCTTATATTTATTTTCATGCTTCTTATTTCATTGTGTTTTGTTATAATCTAAGTGGTTTGTTTATCTCATATTTATTTTCTTACTTTATATTTCATAGTGTATTGTTATAATCCTAGTGGTTTGTTGAGCTCATAATTATTTTTTTTTTTTTTTTATTCGCATGCTTTAATTTTATATTAGTTTTGTTGTAATCTTGCATGTTCTACCTCATATTTATTTTTTTTTCGTGTATTAGTCTCATATTAGTTCTGTTGTAATCTTGCATGTTCTATCTTATATTTGTTTTATTGCTTTAGGTTTATGTTGTGAGTTTGCACTTTTTATTTTATTTTATATTTGTTTTCTTGTTTTTTTTTTAATCTAACCGGTAGTGGCTAGTTGAGCCACCTACATATTTTTTGTTTGTTCATTTTCTTGGTTTCGCAACAAGACAGGTTTTGCTTGGCTTAGTTGGCCGGCCGGCCTAGTTGGCCAGCCAGTTAGCTTCTTCCGAACAAGATGGCGTAATGTCCCAATATTGATCAATTTCCGCCGACGGTTCTAAAGAACATGAAGCTTTTATTTTATTTATTTTTTATTTTGAGTGTATTGTGAGGTTTTTATTTTGTTGTAATATTCTCCTCATCTCTCTCTAATTTGATTTGTAATTATTCCTTAAAATGTTGTAATAATTTCCCGCCCCGCTTCTTTCTATCCCGTTCTTTTACTTGCTTTCTTTATTTGTACATAAACATCATATTTATTTTTCATCATAGTTATGCTTTGCATCCATGTTTCATGCATCTTGATTCGGCTAAGTTTGCATTTGTGGATTTAATCAATTCCTATGTGATTATGTGCGCTACCTCATGTTCTTGAGATGATTCACATATCATATTTTAGAAGCCGAATCTTTAGTTGCATCTCATGAGTGAATTGCATTAGGATTTTGTATATAAGATCATGCATATTTTACTAACTTTGTTTTGTAGCTTGTTCGTGGGACGTCAAACATGTAAGTTTTTATGCTTTAGCATCCCGTTTGTGTGTGTTTTTCTTACTATGTCTAGCATTCTACCATGAGGCTATTTGCTTATGTGATATAACTCTATGAATGCCAGTGGATGGAGGTTGTGTCGCTTAATTTGGAATGATGTTGATTTTTCATGCTTGTAAACTCAATTTATTTGGGTTGTACATCGTCAAAACTCTTTCAAAATGCATGATATCAAATTGTTCCAAAATGAATGGCATAGTCTATACTTGTATGCTTCACATAGTAAATTTTAGGATTTATTAACTAATCAGAACATGAACATATAAAGAAAATAAAAGTCATATCATGGTTTAGTAGAGGCCGATCTTTTGATCGGGTGAGCGGGGGTGCTCATTATTGACCTTCCCCTCTCATACCTAAGGTTCCGAGCCAAGCATCCTTGGTTACGACGAACAGTGGCCTTGGCACTGAGTCATGGGTTTCCTAATTTCCCAAAATATTAGGTGGCGACTCTGAGATCTGATGACGCAGTCCATTTTTGACAAAATTGCAATAAAATGGATTTTCACTAAAAGTTTCCAAATCTGGACTCTCATCTACGTTTCACATTGCACTCGTGAGACTAGATCAAAGAGATCTCGGGGGTCCGAACTGTTTAACGCGCGCGGGTACCCCCCGGGCATGTTACAGTTTCTGGCGACTCTGCTGGGGATTTATGAAACCTTGACTCGAACTCCATGATATGACTTTTATTTTCAATTATATGTTTATTGCATTGCATGCATTGGTGCACTTAAAGTTCCTGTGTTGCCTAGATACTGGTGGGAGCACATGCATATCTCTACGTTACTTTAGAGGCCTTGTGTTGTAACCTTTTGAGATTTGTCAAAAGGGTAGCTTTGTTATCTAGCTCTGCTATCTAAGGTTCTCAGACTCTGAAGAGAGGCTATTTGACTCTTCTGATTTCCTGGGATCTTTATTGGTTATGACCCAAAGGACTCTTTGGTAACGTCACCTTGACTTCAACCCCTAAAGTAGAGCCAACCTTGTACATGTAATGAGCTATAGTACCTTTCAAAATTAGGACAGGACGCTCTCCCATTTCTAGGATGTATGATACCACTTGTTTGAATAGTGAAACCCTAGATGATTTCAAGTTAGGACAGGATAACCCTACCCTCTTTAGGGGTGTTTGTTCTCTTTCCTGCTTTATGTGCAATGTATTGGATCTATACAGGGGTTCTCAAATTCGAATGAGTGGTTCAGGTTGTTCAGTTTAGCACCATTACTTCAAAAACAAAAAAATAACAAAAACATAAAATGAAAAAAAATTTAAAAAAAAAAAAAAAAAAACTCCGATATCCCACAAAGTTGACCATTGTAAATAATAGAACTTGTAGGGGATCCGACCATCTCTGTGATTGGGGAGTGACCACCTGTTGATTAGACGGGTTTTATTTTGAATATTGCGGATGGCCCACACGTTGACTGGCAATTTGAGAATGGTTTTATTCTGAGTTCTGAACTGAGTATTGAGTCTAAGTTTGATTCCACCAAGTTTGTAAAGTTGGGATCAGACTCGAGTCAGCCTAATGAGTCAGAGTCTGTTGATTTCGATAGTGCTAACCTAGACATTTCTGTCCTGTCTAGGTCCTCTTTGTTATTTTCTTTTGAGTATGTTGTCAAAAGTTGTTGTCATTGTTGAGTCATAGTGTCTTTTCAATAACAGAAAAACAAAAAAAAAATGCCATAGAGTCTGCCTACTTCTCTGTGCCTTAATTCATTGCATTGACCAAAGTTTTTCAAAACTTTTTCCAAAACTCTGATAAAAACGAAAGAGGAAGAATTTCCTCGGGATTTGCAAATTTTGATCAACTGAGAGGAAGAGAGGTGTGCTAAGCCTTTGATGAATAAAATCATTTTTGTTAATGTGAGTACTGAGAAGGATCCTGGCTTGGTCCAAATTGGTTCTATCTTATCTTCGTAAAAGTACGAGTGATTAGTCACTTTGTGAAAAGATTTCAAAAACTATTTTTGCGTAATCCTACGAAGACATGCCTGGAATTAGTTATACAGCATAGGATCCCTCTTGACTCGTGGTCCGACCTCCTTAGCTCCTTAGCTTTCAAACCGTGATTTGAAGTATCCCATGATCAATCAAAGTGTAAGGCTTGCATAGCCGAATTGGAAATAGCCCTTGAACAAGGGGCCATGATGTGATTCAAATGGAGGCAGCCTTTCAACTAGGGGCAACAAGGGGCCATGACACCAAACCCATATCAAATTGAGAATGTTTTCAACTTTTTATCAAATTGAGGATGCCTTTAGATTTTCATCAAATTAAGAATGCCTTCAATGTTGTAGGCACATCGGATGACTGACTAGTTGTTTGGCCGATTGTCCTCCCTTACAACCTCTTCCTTTCAAAATTGTTCTTCATGTTCTGGTTAATTTACACAAAATTAGTCGACTGGCCAAACATCCGCCCGATCGTCCTCCCGGTCGATTGGTGGTTTGATGAAAAATGAAAATTTTCAGTTGGAACGTTTACAACATTTTCTTAGTTTAGTGACATTTCAAAGTGCCACAAAACTATTCTTTTAATGATATTTTTTAGTCTTGTGACATTTTAAACAAGTGTCATTTACACCCCCGTGCCACAGTAGATACTAGTGGCACCTCAATGACACTTGCAAGTGTCACTACACCATCATGGCTAAAGACTTTCAATGACACTTTGATGTCATGATAGACACTATTTGTGACACTATCAAGCGCTATTAAAAAAAAATTTAGTGGCACTTCAGTGACACTTGTAAGTGTCATTACACCATTAAGGCTAAAGACTTTTAGTGACACTTTAATGTCATGGTAGACACCATTCGTGATGCTATCAAGTGCCATTAAAGAAGACTTACAATCTAAAAAATGCCACTATATGGTTTTTAATGGCGCTTGTTATGCCACAATTGATATTTTTAACAACTTCATAAATGCCACACTAAATCCAATTCATTTGTGCCATTAAATGGATATAAGTGTCATTAGAGCTTATTCTAGTGACACTCGGCAAAGCGACTACCACTATTATGAAATGCCACTTATATGTTCTTTTCATTGACACTTTTAAAAGTCACAACTAAACATGCGTAAATTCCTGTAAAAATTGAATCGATTTTATAAAAAATTGAATTAATTGTCATATCTTATATTAATTTAACATCCATTCATCCTGTAATATTTTCATAATAATAAACAAATATTACTACCATATGATCATCACATTAAAAACAAAAAAATTCAAACCATAATCATTTTTTATCTAAAAAATATAAATTTATTAATATTGCAATACAAATCATAATCAAAATTATAAAATATGTTGCCACACTAACAAAGTTAAAGCAAAAAAAAATTAAAAGAAAATTATTCCAACCATAAGTTTTGAAAAGCCATAGTGATATTCATCTTCCGGAGAGACAAATTATCAAAACAAATCTAGTTCCCAAATTCTCAACCTCACTTGTATAAATATTCTCGGCTAGCATCCATAACTTGCAAAATCTGCATCCAAAAGATAAACATATAAAGGTAATTGAAACTATATTAAGTTAATATAAATTTGTTAATAAAAGTAGTATTTACGAAAGAAATATATCACAAATGGAGCAGGCCAAGAAACATGAGTTCCAATAGTTTGTCCAATTGTTTTGATAAGTCCATATGATCGGATCAAGCTCTCATTAGGTTTAACTGGCACTTGAACATGTTCCTCCCAATAGTCAGGTCCTAGTTCTTCCCCTTCTCCTTCTTCAAATGGGTCTATGTTTTTAAGTACTTCGATTGCAACTGTTTCTGTTGGTCTAATGATACTTTTTTAGAACAACTATATCTCCCACTTATAAATCAAGATTTAACTACTTTAGTGTAACAACCCCGACCTGTGATTAGCTTATAATCTATGATTAAGAATGCCTAATAAGTAATTAAGAAGAATTTCTGAATTAATTACATGTGTATTGCATTATTTGTGTTTATATCTATTTGTTGTAGAAAGATCTGTCTGAATCTCTGCTTCGATATGTGAATTAAGGGCCTTATCGGCATCTGAACATGAAATTGACTTGGATTATGTGTTATTTGGAATTTTTAGAATTTTATGGTAGGTTTGATTGATTTCGATTCGGAACGAAATAATTAGAACAAATTAATGGCCATTGCTTAGGCTAATTAAAGCTTAATTAGAATTTCCTAATGGGGCCTAATAAGGCCATTAATTCTAGAACACACACTACACTACATCTTCTTCATCTTTTGTGAACTCAAACCGTGAGGAGAGAGAAGAAAAGAGAATTGAGATCAAACAAGGGAAGTGGAGGAATTAGCTTGAAGAGAGTTAAAGATTTGGTTACTTAGACTCCATTTGAGGCAATAAGGTAGGAAATTCAACCCTCACTACAACAATTTACACTTTTGGCGAACAAATTTGGCGACTAAACTCTTTTTAGTTGCCAAAAGTTGTAGAATAGGCGACCAAAAATTATATTGGTCGCCGTTGAATATGGTTTTTAGTTACTAATTTTTTTTAGTAGCTATGTCTTCATTATTGGCAACTAAAAAAAAATAGTCGTTAAATATGAACAATAGGCGACTAAAAATTATTTTAGTCGGCATTAGATCATGTTTTAGGCTACTAAAATTTTTGTTAGTCGTGGTATACCAGTTTTTGGCTACTAAAATAAATTTAGTCGCCAAAAAGCTAGCATAATGTTTGCTATTAAACTTTGGTGACCAAAGTTTTAGTCAGCAAATATTTATTTTCAGTGACTAAAAAATTTTTGGTCGTTGTAAGGTAATTTTTGCCTACTAAAATTATTTAGCCACTAAATAAAAAACATAAATTTTACTTTTATCTTTGGTGACGAAAAATTTGGTAGGTGAATATTTCTTTTCGGTGACCAAAATACCTTTAGTCGCCAAAATGGTTACTTTTGGCAACTAAAATATTAGTCGATGTTTGTTAAATCTTGGCTACTAAATAAATTAGTTGGTATAAATTAACCTTTGACGACAAACAACAAGTTTGGTCGCCAAAGGTATATAAAATTTTAGTGGGAAACATTAAAAGATTGGCGCCAGTTTTTCTCAATATTTTTGAAAACAGGGTTCTTCTCTTCTCTCTCTCTCTCTCTCTCTCTCTCTCTCTCTCTCTCTCTCTCACTCACTCACACACACACACACACACACACACACACAGAACCAGTCACCCTCAAACCTCACCTCACTACAATCGTTCACCACCGCTGTTTACCGTAAGACGCACATCATCACTACACCGCCGCAAATCACATCGCCACCGCTGCAATACAAACAGTTTCTCTCTCGCTCGCTCTCTCTCTCTCTCTCTCTCTCTTGCTCACTCGCTCTCTATCTCTCTCTGTCTCTCTCTCCCCGTCCTGTATTTCCTCATTTCTCACTCTTGCTCTAAGGTTTATATTATTTATTTAATTTAATTTCTTGTTTAGCTTGTTTTTGGTTTAATTTCTTCAAATTGTAGTAAATTATTGGTAGATTGTCTAGCTAATTTTACAGTTTTCTTTGTTTTTGTTGAGGGAAAAATTTGGGTTCAGTGAGGCATTTGAGTTTATCAAGGAAAAATTTGGGGTCCTTGCGATTGTGTCCTGCTTTGGAGGGTTTAGGAGCTAGGTTGATTGCTGTCAAGTATCCTAGAATACTCTACTGAGTTTCACTAATGTTGATGAAATTCTTTATATTGGAAAGAGGGCTTTGGTCATTAGTGCTGATTGATGGGTATTAGTGGTGATAAATATGAAGTTCAGAGTCAACCTGTTGAGATTTTGCAGTTTATTTTGAATGGTTCTTGGAAGCTGATGATAATTGTGTCTTGTTTAAATTAATTATTACAACTGTTTTTGTTACTATAAGGAATTATTGTTAATTGAAGAAATTAAGATTTAAATAATTTGTTAGATGACTCTCATATTCTTAATTTTGACTTTAAGGGTTAACTGTTTTTATTTATTTATTTATTTTTATTTTTTATAGTAGTGTGTCACTACTAGGTGAATCTTAATATCAAATTTATATATGAGAGAAAGTATAAAATGAGGTGTTTGAAAGCATTAAGGTATTTAACAGTAAGAATTTTTTACGAACCAATGCTTTCAAACTGTGGGTGTCAATTTCCAACCACACTGCCAATCAAGCACTCAACTGGAGAATACTGGTAGAATAGATTAAGCCCGAACGACCTGTCACAAAAAAAAGAGATTCCGGCGGTGGTTCGTCCATCCAGGGGCACTCTGACGATCAAGTCAGTTATCTCTCAAAGATAGCAAAAGTGCTTAACTCACTATTCAGAGCATAAAAAGCATCCCTTAAACCCATGAGGGTGCCTCTCTTTTATAGCCAACACAAACCTAGTCCTAATAGAAGCCTAACTTCAATGGACTTAGGATTACTGCTAATCTTGGACTCCCAGTAGGATTGGGATAAACTCTCTAAGAGTCTTATCTTTACCCAAACTGAAGTCTTCTCCCATTCTAAGACTCCTGTCCCTTATCCGCTTATCCCGGATTCTGGTATCTTCGCAGATAACCTCGGCCTAGCTGAGATGATCTCGGCGTCATGACCAGGACACGTGGCACCTCGGTTGGCACTTCGGTGACACATCGGCCACGTGTTGTCATTCAAAAATTATGTCCCCACACAAACAATGGCTGATGAGCCCCAAGCCATCAAATGATCTCTATTTCTTTCTTATTAACATGTCCAGTACTTAGATGGAGTATAAATATAGTGCGAAAGTTGTGGCTAAATAAATCTGTGCCAAATAATTTTAGTGTTCTTTCTTTCTTAAGTATGTGCATATATAAAGCTTCATTCCAAAATGTAGTTTTAGATGCTTTTCTTATGCCTTCTCATGCGCAATTACAGGCAAGTGATTTCCTTGTTTCAAGTAAGAGTCATGCAGTTAAAGAGGAAAGAGAGTAAGATGATCATGTGTACTCTAATGATGTCTATGTAGATACAATATCTTTACTTGAACAAGTAATTGTCTGCTTTGTCAAATACTGTTTAGGTAGATAAACTATAAACATGATTTCGTTTATTATAGATAATCCATTCTACAGGAGATACAACCTGGGCCATCAAATCAATCTGGTTTAAGATTTATTAGTGGCATTATCAGTAAATCCAAAGCTCTTAGATTTGAGCGGATGTTGTTTCGTGCTACAAAAGGCAACATGCTTTTCAATCAAGCACCAACTGATGAACAAATCTTGGATCCTATATCAACTGAAATGGTCATTCTCTTATTTATATTATTATCTTTTGGTCTTTTGGGATAAATTTTCTTTCTACATATTTTCTTACTATAGCTTATAATCTAAAAACTTTGAATATATTCTACTTCTTAATAGTATGCTTTCTTCACTAGAGTGCTATGTTGGTGTACTTCTATTGCTTTGAAGACTGTGGCCTGAATTTCTAAATTCAACTAATTTTGCTTGTATATTGCATGTGCAGGTTGAGAAAATTGTTTTTGTAGTGTTCTTCTTGGGGGAGCAAGCGAAGACAAAAATATTGAAAATTTGTGAAGCATTTGGTGTAATTTTCTATTCTGTACCCGAAGATATAATGAAACAAAGGCAACTAACTCAAGAAGTATGCTGTTAAATTGACTGGCTGCATTTTCCCACATGCTTGCAATGTTCATTTTATTTTTGATTGATGTTTGTGTAGCACATTATGTAGTTTAGTTTTCTTATGACAAGCAAAATATGTATGGGCCTTTTTGTCTTTATGGTATACATGTATTTCTATATTTCTCATTTGTTGCAGGTTTTGTGTATGATACAATGAACATGCTGAATTTTGATGTTACAAAAAAATGTCTTGTCAAAGAGGGTTGGTGTCCAATAATTGCCAAAACTCAGGTACTTTGGTCTCCTCTAATGTCATTCTTGTTTTGGGCAAAACATCTGCAGTTGCTTCCATTATTTATTACATTATTATCAAAAAGGAAAGGGTTTTATTATGTGCAGATTCATGAAGCACTGTAACGGGCTACAATTGATAGCAATTCACAAGTGGGTATAATATTTCACACAATGGATGTGGTGGAACCACCTCCAACATACTTCAGAACCAACCACTTTCCAAATGCATTTCAGGAAATTATTGATGCATATAGGTAAACTAAAATATGTGGCTTTTTTTTTTTTTTTTTTTTTTGCGTGGACATATTTCTTTTTGTTCTTATAATGATTGTTGATCTTACAATATCAGTATCATTTTTATTAAAAATATCTTACAAAAAATATTTCTTATTTTGTCCATACTCCGATTACATCACAGCAACCTCAAACAAGAATGAACCTCTTTGTGAATAAGCCAAGCCATTATGTGTTCTAGGATGGGTCTCATCAATTTAGATCCTTGCCATGATTTACAATTCATATTTGCAACTGACTGCTTTAATGGTGTAATTGGTGATTTGATTTTAATAGACTTACTCACCTCGGTGGTCAAAGATAATTTGTTAGGAATAAGAAAATTTCTTAGTTTCATGGAAGGTTTTGGAGGCACTGATCTAGTTTTCTTTCCTTGTAGATTGGTTTGGTTTTGAAGAAGTTGTTTGAAGATGGCATCGTGAAGCATGAGGATTTGTTTATTACCTCCAAACTCTGGTTTGACTTTATGCTCCTGATAATGCTTGTCCTTTTGATATTTGCTGTGTAATTAGTTTTAATTGCTTTGTATTTCCTTCTTTCGTTCTTTCATTTTTTTAAGCCAATTTTGCTTGAAAATTTATATAAAGTAATTGATGCTTCTAATTGGATGCCTTTTGAAATGATCTTTGTTTATTTGGAGTTTGTCTTGTATATATATATATATAGGACCTGTGGGGACATACATGATGTAATTAGCGGATGTAGGGATGTCACAGCCAGCTTCCCCACGACAAATAGGACCTGTGACAATAGACAAAATGCAATAAGCACATGTAGGTTGGGAGTTAGAGCCGAAAATGCTTCAAACTTAACCGAAAAAAGGCGTTAAGGCGATGAAAATGCGAAACAACCCCCGAACCACTGTACAGATGTCATGGCCACCTTCTCTGTGACAATAGATGGAATGTAATTATCACGTGTAGGTTGGGAGTTAGAGCCGAAAACGCCTTAAACTTAACCGAAAAAGGGCGTTAAGGGGGCGAAACTGCGAAACAGCCTCCGAACCACCGTACGGATGTCACGGCCATCTTTCTCATGAAAAATAAGACCTTTGAAAATAGACAGAATGTAATTAGTATGTGTAGGTTGGGAGTTAGAGCCGAAAATGCCTTAAACTTAATCGAAAAAGGCCGTTAAGGGGGCGAAAATGCGAAACAGCCTCCGAACCATCGTACGGATGTCATGGCTAGCGTCCCTATGACAAATAGAACTTGTAACAATAGATGAAATGTAATTAGCACATGTAGGTTGGGAGTTAGAGCCAAAAACGCCTTAAACTTAACCGGAAAAGGGTGTTAAGGGGGCGAAACTGCGAAACAGCCCCTGAACCACCATTCGGATGTCACGACCAGCTTTTTTGTGAAAAATGGGACCTAGAACAATATGTGGAATGTAATTAGCACGTGTATGTTGGGAGTTAGAGCCGAAAACGCCTTAAACTTAACCGAAAAAGGGCGTTAAGGGGACGAAAATGCGAAACAGCCCCCGAACCACCATATGGATGTCACAGCCAGCTTCCCCATGACAAATAGGACCTGTGAGAATAGATGGAATATAATTAGCACTTGTAGGTTGGGAGTTAGAGCCGAAAATGCCTTAAACTTAACCGAAAAATGGTGTTAACGGGGCGAAACTACGAAACAAGCCCCGAACCACCATACGGATATCACAGCCAGCTTCTTTATGACAAATAGGACTTGTGACAATAGACAAAATGTAATTATCATGCGTAGGTTAGGAGTTAGAGCCGAAAACACCTTAAACTTAACCCAAAAAGGGCGTTTAGGGGGCGAAACAGCGAAACAACCCCCGAACCACCATATGGATGTCATGGCCACCTTTCCTATGAAAAATAGAACCTATGACAATAGATAAAATGTAATGAGCACGTGTAGGTTGGGAGTTAGAGCCGAAAATGCCTTAAACTTAACCGAAAAAGGGCATTGATGGGGCAAAACAATAGCCCCCGAACCACCATTTGGATGTCATGACCACCTTTTTTGTGACAAATAGGACCTGTGAGAACAAACGGAATATAATTAGCATGTGTATGTTGGGAGTTAGAGCTGAAAACGTCTTAAACTTAATCGAAAAAAGGCGTTAAGGGGGCGAAAATGCGAAACAGCCCCTGAACCACCGTATGGATGTCACATCCAGCTTCCCCATAACAAATAGGACCTATAACAATAATTAGAATGTAATTAGCATGTGTAGGTTGGGAGTTAGAGCTGAAAACGCCTTAAACTTAACTGAAAAAGGGCATTAAGGGGGCGAAACTGCAAAACAGCCCCCGAACCACCATACGGATGTCACAGCCAGCTTCCCTATGACAAATAGGACTTGTGACAACAGACATAATGTAATTTTCATGGGTAGGTTGGGAGTTAGAGCTGAAAACACCTTAAACTTAACCGAAAAAGGGCGTTAAGAGGGCAAAAATGTGAAACAGCCCCCGAACCACCGTAGGGACGTCACAGCCAGCTTCCCCATGACAAATAGGACCTGTGATAATAGATAGAATGTAATTAGCATGTATAGGTTGGGAGTTAGAGCCGAAAATGCCTTAAACTTAACCGAAAAAGGGCGTTAAGGGGGCGAAAATGCGAAACAGCCCCCGAACCATCATACGAATGTCACAGCCAACTTTCTCGTGACAAAAACGACTTGTAACAATAAATGGAATGTAATTAGCACGCGTAGGTTGGGAGTTAGAGCCAAAAATGCATTAAACTTAATCGAAAAAGGGCATTAAGGGTGCGAAAAAGCGAAACAGCCCCTGAACCACCATATGGATGTCACAGCCAGCTTCTTTGTGACAAATAGGACCTGTGACAATAGACAGAATGTAATTAGCACGCGTAGGTTGAGATTTAGAGCCAAAAACACATTAAACTTAATCGAAAAGGGCATTAAGGGAGTGAAAATGCAAAACAGCCCCCGAACCACCATACGGATGTCACGGCCACCTTCTCTGTGACCAATAAGACCTGTGACAATAGACAGAATGTAATTAGCAGGTGTAGATTGGGAGTTAGAGCTGAAAACACATTAAACTTAACCAAAAAAGGACGTTAAGAGCGCAAAGATGAAGGAGAGCGCCATGGTGGTCTCGATTTCTGCCCTAAACCTCACTGCATCGGTCTCTTTAATCCCTCCGTAAACAACCAAATCTGACCTTCAAGATGGGTTGTTTTTTTGGATTATTATAGATGGATTGTTGCTTTGGATTCTTATAATGTCAAAAATAGTTTGTTATTGTTTTGGATTTGGATTTTTATAACAAAGGATTTTTTTTTTCTTGTCTTCAAATTGTTTGATAAAATGTCTTTTAGGCTTCTCAAAATTCTAAGTCACAAGGCTAACTTATTGGCAGTGTAATTGGTGCTCAAACATATACTGAATCAAACCCACAGTAGCTCCAAATCTTAATCTGTTAAAGCCACTTCTTGCATATTCAAATCTTAATCTGTTAAATCAAAATTCAATTAGCTACTTCACTAATTTTCCATCATTTAGTCTTGCTATATCAGTTATAATAAATATTGTGCTATTCATCTTAAATTATCTGTCATAGCTAATTGATAAACTCACTTTGTTGCTGTATAACTGATATTGTGTGTTATATCCTCATAAATCGTTATTTGCCTATTTTAGTTGAAATCTTTGAAATAACAATCTGTTAAGCTAAAAGGAATCATTAACTGATTTTTCTTTATTTAGTCTTGCTATATTAATTGATATATTCGTTGTGTTATTAATCTAAATTCAACTGAGTTAGTTATCTAATTTTTCCTTCTCCATAAGATAAATTACTTGTTAAATAAATTGAACCATATTCTGTTTAAACAAAAATCAAGCTCTGCATTTTTTATTAGTTATTTCACTAGTTTTTGTTATAGATTGATGATGTTGGGATAGATACAGTGCTGTTTTTGGGCCAGATTGATAATGTTTGCATAGGCGTAATTTACATTATATTTTTTGTTTATGGAAAACATGTACACCTAATATGTTTTGTTATTAAGATTTTTTTGAATTTGGATTTTAATTGTTGGTTTGGATAGTATATGTATTTGTTAGATTATACTATGTTTATGGATTCTTATTTTTTTATATATGTACTTGTAGACACCCCATTTTTGACCGTCCTCAAGACTTGGACATCATCGTTTGAACACTCGATGATCATCCATGCTTGTGTTCGTTTTGAGTTCCCGGAGGCCTCGGTCGCGCGTCTTGCCTCAAGATCTCTCAACTTGTCTGTTTTGTGCTTGGTTGTGGACCAAGCACTTGTGTTCTTGCTTTTGAGGGAAGATGGTGGCTTGTTGGTCATCCCCTCAACCCATCGGCCAAGGCTTGAAGCCATCGGCCTTGTTTTCTTGCTATCGACTAAAAGTGTTGGCCGATCAACACATTATTTTGTCGGCCGGCACTTATGTTGGTCGATCAGCCATGTTTTCTGGCCGAACCCTGTTCATCTGCTTTATGCAGATATTTTGTGCTAGCTGTCACAGCTGGCATGCACAATTCCCCCCCTCCATACACGTGTATGGAGGGATTTGCCCCTTGTTTAGCTTGCTTAGGAAGCTTTAGGATTTGGATATCTATAAGAGGGGAGGCCCTCCTCCCTTCTCAAGGGTTCCAAAAATCTGAGATAGAAGATATATATCTATCTATCTCTATAGCTCCCTCTCTCTATATATTTGTGTGCGTATTTGTGCTCAAAAGGGTATTTTGTTCACACTATTGCACACACACACCTAGCAATACACCATCCTTGGTTGCTGAGGTCCCTTGAGATTGATTTCAGAGTTCTTGGAGTGGTTTAAGCTTGGAAAAGTTGCTGGAGCCTTGTTCTTGAAAGTGTTCTTCAAGGGTGAGCATTCTTGCTTTTAATACCCCATTCTTGCTTAAGTTTTTAGCCCTTCTTGCTTGTTGTTTTAAGCTTAACTCTTAACTGATAAAAGTTCTATTTTTACTTGCTTTAGACCTTTTTTTAAGGTCACTTTTTGGTTTGGGGTTGTTTACCCCCTCTTAGGCCTTGTTTGGCCTTATTTTAGGCCATCCCTTTTGGCTATTCTTCTTGGCTTTGCATGACCTTCCTATCACTAAAATCTAGAGGATTTTTAGTAGTGGGAAGGTGGTTTTGGAGTCCTAAATAGGAGAGGGTCATCCCCTCTCCTTGTTGTCTTGTATGCTAGTATAAATGGCTTATATTGGTAGCATGTTTGCTTAGCTTGTTTTAGCTCCATTTCAGCAAGTATTTGGTGTTATTTTGCCATGTTTTACCTTTGTTTCAAGTTGGTTTAATGGCCTCTTACATGCTCCATATACGTGTCTTGCAATCCCCTCATTTGCCTTAATATGCATCATGTTGTAACATGTCATTCTAGCATGATTTTGGCTCAACTCCATGAAGCTTTTAGCCTTGTTGTAACATGCTTAAGGTCTGATTTGAGTTGTTTTGAACATATATGCCATGCTTTGTATAGCCATAAGGCATTCTAGCTTGTTAGCCTTAAGTGTCCAAGTCTCTAGCATGCATTACTTGGCTTATTTCAATGATTTGGCATCATTTGTTATGGTATTTCAGTCCATGTTTCATGCTCAAACACTTGCACTTGTCACTCCTTTAATGCTTTAAGGTGTTGATGTTTTATGCCTCATGAATGGATCATTGGGTATGCTTCCATGCTTAGGTCATTTGGATGCCATCTAAGTGGGTTTTTGGTCTTGTTTTACCATGCCATAACTCCGTTTTTATTGGTTTATGTCATGCCATGTTTGGTTTTGATAGGTGTAGTGTAACACCCCTTTTGTAGCCTTGCATGCCTCATGCTTTTGGCATTGTGTTCTAGCTTGTGTTGGCTAGTTTCGAGCATGTTTTTGGTCTTGTTTGGACCTGTCTTGGGACTGTTTTAGGTCCCCTTAGCCCTTTGGGGCTTGTCTTGCATGGCCTTGGTTTGAGTCCCTTGGCTAGTCTTAAGCTTTGGGCTTTCTTGCATGCTTTGCTTGTGTACTTTGGTTGGTTTGGCACCTTTCCTAACATGATTTCAGAGCTTATAATGTATGTCACATGTCCATATTTGTCCCCTTTTAAGTGTTCTTGAAAGTTGCCCTCTTATGCCTAGGTGATAGACCATCACATGTGCATGTTTGTATGTGTTTTTGTCCATCATTTCTTAGCACTTTGGCCACTGATTTGGGCATGTTTGAGAATAGTCTATTTTGGTTTAAGTCCATCTTATCATGTTGTTGCATGCTTGTTTCATTTTGCATGTTGTTGCATGCTATGCATGTTTGCATATTTAGGTTGTATGCCTATTGCGTATTGTATGCCTGCATGCTCATGTTGCATAATCTTGTTGCATACTTGAGTTGCTTGCATGTTTGCTTGCATGCTTAGGTTGCATTGCATTGTGTGTGCATTCCCTTGCCTCTTGATCAAGCATGATAGAGGTTGGGGCCCCTTGTGTGTTTTTGTGCATTTCATTCCATATTGAATTGCACACTTGGCTCCTTCGGTAATCATGCATTGAAATGCGTGATTGGTGGCCCGAGGGTCGAGAACTACACTCCTTTGAGTCTCAAACATGATAAGGAGTGTGGTTGTGCAAACATTGTCTTGCAAATGTATTGCCATGCTCTGTCTGTCCTCTGCTGCAGCAACAGAAGCATTCAACAGGAAGAGATGGCCGATTGACCATATCCAGTGCCGGTCGGCTACAAACATTTGGCCGAGAGCCTTAGCATTGGTCGATGACCAGTTTCCCTTGGCCGATGGCTCTATATTTTGGCCGATGGCCTCTCAATATGCCCACAAGCTGGTTCAGAAGTGTCACAGAAGTTGGCACAATTTTCAGAGCTACAGAGCAGTACAAACAGAGGCAACATGAAGCATGGCGATGGATTTCGAGCGAAGCCGTCCAAGCATGCATTCATCCCTCGTCTCGAGGCCATTTCAGGGTTTTAATAACTTAGAATAGTTATTTATTTCGATTTGGTTGTGTAATTAATTAATTAGCTTGTTAGTTAGTTAATTAGTTAATTTGTATTATTCTTTCGGTCCCTCCGTCGAGAGGGCACAATTGATGTAATAAGCGTGCGTGTGTGTGATGCATGTCTTCCAACCCCACTTCTTTCTCCCTTTTACTTAACCGCTTACGATGGTTAGTTCTAGGGCACATTTCATTTAGCATCCTTATGCTCGCATGTTTGCATCCATACATCTGTATTGCATGCACCAGGCTCGGCGCATTATACTAACTGCATTGTATTTCAATTCTTACTTGAATACATATATCGGAGTATTGCATCTCACATGCCATTTTAGAATAGCCGAGCCTATTTCTAGTTGCATTTTGCATGTGTTGCATTAGCCATCTTAAAATGAGCTAGGATCATGCATTTGATTACTAACTAGTTCTTTATTTTGGCTCAAAGTACACTGTGAGTGTTTACGCTTTAGCATCTTGCATGTGTGTAAGTGTTAACATGACAGCATGCTCACCATGAGGCTAATTGCTTATGTGATATAACTTCTTGAATGCCTGTGGGTGAAGGTTGGATTACTTGAATTGGAACGATTCATTGAAATCCGTGTTTTAGCCTACTTGCGAGTAGTAAACTTCAAACCGTTTTCAAACAAACGAATATGCGATGCTTTGTTCCAAATTAGGCGATCTAGTCTATACTTGTGTGTTGTGCGCATCACATAGTAATTCTAGCTAATTAACCGGAATAGGAACGCATGTGTTTTCAAAAACAAGATATCATGTTTAGTACAAGCCGATCTTTAATCGGGCGAGCGAGGGTGCTCCTAGATGACCTTCCCCAATCGTACCCAAGTTCCCGAGCCGAGGCAACTTTGGTGATGACGGACACGTGGCCTTAGGCACGAGTCAGGGTTTCCTAAATTTTTCCAAAATAAAATATTTAGGTGGCGACTCTGTATCTGGCAAAGCAGTCCATGTTTGGCACTTCTTTCTTAAAAATTAGTTTTCCAAAACGATTTGCCGGATTTGGACTCTTTGGTGATTTATCGGTCTCGCATTGCACTTTGCGGGATTAGATTCAAAACCGTGACATTTGAGTCCGAACTGTAGTAGCAAAGCCGAAGGGTGCGTCTACAATACTGTTAATAGTTAGGTTTTGTATATGGTTGAAAATTGAATGTTACAGGTTGTAGAGAAATATTTTTATTGAATGGTTGAAAATTGAATGGATGAATAATTTTGTATATGCACAGGTTACAAGTGGCGCAAAAAATATTAAGAACAAATTATAAAAACTAAATGAGACCTTTTGGCAACTAAACAAATATCACAAGTTGGCTTTTGGCTACTAAAATTTTAGTCGCCAATTGTCAAAAAGTGAAACTTTTGGCTACTAAACTTTTAGTCGCCAATTATAAAAAGGAAACTTTTGGCTACTAAATTTTTAGTCGCCAATTCTCAAAAAGTGAAACTTTTGGCTACCAAATAGTTAGTTGCCAAACATATATGCTCAATTGGCTACTAAATAATTTAGTCGCTAAAAGTAAAAATATATATATTTAATTATTTTTAAAAAATATATGGCGACTAAAGTTTTAGTCACCGATAGGTCACTTTTGGCTACCAAAAAAATTTTAGTTGCCGATTGTCTTCCCCGACGAACTATTGGCGACCAAATATATTAGTTGCTAAAAGTAATTGGCGACTAAAATTTTCACCAAAAGTGAAATTTCTTATAGTGCCTTAAGCTTGAGTTTTAGTCATTCAATACATGAATTCAAGGGAATTAAGATGATTATAGCAGGAATTAAGCTAAGAATGTATAAAAGAAGAGCAAGTCATACATGTATGCATAGTTCTCATAGTTTTGAAGTTGTTTTCCAAGAAATCTTACACGCATGTCATAGTTTTAGCTCAAGTTTGGAAGTTCATCACATTTCACATGTTTTGCCTCATTTGCTTATGTTTTGGAAGGTTAAAACTCATATCATTACATGCATGTCATGTTTTCAACATTTTAAGTTTGGTTTTGTACAATTAGCAAAACTTTTGGGCTTGATTTTGCGATATGGTTGTAATTCTTCACATACTATGAGTTTCTCAATGTTTCCTCAAGTTTTGAGCCCAAAAAGATGTGTTTTGTTGGTTTGAATTTGTGTTTTGAAGCTTGAACATAAATCTGGAAATCCTAGAATTTGCACCCTCCGCTTAATTAGTGGAGTTGCGCTCGAGTAGAGAATGCGAGCTCCCAGTACTTTTGCAGAGTTTAGAGGTTGGCTTGAGCGTCAGAATCTGCACTCGAGTGGCCACCCTTCTTTTTTTTGACCTTCTACTCTAGCGACCGAAGTTGCGCTCGAGCGTAAAATGAGAGCTCCTAGAAGTTTTCCAAACTTTTGCAAACTGCTCGAGCGTAGGAAGTTGCGCTCAAGCGAAGACCCATTTTACTTAGTCTTACGCTCAAGCGACCGTCGAGCATCCGTCGAGCAGAAAAATCATCTGACTAGTACTTTTGCAGACTTTACAAACCGCTAGAGCAGCAGAGGTTGCACTCGAGTGGACTGCCCTGTTTTTGAAAATTTGGCTAAATGTTTCAAAGAACATTTTGGCATCCTCATTGTATCTTAGGCATTCCCAAGCCCTAATTAAGACATAATAATGAGGATAAGGATTAGAAGCGCACCAAGGTAGAAAAGAAATGAGTTAAGTGTTTTCTGAGCACGTGTTTCAGTGTATGTCTGTTATCTATTTGTGTATGTCATACACCATGAGCTATTTGACCAGTTTGCTCTGTCTGACTGCTTTTGGAGCCAACTATGAGTAATAACTTAGTAAATCTATGTTTAATTTTATTTATTTTCTGTATGATAAAATAAGATCTATTTTCTGAAATGTTATATTCTGTACAATGAATGATTGCCCAATTTCTAACATGTGTTCGTGGCATCCTTAGCATATCTGTTAGTTGTTACTCGGTATCGGAGGTTCCATTATGGAACTTAATATGTTTGCAATCTTTTACCCGTACCGGAGGCTCCATCATAGAGCTTAGCATATTTTTTATCTATTACCCGGATCCGGAGGTTCCTTTATGGAACTGGTTACTTATAACTACCATCTGTTCTGTGTCTGCTTTATATCTGTTCTGTGTCTATTCTGTTAGCACTAATGGATGTACCACATATGATTAAGCATGAGACTCTGATTTTCGTATATGATGTGAACAAGAATATGAACATGAATCTGCTTTCTGAATCTAATATGGGACATCATTCATTTAAACCCCTTTACTCTATTATTATTCACTAGGCTTCCGCTCACTCTATTATTTATGTATATCGGCGATCAAGCACGCGACCGGGCTCAATGATGATTGCTTGGACTTCCATTTTGTCAGTCAACCTTTGTGCCTCCCGAGGAGGTTCCGAAAAAGTCATGTGATCGTGTTTTGTGATCCAAGTTTTTTACTTTGTTTTCTTTTGTGCGATTTGAATTTATCCGTATGTCGAGCTAAGTCCCTTTCTATTTTTTATCTGTATGAGTGTGTGACGTAAGATTAATGTATATATATATATATGACGTCACATGTATGTATATAAAGTTTCAATTTCTGTCTCATGTATGTCTGCACAACTTAATGGAATATGTATGTTTTATATATCTACTTCTGCAGCCCTTTATTATGTGTTAATCTATTTAGAGGCCTTTGGTAATCCCAAGATTATTAATTGGTTACGGCGCTAAACCTATAGGGGCGGGTTTGGGTCGTGACATTAAGTAATTATATATTTACAATTAATAAATAATATTTAAAAAATAAACTAGTACAAAGTGCCAAAGTGAAGATGATCACAACTGAAAGTGATATGCATTTCTCTAGTAGATAAACAAGCCACATGATTTAATCACTTAATTGGGACTTTTAGAAATACCATGTTTACGAATGCCCGAAAAAAAAAAAAATAGATGGGGCTTTAGAATCTTTCTTAAAGTGATGGTGTGGAAAGATATTAATATTATTCAGTCATCTTATTCATCCTTACAAACAGAAAAAGGGTATAAAAAAAAATAACAAAATAATGCAAAATCTTACTGAAACATTTAAACAAAACTTGCAAGACATTATATAAAATCACAACATAAATACAATAATAGTAAATCACAACTAGTCTTTTATATTAAAAGATGAAAATTAATAAATTCACGAGTTAAAAGATTAGATTTTCCAGATTATATCAAGTTTTATGCCTAAAACAAGAAGACAAAGATAGAGGTATTGTGTGTGCTTGATGAGAATGAGAAAGAGAGAAAAAATACCTAATGAACTCTAATTGTAGAAGATGAAAACACAACAAATTTGTGGTGTAGATGGTACATAAAGATGACATGAAAGATAAAGAATGATAAACCCTTGCTTCATTATTTGGCTCTCACCTCTTTGTCTCGCCAAAATCAAATTTGCTTCACCAACTTCAGAATTGTTGGACTTCCGCCTCTATCTTTATCTCGATCTGCTCTGCAGATTTTGCCTTATCAAATTTGGTTTGTGTCACACCCTAAAATTTGGACAATTAAATATCAAATTAGAACTAAACCTCAATCAATATTTCATCATCCAAATCCTAGGAGTGAAACAAAAATCTAAATGTGTTTTCGTCCCAATTTGGTTTAAGTAAATTTCAATGCTCAAAAAAAATACAAGGGATAAAAAAATTAACAAATGCTAACCAAATCATCCATCATAAATTCATGACTATCCAATATCTCCAGCATTAAAGTTACAACAAATAATCAAAACAACTTAAATAATGTAAAGTTAGAAAATAACCCATAATGCCAAAGAAGTCCGAAAGACATGTCCTACAACCGTAGTTATTTTTCGTCACCATCGTAGTCCCAACTAATCCTGCAAAGGAAGCTCAGCTGCGCTCAAACAGAACGCACCCAAGATGCCAAAAGATAAAACGGATTAGTACACAAGTATACTGGTATGAGTATAAGATTTGACACCCACATGTCCACCAGACACAAACAAAAGTACATTTAATTCTTGTTACGGAACAAAACAAATAGTTCCACCCGCACCGAGACGAAGGGGTAGTTTCCCGAGATACAGTGGCATTTAGTTTCTTACCCGTACACAACTAAATATAAATTGAGTATACAAGTAATTTCACCCACACTGAGACGAAGGGGTAGTTTCCCGAGATACAGTAGCATTTAGTTTCTTGCCCATACACAACTAAATATAAATTGAGTATACATAATAATAATAATAATAATAATAATAATATGGTGGATCAGTCCTACATAAAAAGTTAGTAAAAACCACCATTCTGCAAAAAATAAAGTTAGTATAATTTAATCATAAGTAAATTACTAAAGAAGTATACAAATACACCGTTTCATACTTAAATCATTCGAATTGACCAAAACTCAAAGAACAAAAGTAGTACAGAATCAAATTTTCTCAAAGACAATGCGAAGAAATTTAATAGAAACTGAACAGGTTGAGAGAATAACTTGATAGAAGAACCTAGACAGAATTCAACTGAAAAATCTAAAGCTGAAAATGAAAAGAAACTGCCCTAAGATGATTTTTTCGGAAAAGTTCAAAACTTCAAAAGTGTTCAGAATAATGTTTTACTTCAGTTTATGTGAAATCAATGAACATGAGCTCGTTTCATGAGTTACAACAGCATCTAAAGTCTGCATTGATAAAATGAATAAAAACTATTGTTACCAAGATCATCCAATTACAAGTTCTAATTGATCTTTTTAGTAAAAAGTTAAAATACAAAAATTGTCTAGAATTACGTATACATGCCTCTACCCAAATTTCGTAATTTATCGAGGTCGTTTACTATTTTTCAAGATGTACAAATCAATACAATTAAACTATACCAATAAACTCATATTTAATTCTTTATACCTTAACTCCACCACTTCGGCTCTTCACTTCCGGCCTACACATATATTCCATGTGTCTCTTGTATACCTAACACCGCTCTGAAGCCAAACTTGCACGGAGATATCGTCTCGAGTTTGACCCACACTCCCCGAACAATTAGCATATACATACGCACGTAAATCAAAGCACTCGTCTATTCCTGAGAACGAGGCAACAATATATATATATACACACAACCCATCATCTACTCATGAGAACAAACATAACAGTGTCGCGCCTAAGACATTCAAATCCATCTCATAATCCTCGCTTTTTTTTATACACTTTTTCTCACCAGCACTTAAATAAAACAACAATTCTTGGAGTCATGATAGAGTATTCAAAATTTATCTATAGGTTCCTAGTTTATTTTAATTTCATATATTCATGAGTGTGATTACAACCATAAAATAAATATTTATATATAAAAACCCTAAACCTTGCATACACAACTAACCAAAATAATTGAAATCAATCTATCATCTTTATGCCGATACAATATCAAACCAATATCAAATAAAAAATAAATAAAAACAACGAAATAAACATAAATTAAGGGAAGTGATTTTTGCACTCACAATTAATTTTTGAAAATCAAAGAAATACTTGGAGAATTAATGAAGCCACCAAAATAAAATCCTAATCCCTCTTTTTTTCCTCTCCTCTCTCTCTCTCTCCTGCCGTCTCTCTTTCTCTCTCTCTTGGCTGTTGCTCTCTGGTTTTGATGTTGATTTTGTTGTTGTTGTTGTTGTGTTTTTTTTTTTTTTTTCTTTTCCTTTTCCTAATGGCAGTCCTATTACAATCTAATCACAATTATATACCCTAATAACTATTATATTATATTATACAAATACAACATACATAAATATGATATATATTTTATCAATATATAAAACACTTCTCTTATATATAAAATATATAAATATTCGAATTAATTATATATAATTAAATATCACATTAAATTAACTAAATATCATATTAAATTCTCATCTATCTACGTAATTAATAAAGTAAAAATAAAATATAGTAAACTAATAATAATAATAATAATAAATAATGACTTAAGAAAAAATTAGGGTCGCTACAGTTTGTTTCCTTTGAGTTTCCTTATTTCCTTTGTGTTATATATATATATATAACAAAAAAACAAAAGCAAAAACGGTGGAGAATGAGACCAGATGCATCATATGGATTAAGTTTGTTCATATTTTAAATAAAATAAATAAATATTAATTTTGGTCCTTATATTTTTAATTAAATCATTTGTAACCTGTAATTTTTAATTTTGTGTCAATTTAGTCTAATTAATAATACTGTTAGTATTTTTGATGAAAAATGATCACTGAATTTGTTGAGGTTAACTCAACGAGTTGAGCAAATGTATTATTTTATCTCTAAAAGAATGACGTGTCACTTTTGTCATAAAAAAATGCTAACAATTAGGGCTAATTACACTATTAGTCCCTCTATTTTGGTTATTATGTCATTTTAGTCTTTGTAATTTTAATTGAATCGATTTTAACCTTGAATTTTTTATTTTGTCTCAAATTGGTCCAATTGATAGCATTTTTTTTTTTTTTTATGACAAATGCAACCTATCATCGTTTTAGGAGTAAAACAAAATATTTGGTCAATTCAGTGACTTAACTTTAACCAATCCAATGAAAATTTTCCATCAAAGACCCTAAAGATGTTATCAATTCGACTAAATTGACGTAAAATCTAAAATTAAGTGTCAAAATTGAGTCAATTAAAACCATATGGTACAACAAAATGTAAGGATTATTGATGTAATTTACTCTACAATTATAAGAAATTGAAATAAATTGAGATAAATCCGTAAATTCAGAGTCAAAATCAAGTTGATTGAAACTATAGAGACTAAAATTTAAGAAACTTTATCATTGTACAAGAGAGCAATTTGAAATTTTATTTTTCCTGTTAAGTCATATAAAGCCGTTGATCAATTTTGTACATGTGGCAAGTACAGTTAAAAAAACATGTTATATTGAGTTTAATTTATTTATTTTTATTTATTTTGTGCATTTTAAAATTTTTGAAAATATATTGGCATTTTTTGTTTTTTCAAAAAATGCCACTAGATAGCTTGGAAAGTTTTTGGCTTAGTGACATTTCTCAAAATGCTATAAAATATTTGTTTATGACACTTTTCACCTAATGCCATAAAAAGTAACTTGCACTTACCTAATTTAGCGACATTTTCAAAAAAAATGTCATTGCTACTAAAGTTTAGTGGCATCTATTGATAAATGTCACTAAAACAATTTCTTGTGTCATTCTTTTATAAAATGTCATAAAATTGATGTGACATTTTTTTATTGAAATGTCACTAGAGCCTTATATGTTTGCAGTTCTGTGATATTTTTCTAAAACGTGTCACCAAATATTATTTTTGTGTCATTTTCTAAAAACATGCCACTAGTGTAGTGCAACTGAAGTGTATTTTTATTGTAGTGAACTCTCGATATCAGATGAAACTTTTACCTAAATTTTTATTCAAATTTAATAAAATAAAATAAAGAAAGAAAAAATGCATTAGAGATGTTCTAAGAGATCTTATCATAATGTCAACTATTCATGAAAAAAAAAAACATTAAATAATATTTTTAGAATTTTTAGTTAATAACATCATCATAGAAGGCATTGTTATTATTTTCTTGTTTGTGAAGTTAGTTTTGTGCATCAATATAAAATCTACTTTCCATCTAGGTCTTGTTTGGAATTTATTTATTTTTTTGACTTTTTAAATTTTTTTAATTTTTTAATAAAATAAAAAATTAATGTGTTTGAAAATAAATTTTTTTAATTGTATGGAAAAACGTAAATGATTAGCCTATATGATTTGACTTTTTTAATAATTTTTTTGTACTTTCTTACTTTTTTAATTAAAAAATCAAATTATCAACTGCATCCTTAATTTTTGTTCACTTTTATGCCAATTTGAACCTTATAGTTATAATTGTATTAATTTTACGAAAAAAAGAAGGCCTACTCTCAAAACTGATGCATACTTTCCACTAATTAAAACAAAAAAAAAAAATGGTGGTTGCAGTATAAACCAAAATTATAGAGAGCTTTGTGAGAAGTAAATCTCAAAAAACTAAAATATTGAATCGCGTATCATGTGTATTATTAAAAAGTCAAAGAAAGATGCGTACCCGAATCCATTGTGATGGTTGAACGGAAACGTGATTATGGGATAGCCTTCCAATTCTTTCCTTACGATTATGCCTTTTAATTTCTCCCTTGAGAGGATTAGAGAGAACTTTTCTTTTTGCATATCTCTTGGCAGGATTGGGGACCATTACCCCTTTGTTTAGTTGTTTTCAATCTGTCAGTTTTTTGCAGTTGGAAAACTATCTATCACAATTTCTATTTCTGCCCCTCGTAGAAATAGAAATTACACAGTTGTATCTACACATTAATTCCATGACAATCATACCCTTAAGCCTACTTATAACTCAATTAGATCACTTAAGTTTTAGGCTTCTTATAAATGATAACACACATTTAAATATGTGGTCCCAATTAGAAATTAATCCAACAATCTCCCACTGGACCATATATGTCACTTGATAAATGTGTTTAACTTTAGTGAGCTTAGAAATTTGTTATCATGACCTGAGGGTATCCACACAATCTTGTCCATTAACTATATTGATATAGGATCAAAGCGGTCTTTATGACATTAAACGTAACTTAACCTATCAATGGTCACATATACCAACACAGCCAAATGACATAGATCAATCATGGATGTGTAGCATGGAAATTACATGTAATGTGATCCACACATGCCTATTTCCAACTGGTCCTACTTAACTTTATTGAGATCAATAGTTCAAAATACGTGACAGAGTGTAATAAACTAAACACTTCATTTCTGCAGAAACCAATCTAAGTACATAGATAAAACTCAAGTCTAACATAAAGCAATAATACAATAACACAAATACAAACTCCCACTAAACCAGAATGTTCTTAAATAGAACAACACCCATATGAGCAGTGTGTTCATGAAAGACCTTGGGTGGTAGTCCCCTCGTAAGCGGATCCGCTATCATGGAGTTTGTCCCAATGTGCTCTATGGAAATCTGTCCACTCTGTACTCTTTCTTTTATAACTAGGAACTTGATGTCAATATGCTTTGACTTTGTCGAGCTCCTATTGTTATTGGAATATAAAACCGCTGACTTATTATCACAGTATAACTTGAGTGGTCTTTCAATACCTTCCATAATGCGCAACCCAGTGACAAAATTCTGTAGCCATATTCCATGATTTGATGCCTCATAACATGCTTCAAACTCTGCGGCCATGGTGGACGAAGCTATGAGCGTCTATTTTGCAGACCTCCAAGAAATCGCTCCACCGGCTAAAAGATAAATATAGCCTGATGTGGATCTTATACTGTCTTGGTATCCAGCAAAATCGGAGTCGGAATACCCAACGATCTCTAACTGATCCGATCTCCTATATGTGAGCATATATTCTTTTGTTCTCTGTAAATACCTTATAACTCGTTTGGCTGCTTTCCAATGATCCATTCCGGGGTTACTTAAATATATGCCTAACATGCCAACTATGAACGCAATATTCGGACGCGTACATACTTGGGCATACATTAGACTCCCTATAGACGAGGCATAAGGAATCTTTTGCATTTCTTTAATTTCAAGATTGGTCTTCGGGCATTGGCTGAGACTAAACTTGTCTCCTTTAGCAACCGGGGTTTCACCTGGTTTACAATTTTGCAAGCCAAATCTATTGAGGACTTTATCGATATAGCTCCTTTGTGATAATCTTAGAATAGCCCAAGAACGATCTCGGTGTATCTCAATTCCTAATACAAAGGAAGCGTCACCAAGATCTTTTATTTCAAAATTCTTTGATAGAAATCTCTTGGTGTCGTATAATAAGCCTATATCATTTGTGGCAAGCAATATGTCATCGACATATAAAACTAGGAATATGTGTCTACTCCCACTGAACTTGTGATACACACATTCATCAATTACATTTGTTTCAAAGCCATATGAAATAATAACTTGATGAAATTTGAAGTACCATTGGCGAGAAGCTTGTTTGAGTCCATAGATGAATTTGGTTAATTTGCAGACCATATTCTTTGGGTCTCCTGACACAAAGGTTTCTGGCTGCACCATATAAATTGTTTCTTCAATGTCATCATTGAGAAATGTTGCTTTGACATCCATCTGATGCAACTCAAGGTCAAAATGTGCAACAAGCACCATAATTGTCCTAAAAGAGTCTTTCATAGAAACTGGAGAGAAAGTTTCTTTAAAGTCAATTCCTTCCTTTCGAGTAAAGCCTTTGGCTACAAGACGTGCCTTATACCTCTCCACATTACCATTTGAATCCCTTTTGGTTTTAAATATCCATTTACAACATACGGGCTTTGCACCAACTAGTAATGGGACAAGTTCCCAAACTTTATTGTCTTGCATAGACTTGTACTCTTCATTCATGGCTTTTATCCATTTATGAGAGTTGGAACTTTGCATGGCTTGACGAAAGTTGATTGGATCATCTTTCGACATTCTATTTTCCGCCTCATTTTCCTAGAGATATACAATATAATCATCTGAAATTGCAAATCTCCTTTCTCTCATGGATCGCCTTAATGGCACAAGTTCTTGAGGTTGTTGAGTTTGTTCCTCAGGAACAATTACCTTATCTGGAATGAGGGGTTGCATTATATTGTCTGATTGAGGATCCAAATTTACTTCTTGAGCAATGATAGGTATAGGAACCTGCACTTTGTCAAAAGTAATAGTAGAAATTGGGATTTGTCCCTCTTCCTCCTCAAAGACAATGTCTCTAACAAGATTTCTTCCCTCAAACTCAACATCCTCAAAAAATGTTGCAGTTCTCGTCTCAAAGACTGACCTACTTATGGGATCATAAAACTTGTAGCCCCTTGATCGCTCAGTATAGCCAATAAAGTAGCTGCTGACAGTTTTGGAGTCCAATTTTCTTTCATGAGGTTTATAAGGCCTCGCCTCAACAGGACACCCCCATACATGCAAGTGCTTTAGACTAGGCTTTCGCCCAACCCAAAGCTCATAAGGGGTTTTTGCAACTGCTTTAGTTAGTACTCGATTTAAGATATAAGTTGTTGTCTTCAACGCCTCACCCCAGAGAGACTCTGGTAAAGTATAAATGACTAAGCATACTTCTTACCATATCCTTAAGAGTCTGGTTTCGTCTCTCAGATACACCGTTTATGCTAGGTGATCCTGGCATGGTGTATTGTGGGACGATTCCACATTCCTCTAGGTATTTAGCAAAGGGTCCTGGACGTTGTTCACTTGATCCGTCATATCTGCCATAGTATTCACCACCACGGTCAGACCGGACACGCTTTATCCGTTTGTTAAGTTGTAACTCAACTTCGGCCTTAAAATTTTTAAAGACATCCAAAGACTATGATTTCTCATGTATAAGAAATAGATACCCATATCTGGAGTAGTCGTCTATGAATGTTATAAAATATTGTTGACCATTCCAAGATGCCGTAGGGAATGGCCCACATATATCCGTATGAATTAATTCTAAGACGTCCGTAGTCCGATTGGCACCTAACTTCTTCATTTTGGTCTGTTTTCCCTTGATACACTCAACACAGACATCAAAGTTTGAAAAATCAAGAGAGTCCAAAATTCCATCAGACACAAGTCGCTCAACTCTGGATTTAGAGATGTGACCTAGGCGTTTGTGCCATAATGAGGCTAAATGTTCCTTATTTAATTTACGCTTCGTACCTCGTGATTCCACGTGCAAGGTTTCATTATAAGATGAAATAGTTTCCAGCAAATATAGATTATCAAAAGCATTAAGTAAACTAGTACCAACAACATTTGAATTAATAGACAAACTGAACTGCATATTTCCAAAAGAACAATAATATCCAAATTTGTCCAATACAGAAATAGAAATTAAATTCTGTACAACAAAAGTTTCATTTAAATCCAAATAGTAACCAGTCTTAAGTAATAATCTAAAGTGCCCTATTGCCTGCACTTCCACTGACTTGCCATCACCTACAAAGATATGTCTTTCAGCATCAGTTGGCTTTCGGTAGTTCAGGCAACCCTGCATAGAAACACATATGTGAGTAGTAGCACCAGAATCTACCCACCAAGTGTTTCTTGGTACTGAAGCTAAATTTATCTTAGAATAGACCAAAACAGAAAATGTACCCTTCTTAACACGCCAGGCGGCAGGCGGCATATTTGGCACAATCCTTCTTCTTGTGTCCGAGCTTGCCACAAAAGAAACAACCATCCTGTGTTTCTGTTTCTTTTGCTCCGGACCCTTAGGAGCAGCAACTTCTTTGCCCTTATTCTTTCTCTTGCCCGTATTCTTTGAGGTGCTAGCCAGATGAGCACTTTCAATCCTATCTTGCTTCAATCTCTCTTCTTCTTGCACACAAAATGAAATGAGCTCATTGAAAGTCCATTTCTCCTTCTGACAGTTGTAACTGACCTTAAATTGGTTAAATTGTGCAGGAAGAGAGATAAGAACTAAATGCACGAGCAAATCATCAGATAGGTCAAGCTTGAGTGCCTTAAACTTTGAAGCAAGATGAGACATTTCCATGATGTACTCTCGAACATTACCCTTGCCCTTATACTTCATTAAAATCAAGCTTGCTAAAAGCGTACTTGTTTCAGCCATATCGTTTTTAGCAAAACACTTCTGAATTTCCAAAAGGAACTGACTGGAAATGGTAACATCATCTGTTATTGCACCCCTGAAAACTTCTGGAATCCCGCGCTTCATGATCATAAGACTTAGCCTGTTGGAACGATCCCACTTTTCAAAGTACGCAATTTCCTCAAGAGTACTTTGTTCAGTGAGATCATTCGGTTTCGACATTCTCAATGCCAAGTCTATGTCCATGCAGCCAAGAACAATTAATATGTTCTCTTTCCAGTCCTTAAAGTTTGTTCCATTTAACATTGAAACATTGTTCATGTTGGCAGAGATTGAAGTAGTCGACATTAAAGCTGAATAGGGAATAAAATAAAACGAATAAACAATTATGCTCACATTAAGTAACCAAACAGAAAATCTCTAAATAAATTAATTTAATGACAACATCTCAAGATACCTAGCACAACATTAATACCAAGCCTTTGGGTAGTGATATTAACTGTAAGGGGTATTCTTGTTGTAATGATCAAACATTGACAATAAGTTATGTTAAATAACAAATCTATCTTTTAATGGATTTATTATTCACACTAGGTTTCCTTGACAATTGGCACATGTTTATCACCACAAATGTATGTGCAATTCTGCCAAGTATTAATCATGTCTTTGGACCGGTTAATATCCGCATGATGTACACATACATGAACATCAAAACATTCCATATAAAACAATCTAGACAAGAGAGGTCGTTTTGGTGACATCTTGTTTTAATTTACCTCTATTTAGAATGTTAGACAATTGATTTCAATTGTAGACGTTGCATGAAATTACTTAAATTTAAAGATTCCTTAATGCGTTACCCCATATATATTATATAATTGTAAACAAAAAACATGTCCAACTGTTTATTGTTTCTTATATATATAATTTACGGCAATCCCAATTATCTACATATATATACACACACACACACACACACATATATATATATATATATAATTGACGTTTCCTTTAAAAAAAAAAAAAAAAATTTTACTGAAACTAACAACCACTGTTCCTGAAAAACAACTCCTTTATATATATATATATATATAGTGCCATAAATCACATACAAGTATTGAACAGAAAACTCCAAAAGACCAAATCAATTCTTTATATGAATATGATAACACAATAGTGTTCAGTTTCAAACACAAAAGGTCACAGACGAAAGCACTTTTTTATTTTTATTTTTATTTTTTGGGAACTGCAAACTTATTTTATTATAAGTCAAAGACGTAGGCATACCAATTCAATAATAAAAAAATAAAAAAATAAAGACTGTAAATTGATTTTACAAATCAAAGACTGTCCCAACAGTAACACAATCCAGTAGTGATTCAATCACAAACAACATACAAAATGACAACCGTATGAAATTAGAACAGAAAATTAGGAAACAAATAAGACGAAACAGAAACTGTATTTGAAACAGGAATAATACAGAATCTATTATGGATTTTTAAACAGAACCGAATCGATTTCTAACAATAGACATGATATAACCGCTCTGATACCACTTGTGAAAAGTAAATCTCAAAAAACTGAAATATTGAATCGCGTATCATGTGTATTATTAAGAAATCAAAGAGAGATGCGTACCCGAATCCATTGTGATGGTTGAACGGAAACGTGATTATGAGATAGCCTTCCAATCCTTTCCTTACGTTTATACCTTTTAATTTCTCCTTGAGAGGATTAGAGAGAACTTTTCCTTTTGCATATCTCTTGGCAGGATTGGGGACCATTACCCCTTTGTTTAGTTGTTTTCAATCTGTCAGTTTTTTGCAGTTGGAAAACTAACTATCTATCACAATTTCTATTTCTGAAAGAGTTGCATTTTTTAACCAATGATTTCATCTGTAATTTAGGGCAGATCAAATTGTGCTTTGGAGGAGCTCTGTTGTACTGAGTTGGGTGGAGTTTTGATGGGTTAAGTCAAGGCATCTCTGTTTTTGCTAGCTTGGTCTTCAGTTACAGAAGTGAAGAAGCCACTTTGTTCTTGATTGATGATGTGCAGATTCAAAAGTCATGGAGGTTAAGGGTAATGCATATACCATCAGTTGCAGAAATGCAGGAACTGGGTGTGTTTGGTTGAATACCTGTTAGTATGCTTCACCAATATTTTTGGTTGAATACCTGGCTTGTTCTGGTTTCTCTCTGGTTGCTCTCTTCCCTTGCTCTGTTTATTTTGTTGTTCGGAGTTCATGGTTGTGTAGAATGACTTGAAGGGCTGCAGTGCAGTCCATGGTTTTTCTCTGCTATCTGTTGGTAGTTTGCTGGTTGTTCTGCTGATTTTGTTCTGCTGGAGGATCATGTGGTAGCCATATTTGCTCTGCTGCTGCTGGCTTATGTGGAAGCTTGGTTTTTCTTCCTTTGTTTGTTGTTAGTGTAATAACCCCGACCCGTAATTAGCTCATTATCAGTAATTAAGGATGTTAAGTAAGTGATTAAGATTGATGATGGGATTTATAGGTAATTTGTAACATAATTGGTTGCCTATCTGTTGACTGTTAAATCATCTGTCCATGCTTAATGGTTTAAACTGTAAATTGAAAGCCTTAACGGCATCCAGACTCGGAATTGATTGTACCATCGTGTTATTTGGAATTTTTTAGAACCTTATGGCATACTTATGTAAAATGTGATTTGGTATGATTAATTTAGATTAAATGAAGCTAATTAAATAGTTGACGTAAATTACAATTTTGCCATGTTAGTGGCTTATTTCTCCAACACCTTTGAGCCTTATTTTTGTTGTTCAATTCGTTGGTCCCTTAGTGTAAAAAATCTGAGGAAACATTTTAGAGAGAGAGGGAGAGCAATTCTAGAGAGACGGGGAGAAGTTGAAGAAGAAATTCAAGGATTTGCATGCACTCTTCAAGATTAAGCAAGGTTTTAGCAAGAACAAGATCTAAGGTAGAATATTCATCCATTTATTTATGAATTTCAGTGTTATCTTGCATGGTTCATGAAGATTATGGGTTTAATCATGTAATGGAGCTTAGAAGGAGGAATTGTAGCTCAAATCATGCATGCATGCATAAATTCTTGCATTTTGAAGTTAATTTTCATAAAAACTTACATGCATGTGTTAATTTCACTCATATGTTGGTCATTTATCTTGTTTTCCCTTAAAATATCAAGTTTAATTATGTTTTGGAGGGTTTGAACTCAAAAAAGTCCATGCATGTGGTGTTCTTGAGCATTCATCATGTTTTAAGTTGAAAATGTGAGTTTTGACAAACCTTGGGCCATGATTTTTATAAATTGATCTTTGAACTTTCATATTCTACAAGTTTTCTGGTTATATCAAATTCTAGGGCCCAAGGGAGGTGTTTTGGAGGTTTTAATTCGAGTTTTGAAGTTAGAGGTGCAATCTGGAAATTCTAGATTTTGCAGCCTCGCTCGAGCGAAGGGGTTCTCGCTCGAGCGACCACTCTGGAATCGTGCACCTCGCTCGAGCGACCAAAAGTCCACTCGAGCGTAAATTTCGAGCTCCCAGAAGTTTGCATCATTTACAGATCGCTCGAGCAAAGGAATGTGCGCTCGAGCGACCAGTCACATTTTTGCATGCTCGCTCGAGCGAGGACTTAAAATTCTGAAATTTTGCCTAAGTGTTCCAAGGCATGTTTTGACATCCTCATTGCATCTTAGGCATTCCTAAGCCTTAATTAAGCCATAGTAATGAGGTTATGGGCTAGAAACACACACTAAGAAAAGAATGTAACAAGATATTGAGCGACAAGTGTGTGTGTGTGAGTTGAGCATTGTAACAAGTATGAATCACACTAAGAGATTGCAAGGGTGTGTGTGTTCTAAGCCATGTGATAAGAATAAACATGAACCAACGTGATGTAAGCTAAGCCTTAATGGCCACGTGAATAAGTAATGATAAGATTCGTTGGTGTTATGTATTTTGTGATTGTAGGTCAACGTCCGAGAAGTGATTGACCATCTACGGAACCACTGTGAGTAACATTATCGTAAAGATACGTTTATATGAAATTATGTTCCAAATGAGTTATGATATGCTATGTTTCTAAAATGACATATGTTTCTGTGAACGAACATTCCAAGTTTGCAATCTATTATGGCATCCATAGATAGTCCCAAGTCATGGGGGACGGCATGAAAATGCGGGTCCATGACAGTTACGAGATCTCGCTAGCCACTTCATTGTGGTGTTTGTTTAATCGGTGTCCGGGACCGATTACTCTAGTCGGAAGACGTTATGTGATATGTGATATGTTCTATGGGATATGCCATTATTATGTTCTGATATGGGATGACTATAATTATGCTATGATCTGTTTTGTACGTATAAAATGTTCGGATTTCGTTCACTAACCCCTTTACCTTAATGTTATTCACTGGGCTTTAGCTCACTGTTTGTATATATATATTATAGGTGAGCATTCTGGAGTGCAAGCCCGTAGGTTTTGTGGGGACTGTGTTTCTGTTGTCAGCCAGCCTTTGTGCCTCACGTGGAGGTTCCCGAAGTGTCTTGGGTTCAAGGGTTGATTAATTCTGTTTATGCATGGGACTTTATTTTAATCATGTTGTCTGTACGGAAATACTGTAACGTGTGTGGTATAATATAATGTATGGTTGACTTATGGCTATGTAAATAAAGTTTTAAATTATTCTGTTTCATGTAAGTCAACACAGCTCATTGGACAATTATATTTTTGTATTTGCTTCCGCTAGCCCCTTATTATATGCTTATTTGTTCAGAGGCCTTCGGTAATCTAGGGATTACTGGCCGGTTACGATGCTAAACCTATAGGGGCAGGTTTGGGTCGTGACAGTTAGTCTCTCACCAACTGGAGCTTGGAGCTTTTGCTAGCTCCAAGCTCCTCTTTATTGATGTACTCATTCATATTTCGTATGTTCCCATCAATAAAGATTTGTTTTGCCGATCAAAAAAAAAAAGTTTTGGGCTTCTTATAAATGATAACACACATTTAAATATGCGGTCCCAATTAGAAATTAATCCAACAAGCTCTGTGCCTATTTTTGAATTAAATGGAAATTAAAGAGGAATAAATTAAATGTGGGAGAATCTGTTTTCATTCCAATGGACAAAAAAGTGACAGAACAAATTAGGGATGAGCAGCGGATATACCGATCCGCCAAAACCGACCGAACCGAATCGATCCGCTGCATTTTGGACGGATACGTAATGACGAACAGACGATTGCGGATTGATTTTCTCCAATCCGCCAATTTGGCGGACAGATGGCAAATTTGAGGTTCCTTTGGCCGCAACCGAACCGCCAAACCGCGAGCACCCTTAGTAATTTATAAGACTTTGTGTTTTCAATTTGTTTAAATATTTTGTTTGTATTTTCAATTGAAAAAGAGTTCAAATATTCTGTTGAAAAAAAGTTTTCAACTTGAATATATTTTTTGAATTGAAAAAAATAAACGTATTATTTATCTATATTTTTTTGTTTTTAAATCTAACTCTAAAAGTAATAAATAGAAAATATGATATATGCTGATTGGTTTTTGTTTTAAAAACATATATAAATGTAACAATATAGAGACATACAATCTCTACTATTGCTTTGTTCATGATTTTAGTGGTTTGAATTGTTTTTATATTTTAAGAACCACAGATTGTAATACTTTACGTGGATGAGGCATGCTGTGATTGTAATATGTGGATAAGGTATGCAGTGATTGTGATATTTTAAAGTTTCAAACTTTTTTTCTTTAGATGAGGCATGCAGTAATTGTAATACTTTTTTAAGTCATTGATTGTAATACTTTTTTTTTTTTTTTTTTTTTTGAGGAAGTGCACAAGTTGAATTATGTCGAAAATTCATAAAATTTTAAACCGCCAAACCGATTCACATCTATCCGCCAAACCGCCAATCCGTTCAATCCACATCCGCCAGATTGACGGACAGATGAGGATTGATTTTCTCCAATCCGCTAATCTGGCGGAAGAATGGCGGATTGAAGGTTCCGTGGCCGCAACCGACCCGCGCCCACCCCTAGGACAAATAGAAGTGAACTCAATTCCAAGCCAGTGGGAAATCCATTGAATATCAAAGAACATACCATTAAACAATCAAAACAATAAAGCACAACCGTTACAATCCGTCACTCTTTAATTCTATAAACTAGAGAAACAATTATTGTTTTAAAGACAATGAACATCAAAATATAAATGAGAAGCTGCTACAAATAATTGTGTGGAGTTTTGTTTCCTCTCTAGAATTTTGACTGAATGTTGGCAACAATGTTCTTGTCCAGTTGGATAGCCTTAGCAAGAACATCAGTAGATATATCAGGCTTGGCACCAAACACCACGTTTGAAATTGTATTGACACCTGGATTTTGATTGTTAACAGCTGCAATGGCAACGGCATTACCATAGCCCACGTTACGTTGGAAGTGGATGAGGTTGATTGGGAAAACAAACACATCACTCTTTTGAAGTATCTTTGAGAAAAGACGGTTATCAGGGTTCGACGTGACAAATCCAATTTCAAGGCTACCTTCTAGGATTGTCAAGATCTCAGTAGCGCAAGGGTGGTTGTGGGGAGGGTTGATACCCATTGGTGCATAGTCAATACGGACCATTGATACGCCAAGAGTGTTAAGCCCCAGTATCTGAGCTACACTAACTGGGGTCAGCTTAGAGCCAATTGCATTCGATATGTTGCAGGCCATGTGACGTCCACTAAAGAAGAAATCATTGGCTTGAACCATGCTAGGGTTCTTACATGCAAGACCATTCACTAGCACTGTCATGATCAAGAAAGTCACACAATCACTATTAGTAATAAATAATAATCATGCAATTAGAGTTTGTACACAACCACAAAGACATGCAAGAATGGTGTTGTACCATGACTAGTTGGTTCAGCAACAAAGAAATCTTGAAGAGGACTATTGTCAGAAGCCAAGGCAGCATAGAAGGATAGAGATGGGAGTCCTAACAATAGACTTGTGGAGGCCATTTGAGAAGATATAAAGAATGAGAATTCTTTGAAAGAAGTTATTAAAAGAGTAATTGAGAACCCAAGGGTGGGTGGCATTGTGGTTAAGGCTTGGAGTTTAAGCCCCAAGGTCATAGGTTCAATTCCCCTTTTCCCTGGGCCAATCTCCTGGGCGAAGCACAGTTGGTTAGGAGGTTGGACCTCAAGTTGTCTAATCAGCACTTGGTGTGGGTTCAATGCTCCCCCGCTGTGCGAGTCCTGACTTAAGCGGAACTTGTCTTAGGAGGTCGGGGCAAGTTCCCAGGTTATAGTCTCCTCGCTCGGAATGGCTAACAGGACACCCTGGTGATCTCTACAAGGGGCGCTGCCTTGGACCTGCGAGAGGGTGGGGAGGATTTTCCTGTAACAAAAAAAAAAAAAAAGAGTAATTGAGGTGTAGATATGGTATGGAGAAAAATGTATATACAGACTATATATATAATAGGGATATATATATATATATGTATATATGAGAATGGTATAATAAATCTTATTTGCCAGGCCACTTGAAATGTTCTTAATATTTATCCAAAAAACAAATAGTGTAATGGTAACATGTGTCATAAGCTAATTAAAAGTTGTAAATGAATTAGGTGGATAAATCTTATATTTTATCAATTCAAAGTTGTAAATGAGCGCTCCTCTTCGAGTGAGAGTTTGAGGGGTGAACTTCTATATGTATGGAGGTGTCCCAGCGGATGGTCGGTGTTCGGTGGGTGTGTGGATCCACGGTGTGAGATAGAAGAAGATCTATTGGTTTCAAAGATATCCTATCAGCCTCAGTCAAGGCAATGCAATTGGACGGAGAGGAGTTCGTTGGAGAGGAGTTCTGGAACTTCCACCACCACCACTAGAGAGGAGTTGCAGCAGCATGGAGTTTTCTGGTGTTGGCTATGGAGTTTGCCAACAGCATAGGCGTAGGCTGCAGCAGAGGCATAGGTGTGGGTTTTGGGTGTGGCAGTAGCATAGGCGTGGTGTGGGCAGCAGTTTAGGAGTGGTTGGTGTGGGCATTAGGAGTTGCAGCAGCTGAGGTGAGGTGTGGGCTGCTGCAGAGGCATGGTGTGAGTGCAGCAGAATAGGTGTAGGCTTCGGGAGTTGTAGCAGCATAGGTGAGGGCATGGGGTGTTGTTGGAAGTTTTTAGTGTGGTAATTGGGTTGATTAGAGGTGTTTGTTGGGTTAATTTTGTGGGGATTCTTGTATTTTAATGTCTAGTTAAGTTCTTCTTAACTTTTTTGTTTTCAAAAAAAAAAAAAAATTTGTAAGGCTAAGGGGTTGGTTGTATGGATGCGAGTAGCAGTAGTAGGAGTATTTTTATACTTCCGAATCTCTCTCGAAGCATTTCGTCTTCCTATACCTTTAATTTCATGTTGTTAATGAAATTTTTCTTTGCTGATCAAAAAAAATAATATTATGAATCCCTACAACAAAATTCGATTGCTCATTAGATGGTGATATTATCACGTAATATTATTATTAAATCTAATATTTACCCCATTCTATGGGTATTACTAGTAACTTGAAAATGTTACACTAGGTTGGAATTTTTCTACAAAAAAATTGTTTTGAAAATAAAGTAACACTGACATACTTTTAGATTATGATCATTATGGGTCTTATATTTTTAAATGAAAGAAATATGATCAATTATATTATTTTATATCATTTTTTATTTTTATTTTTATAAGGGGTCATTTGTTTAATGAAATTGAGGTGTGGGATTGGACTTTATATCCAATAAATTTATTAATCTATCGTTTGGTTAGTTTAGTAAAGATCGGACTAATAGTCAAATACACATCATTTCTAATCAAATACTCCCGGGACTATTTATTTAGAAGTAACAGTTTATTGTATTGTAGTTCGCCCTTATCCAATTTGTCCAAACAAACACTCCCTGTGGTCCTGTTTGATTCTAGGATAAAGACGTAGGATTGGACTATTAATCCTATCAAATTCATATTTCTGTGTTTGGATCACACAAATGGCATCGGCTTAATAATACGTAGGACTTTTAATCTTATAAAATTATAGTATATTTAATACCAAAGGAGAGTAAGTATTAACAATCCTACACATAATTATCTTATAAGATTATTGATCCCATCACTAATATTCCAACTAATCAAACAGGGCCAAAGTACTAACTAATGGATTTTGGTTTATGATAAATTGTCAACTTTAAACAAAATTTTGTTTTGGAAAGTAGGGAAAAAAACCTAACTTATTAGTTTGTTTTTAAAAAATGTGCAAAAAAATAGAGAGTTGATGTGACCAAAATAAATCAATAAATTAAAAATTTTTCCCTGTTCCCAAAAAAATTGTGTTGAGCTTAGTTTGTAGTGGAAGGACAGGGAGGTTGTTTGTTAAATCTTTGGGATTTCCTAGATGTACAAGAATAGTTTAGATAAGCTCAAAATACATATAGAAACCAAGCATATTAAGAGACAAGAATGGATCTAAGGGGGTGCTGAGGGAGGCGACCGCACTCTCAAAATTTTTTAAAATATCATTTATTATCTTATAAAATTTAAAAAAATTAAAAATAATAAGGCTTTACACCTCCAAACAAATTTTCGCACCCCCATATCAATAATCCTAGATCCATCCTTGTTAAGAGATCTTATCATTATGTCAACTTTGTATTAATAAAAAAAAAAAAATCATTAAATAAAGTGGTTTTATAGTTTTAGAATTTTTTGTTAATAATATCATCGGGTATTGTTATTCTTTTCTTGTTTGTGAAGTTTTTTTTGATCGGCAAAAAATCTTTATTGATGGAAACAATAAAGATAAATCTACTTTGTGTTTAGGCGTAGTTTGGGATTTATTTTAATTTTTTTAAGAAAAAATTAATGTGTTTGAAAGTTATTTTTTTTAATTGTATAGAAAAATGTAAATGATTAGCGTGTATGATTTGACTTTTTTAATTATTTTTATTTTTTTAACTAAAAAATCAAATTGCCAACCGCAGTCTTAATTTTTGTTCACAATGTTGATGACTTACATCTTTTTTTTTAAAAAAAATTACATCCTTAGGTCTGTTGTTTCGCTCTTATGTTAGTTTGAACTTTATAATTATAATTGTATCAATTTTACCTAGAGATTTTTTACATTGTATTAATTTAGTTTAATTGATAATGTCTTTTTAGAAATTGAACTAAAATCAAGTGGCAAAACAGTTCATTCACTCTTCTCAAAGTAATTAAAAGGTCAAGTATAATTTAAAATGGTCCATTCTCTATCAAATAAAATCGTTTTGCCATTGATTTTTGTCTAGTTTCATAACAAAAGTTATCATTTAGGCTAAATTGAGAAATTGCAAATAATTAAAAAAACAAATTTGATACAATTAAAGTTATAAGGAGCAAATTAACACACAATTTTCTTACAAGAACCACAAGTATAATTTGCTTGTTTGAGTGTGTATTGTTTTGTCATTTTCATGTACAATGTTTTGTTTTGGAACCAGAGAACTTAAAAAATGTATTCATATGTACAAGTTGATCATCTATGTGATTAAAAATTTTGGTAAATTATACTAATTTCTTCTGAAATTTTGTGAAAATACAACAAATTTAATAGTTTTGACATAATTACATTAGATCTTCTTAATATTTTAATTCACATAACACTTGACCCCTTGTCATTGATAATTTATTAGTTATATGGAAGGAAAATAATGTTACTCATATCTTTTACGTTGCAATGTATATATATATTATTTATCTTTGTGTTTTCATACTATCTGCATTAGTTCTATACCCTTTGACTTTACTAAAAGGAGGTCAATGTAATTAAGTTAAAATTGTGAAAATTATTGTATTTTCTTCAAAACTTCAAAGGAAAGTCAGTGTAATTTATCCTAAATTTGTTTATTACTAATTTGTAATAGTATAAATTACACAGTTTTGTGTTTGAGTAATTACTAAATTTCACTTTCTTTTTTTTTTTTGTTGAAGAAATAGAAATTTTATGATTACTTCAAAACAATGAAGCACAACCATCACAATTTACTCATTCCACAAACTCAAGATCCAATTAATATTTCAAAGACAATGAACATGAAACTTTAAACTAGATGCTCCTGCAAACATAAATATAGAGTTGTGTTTCCTTGTCATGCATGGTAATAATCATCATTGCTTGTTTAGAATTTCATCTGCAGATTGATGACAATGTTCTTGTCCACTTGAAAAGCCTTAGCAAGAGCATCACTAGATATATCAGGCTTGGCACCAAACACCACATTCGCAATTGTATTGGCACCAGGATTTTGGCTGCTAAGAGCTACCATGGCAACGGCATTACCATATCCTACATTGCGCTCAAAGTGAATGAGGCCAATTGGGAATACAAACACATCACCCACTTGAAGTACCTTTGAGATAAGACGATTATCAGGGTTAGACGTGACAAAACCAACTTCAAGGCTGCCTTCTAGGACTGTCAAGATCTCAGTGGCACGAGGGTGCGTGTGAGGTGGGTTGAGACCCATTGGTGCATAGTCAATTCGAACCATTGATATGCCAAGGGTGTTAAGTCCCGGTATCTGACCTACCGTAGCTGGGGTTGCCTTCGAGCCAAGTGCATTCGATGTATTGCCGGCTATGTGAAGTCCACTCAAGAAAAAATCATTGGCTTGAACCATGCTAGGGCTCTTGCATGCCATACCATTCACTCGCACTATCATGATCAACAAAGTCATACAATAATCAATTTTCGTAATAATAATGAAAAATTTCACTATGAAACTCTGTTTGATTTGAAATTTTCAAAAACAATTTTCTAAGTTTTCAATTTGTAATTTTTTTATTTTTAGTGAAATTTTTTAATATTTTAATCAGCTTTTTTTTTTTTTAGTTTTTAGATTCACTTAATTTAGATATATTTAAAAAGTACGAAATTTTTGCAAAAATCTTTCAAAAATTCATTAAATACAAAAAAATTATTATATTTTTGTATTTTGTTGTATTTAATGAATTTTAAAAAAAAATTGCACAAATTTATATTTTTTAATTCTATATAGCTTAAGTGGATATAAAAAAAAAATTAAAAATTTTGATTAAAATGTTAAAAAATATCACTAAAAAAAAAATACGGATTGAAAATTTTAAAAATTATTTTTGAAATCTTCAAACCAAAAACACAGACATGCAAGATTGGTGTCATACCTTGACTGTTTGGGTCTGCAACACAGAAATCTTGAAGGGGACTATGGTCAGATGCCAAGGCGGCATAAAAAGATAGAGATAGAAGTCCTAAGAGTATATTTTTAGTTGCCATTTGGGGAAAAAAAATAGAGAAATCTTAGAATTTTGAAGAGTAGTTTAGTTGCAAATATGTTGTGAATGACAAATATAGGAAGTTTTCTATATATAGGAAGAGAGGTGAGATATGAAAATGGCTCAAAACATTATTGCCGTCCCTGCAGGCATTGAAAGTATGAAATGGTCATAGTTCCAATTATTACATAATGAATCAATTCATTTTATTTATTTTTTTAATCCATTTTTGTTTTTTGTGTTATCAAATTCAAGAAATTGTGTTTTATTTGTAAGGTTTGGCTTGAATGAGGCATTTACTGATCGGCAATTAATGGTTTTTTCCTTACAAGCCAAACAGTACCAATGATATGGATACAAAAATATTAATCATTAAGGCCTCGTTTAGATAGATGTGGATTTAAAATTAAGGGATTTGATAATGATAGTTTATATCTGAATTTTAAGATTGAGTTAAATAGTTTCATCATGATGTATTTGAAATCTATATATATATATATATATAATTATTTATTTATCTATATTAATATATAAAGTTAGAGTTGGTGTTGATGTCTCCATTTTTGTATTTTTCCAAAACATCCAATAGTAATTACATGGGTAGAGTTACCTCTTAAATTTTTTTTATTATTATTATTTTTTTAAATCTCTTAATTGTTAGTCTTTCTAGATTCATAAATGATTTAATTTTTAAATTCTGAATTCTATCATATTACAATCTTATTTCTCTTAAAGAAAATATAATAACTGCCTAGAGCAGTTTCTCACTCTTTAATTGTTGAAATTGGTAATTGTTAATGTAAGAAGGATTTTACTAAATTATATATGTCTCCTATATCAACTTAAACTTCTTTCATTTTTTTTTCTTCTTCTTTCTATTTATTTAATCTCAAATTTCTTAATTTAAAATTCATTTCATATCCCTCAAATTTTCATGTGGTGTGCATTTTAAATTACAATGACTATAACCTAACTGAACTCAGTCAAACAAAGCCAGAGGTTTTCTTAGCACAAATCTAAGTTGAATTATATATATTTGAAATCTTCCAATGATTTGAAGTAGGCTGAGATTCTCTGTCCGAATTTTTTCTGTCTCAAGGTCGTTTTCCATAAGCCTGCATTATTTGTTAGAATTTTTGTACGATAGAGAAAAGCATAGGAGCAAAAACCTATGAGTTCTTGATTTGGCCTCAAGCTAGGTGCATTTGGATCTGGATTTGTTAAAGTTGACGATCTTAACTCCACGGTGAAATTGACTCATTATGCAACTAACTTGAATCCATTTCAGTGATTTAAATTGTTCATTTCATATAATTAATTGAGAAAATTATTCATACAAAAAATCAAATTGATTCAACGCCTATTGTTATACCATTAAATCATTTTTATATACACGACATATATATTTTAAGAAATAGACTATCTATTTGTTATAATATATTTGATTTGATCATGCAATTACTTATGTTTGATTAACTTAATTTTTTTGCATGCATACTCTCTGTAATTTGTCATATGAGATGAACTGTTTAAATCATCGAGATGGATACAAATTGATCTCATAATGGTCAATTTTACCATAAAATTGAGATTTTTAACTTTAACAAATCTGAACTCATTTGGTTCCATTTGGTTTCATCAAAATAAGTCACTTTATGACTATTTAAGCAAAAATAAAATTTGGTGGTTGGTTTAGTTTTAGTTAGCTGACAATTGTGGGTTAAAAAAACAAAACAATAATAATAATAATCTACCATGTGTGGTAAATGTTTTAAATAAATAATAATAAATAAATAAATAAGAGTAAATTTTTTTGTCTTTAGTGAATTTTTTTTTTTAATTAAACTTTTTACTTTTCATGTCTTTCTAGTTTAAAAGCAATGAAAAAAATATGAAACAAAGAATTCACTAAAGACAAGCCCATAATATATATATATGTTTTATAATAAACAAAAAAATCGTTTTTGTTTTGATATCTATATCTAGTAAAAAAATTTAATCTTTATTTATTTATTTTTTACTTATCATGTCTTCCTAGTGTAAAAGTGCTACATGAATTCACATAGTTTGCGTAGAAAAAAGTAACTATATGTGACAATCTAACCATTAATTTCTTAGGGCCAATGAAAAACTACTAAGAGAGTTTGAAATAACATTTGTATTATGCTTATCAAAAGCCCTTCTCTCAAATTTAGGCAATTGTATTGATTTAGTAAAATAAAAATAAAATAAAAATAAAATAAAAATAGCCTTCAAATCTATACCAGCATCCAAGGATGTTGAAAATTTTGGTCAGGACTCAAACTGGGCTTATATAGAACTGAAACAAGAGATATACTGTACAAAGCTCCAAAAGCCAAACATCAATATACTACTTGTACAAACAATCACAATTCCAGATTGTTGAATAATAAAAGCACAGAAACAAACCCATCTCAGATACAAAGACTCACCACTCACTCGTATACATAACACAACTATGTCAATGTAATTCATATAAACAATCACTCATTCAAATAGATCCAACAGAACATATGGTTTCAGACAAACCGAAAGATCATCAAGATACCTCAAGCAGCAACCTCTTCTTCTTCTTCTTCTTCATTCTCGTACTCCTCTTCTGCAGTTGCATCCTGGTATTGCTGGTACTCAGCCACAAGATCATTCATGTTACTCTCCGCCTCGGTAAATTCCATCTCATCCATTCCCTCACCGGTGTACCAATGCAAGAAAGCCTTGCGCCTAAACATGGCTGTGAATTGCTCACTCACACGCCTAAACATCTCTTGAATCGAAGTTGAATTACCAATGAAAGTCGACGCCATTTTCAGACCCTTTGGAGGGATGTCGCACACACTCGATTTGACGTTGTTGGGTATCCACTCAACAAAGTACGAGGAGTTCTTGTTTTGGACATTTATCATCTGGTCATCGACTTCTTTGGTGCTCATCTTACCGCGGAACATGGCAGAAGCGGTTAAGTATCGGCCGTGACGTGGGTCCGCGGCACACATCATGTTCTTGGCATCCCACATTTGTTGGGTTAGTTCGGGGACGGTGAGGGCACGGTACTGCTGGGAGCCTCGGGCGGTCAAGGGAGCAAAACCAACCATGAAGAAATGGAGACGAGGGAATGGGATAAGGTTGACAGCGAGTTTTCGAAGGTCGGAGTTGAGCTGTCCGGGGAACCGAAGACAGCACGTGACGCCACTCATGGTGGCAGAGATTAGGTGGTTGAGATCGCCAACTGAAATAAGGCAGAACAGAATTAATATATGCATCTTGTCAGTAACAGAACCAGGATTTCATCCCCATGGTACCAAGACACGAATTTTTATTTTTTTGGCAATCAATATGAACTATCATATTCCAATTCAAGAATGAAAAACAAACTAAGATGTAATATTAAATTAATAACATAAAAAATAAAACCAGTATATATTCTACTTAAAAAAGTAATAAATTAATTGATTCTTTGTTTATGTTTGATTCAATCATTCTCTCAAAGCGAAGCTTGACATAATTCCAAATCCCAAAGGTTACGGGAATGCCACTTTTGAGTTTATTTTCTTAATTAAATGCTCCCCTAAAAGAGAAAAAGAAAAGAGGAGGTCGGTGATCTATTTTGTTGGTCCAATACCCTGACAATGTACCCAAGACCAAATTATTTTCTTTGGTCTTGGTTACATTACTGATTATTGTACTATTTGAATTTCAGGCCAACATTTTGAATTTTGTAAAAAAATTATAGAGTTGTCAGTAGTATAACAAACAATAGTATTAATCCATCCTAAAGTAATTTTATTGCGTTTTTACATTATATTTGGGCGTAAAAATCCATCCTAAAGTAAGACATTTGTCCCCAACTATTTTCATGATATTATAACTGTAGTTCAAAGTTAAAACAATGCAGCTCCAAAAACAATAAATGAAAAGAGAGAGAGAGAGAGAGTCACAAGCAACCCATCCTAAAGTTAAAAGGTACTAATATTGAGAGACTCACAAACAACCCATTTCATATCTACCAACCAGGACCAAAAGAGACCCATTAGCAACCCATTTTGAAGTTGGATGGTGCTTTCAGAAATAAACACTTCAACAAGTAATAACCAGGTCCCCCACCTCAATTTATGAAGACACAGAATAAGGACATTGCTACTTGCGAGATACCAGATTGGAAGGTAAGCTACATTATCTGATTATTGTTTACTATTTAATTTTCTTGAAGTGGATGAAAATGGAAATGCCACCAACTAATCATGCTGAGTTGACATTAATAGTGATTCAAAGAAAATGGAGTATCCAGTGTTACCAAAAAGGCTAATACCCAATCAAATTAGGTTTTGGAATGCACATTCCTTGAGAGTAAAAAACCTCAAACATAATGAACTAAAATCTACGACAAGTGAAGTTTTGACAAAACAAAACACTAAAAATGGATCATAATGCTTACAGAAATGTGTTGCTACATGACTAATTTGGGGGGAAAAACTTACCTTTTATGAGATGTCTAATTGTTAAAAGAAAATTACTCTAGAAGTACATTAAACTCTAATAGTGTAATCTATGCAAGTTTACTCTTCTCATACCATATGTTAGAGCATGTGGCTTACCACATTTCTGTTCTTGTTCCATGTATAGGAACAATCCATGTTTCAGGTAACATAACAGACTAACAAACTTGTCAAAGAGAACAATACTTACAAGTAGGGGTTGCAAGCTTGAGAGTTCGGAAGCAGATGTCATAGAGAGCCTCATTGTCCAAAACCATACATTCATCAGCGTTCTCAACAAGTTGATGAACAGAAAGGGTAGCATTGTATGGCTCAACAACAGTGTCAGATACTTTGGGAGAAGGAAAGACTGAAAATGTCAACATCATGCGATCTGGATACTCCTCCCTGATCTTGGAGATGAGAAGGGTTCCCATACCAGATCCAGTGCCTCCACCCAAAGAATGACAAACTTGAAATCCTGTCAATAAATTAAAGTCAGTAACACATAAATGAGATACAAAAGTATAGCATCTGATAGAGAAAAAGAGAGAATTCTTTGCAGTAATCAACTACAGAAGCTCAAATAAAATTATTAAAGAAAATGATGATCATATAACTATAATTCATTTTGTTATGTTTAGAATAAAACTTCGTGGGATTGCAGCCAAACATTAGATAAAAAATCATTCACTGACCAGCAACTTTATCCATAATCATAAAAAGTTCTATAGTTAGACAGTAATATAAATGGATCACAAAAATTTAAGCAGCACTTGAAATGACTATACCTTGTTAATGCATTGCATAGATATCCAGTTACTAACTACTGCTAAACTATTTTATTTATATGCATAAATACAATGCCATTGGTGAAACTAAAACAAGCAACATTCTAATTTTCTAGTTCACATTTTACAACAGACATGTGGAAGCGCACTTGATATACAACCTACAATATTCATTCTACAACCCAAAATTTCAGAGCATCAGCACTTCAAGGGGTACAGAACATGCCCTGCCCCTCCGTCGAACAGGGTTACCACCAAGTATTTTCCACCTCGAGAAAACAATACAAAATATTCTAAAAACAAAAAAGAGATATTGATACCGACATTTTACTTCTAATACCAAACATCCATATGAGAGGGATAAATTCAGATTATAACCAAACTGACATAAATGAATCTCCAAAATAAAATCACAAAATGCAGAGAAACTATTTTCTTTTCTTCTTCCCAAGTAATTGAGATGAAAAACATTCAAAAGTTCAGATAGATAGATAGATAGATAGATAGCTAGATAGATAGATAAGAGACAGAGAGAGTTGACAGAAAGGCTTGAATGTCGGATAGTACTTGAATCATCATGAAAGAAGACTGAATTTGGTTTCAAGAAGTACATCAATAATATAATAATCATAACAGTATGCTACGTAAAACCTACAAAACACATTGACATCCAAGAATTCCCATCAAAAAAATATCTTTGTGATTGAAATACAATTCCAATGCAAAATTTTAAACCAAACAAACATCTTGGTTCAATCTCAAATGAAAAACAATCCCAATCAAAGGCAAAAACATAACCCACAAAATCCTAATTTGTATAAACCATAAACAATAAGCATTCTTATAAAAGAAACAAGCTTTAGAACTCAAATTATAAAATTCTTATCAAAACCAACAACAAAACCCAGAAATCACATCAACCCAATTCAAAACAAGCTATAAAACCTCTAATTATAGCACAAAAACAAAAACCCACAAAAACCAATAACAGTTCCATTGATTCACACCTATCAAATACCAGATCCACCAAGAGCTCAAAAAATACCTTGCAAGCAATCACAATTCTCAGCCTCTTTCCTCACAACATCAAGAACAGAATCAATAAGCTCAGCTCCTTCAGTGTAATGCCCTTTAGCCCAATTGTTCCCAGCACCAGACTGCCCGAAAACGAAATTATCGGGCCGGAAGATCTGCCCGAAAGGCCCGGATCGGACCGAATCCATGGTGCCGGGTTCGAGGTCCATGAGGACGGCGCGTGGGACGTACCTTCCACCACTGGCTTCGTTGTAGTAGACATTGATGCGCTCGAGCTGGAGATCAGAATCGCCGCTGTACTTTCCGCTGAAATCGATGCCATGTTCGTCACAGATGACTTCCCAGAACTTGGCTCCGATCTGGTTGCCACATTGGCCGCCCTGGATGTGGAGGATTTCTCTCATTTTCTCGGGAAAGTTGGATGATCGATTGGGTAGGCGGAAAACGGAGGAAAGTGAAACTGAGGGAATTTTGTAGAGAGAAAAGTAGAGGATTGGAGGAACGGAAAAAGAGGGAGGTTAGGAGGGAGGAATGGATCGGGAAATTATAGTGGGGTGTATTTTTTGGCAGTGGCTTTGGTCCAGTCCAAGATCGGACTGGACCGTATTGTTGGGTCCGTGGGGGTCTATTATAGATTTCTTTTTAATAATTCGAACTGTTTAATATGTAAAATTTGTTGAGTATTATATGTCTGTAAAAAATTACGTTGATCGGATATCGATAGTTATGTGAACAAAACAGTTTTTTATCGACCGTTAATTTTTTCACCGTCTATTTTTTTTATACAAAACTGATTTGATCACATAGTTATTGATATCCGATCAATATGATTTTTTTAAAGGTATATAGTACTCAATGAGTTCTACACATTGAACGGTTCGGATTATCAAAACGGGTCCAAAAATGGGCCCCATGAGCTGGACTGGACGGATCCAATCTTGATCTTAACTTGAGACAAGTTAGACTCTATTTTTTTTATTAAAAAAATACAAATGATGACTCAGAGAAAAAGTTAAAAAGAAAGAACAAATTACCTACGCCCCGTCAGGTTTATCTAAACCATTCTGATAGAAACTCATAACTTTCATTCTCATCTTCATCATTCATAACGTGAGATTTACATATACATGACTGAACCCTATACGCACATCAAGCAAAGGTGAGTAGCTGATATATCGATTCGTCCAAACCGATCCGTCACATTTTATAGAGATGTGTGATAACAAATGGACGGTTACGGATTGATTTTTTTCAATCTACCAAGTTTTGGACGAATGACGAATTTGAGATTCTTTTGGCCACAACCGAATTGCCAAACCGCGAGCACTCCTAGTAATTTGTAAAACTTTGATATTTTTAATATGTTTACATATTCTGTTTGTGTTTCAATTAAAAAAGAGTTTAAATATTTTGTTGAATATATTCTATTAAAAAAGAGTTTTCAACTTGAATATATTTTTTGAATTAAAAAAAATAAATATATTATTTATTTATATTTTTTTGTTTTTAAATCTAACTCTAAAAATAATAAATAAAAAAAGATATATATGTTGGTAAGTTTTTGTTTTCAAAAATAAATATAGATATAACAATACAGAGGTATACAATCTTTATTATTGCTCTGTTCATGGTTTTGGTGGTTTGAATTATTTTTATATTTTAAGAATCACAGATTGTAATAGTTTATGTAGATGAGCCATGCTGTGATTGTAATATAGGGATGAGACATGCAGTGATTATAATATTCTAAAATTTCAAACGTTTTTTCTTTAGATGAGACATGCAGTGATTATAATACTTTTTTAAGTCGTTGACTGTAATACTCTTTTTTTTTTTTTTTTGAGGAAGTGCACAAATTGAATTATATTGAAAATTTATAAAATTTTAAACCGCCAAACCAATTCGCATCAATCCGCCAATCCACTCAATCTACATCTGCTGGATTGGTTGACGAATGCAGATTGATTTTCTCCAATCCGCCAATCTAGCGGACGGATGGCAGATTGAAAGTTTCGTGGCTGCAACTGACCCGTGCCCACCCCTAACATCAAGGGCCAAGATAAAATTGAGGGTCATGGAACCCCCAAAAAAGGGGATCCCAAACATTTCTGTTAGCTAAATTATAAATTTTTTTCAGGTTTTAAAAAGAGTAATGATTGAGACCCCACCCCCCACAATTCTGAACCACTCATGATGTGGACCCCATAAATACATAAAGGGTTAGGATCACTTTGGGGGTATGGGGGTTATCCCCGAAAGAGGTCCCAAACATTTTCCTTTTAAAAATTATATCTCATCTCTCAAGATTTATATTTATATAACAATTTATTCCCTACCATTAAGTACACGTTAGGAATTATTCGTGATGAACGATATTTGCCCCTAGTACATTTCCAAAGCATCGAACAATCTGATTTAATCTGAAATCCATTTGATAATTTGATAAGCCAATAAAATTTACATAAAATAATAAAATATTTTTTTTCAAACAATAAAAAAATAAAAATATTTTTCTTTGAAAATAAAAAATATATATATTTTTTAAAAAAATAATAAATAATAAATAATTTAAGAACAGAATAAAAAAAAATATTTTTTTTTGAATTTTTTTTTAAATAGAGTTCTATAAAGAGTTTTGAAAAGAATTTGGTTATGAGTTTTGAAATTTTTTTATTCAAATCATGATTTGAGTTCTAAACCAAACACCATCTAAGTTTTTGAAACCATATTTGATTTGTTGTTTAGAAAAAAAAAATCAGAATATTTTTTTGAAAAAAAATGGAAACTAATTTAATAAAAATATAAATAATTGGTAAAAATTATTTCTAACCTCTCAAAAATAAAATTATATAAAATGATAATTATTTATTATTTTTTTATTTCTTAACCAAATTAATTTTTAAGTTTTTTGAAAAAAATTTCTAAAACAAATACTGAGCAACATGATGTATTAGCCAAATATCATGATTTCTCTAAATAACACAGTTAGGGGCATTTTAGTCAATTTATTATCTTCATCAACGGCGTTAATTGCAATGGGGCTGGATGTAATTTTTAAAACCTCAAAAGAGAATCAATAATTTAGCTACACATCAAGGGGATGTAGGTAATTTGCCCAAAGAAGAATTATTAATTAGGTAGTATATAATAATAAATTTAAAAATAAATTTTATTTCATAGTTATCCAAAATAATTTGAATATTATAATTCAAAAAAAGTGAGAATTATTTGATGTTTAAAATATTTTAAGAAAAAAAGAGTTCTAAAAATTTGTTTATTGCCATGAGCGTTGACAATTTTTTTAGTTTTTGGTTTATATATATATTTTTGTCAAAGATAGAGCAACTATTGTTTCAGTTTTTGGGGTAATTATAATTTATTTTGATTTAGGAGTCCGTATCAGACTGTTTGGTACAGTTTCTGTTTATAGCTCATTAAGCAAAAATAGCTTAAATAAACTGGAAAAAAAAAAAAAAAAAAGATGATTATTTAGAAGCTGGGGTAAGGATACTTTTAACTTCTGCTTTCTGATTATCAACTTTAAACTTAAAAAAAAAACTCCACCAAATAGAGCCAAAATGTTAGTAAAATTATATTACAATGTAAAGGAGTCGTTGTTGATCCATCAACTCAAACCACAAACTTTCCATTCACTGCACCCTAAGGCGCGGCTACATGACACTCGACCACAAGGGCCTTGATTTCTGGTTTTTGTTTACAAAACAAAAAACCTTTTTTTTTTTTTTTACAACAAATGAAAAAAAAAAAAAAAAGAAAGAAATTGGTACACACATATGGTTTTAAAAAAATATATATTGGTGGGTTTATAGATTTTTTTTTTTTTTTTTTAAAAAGGAGCAATTTTTAGGGGTTTTCAAAATTTGGAAATTTTGACAACTGAATTCATGTTTTGAAAAACAAAAAAATAGGTAGCATGCTTTAATTTATATTTTTTAATTTTTTTGAAATTAAAAAAAAAAAGGGAAAAATGTTGGCCAAACACAAATAATGATGATAAATTCATGTAACAAAAACTTTAAAAATCTCCAATAAATTATTAAATATTTTACACAATATTTATATGACCGTTATTGTGTAAAATATTTAATAATTCATTTAATCCCTATTGCTCTTCATATAATTTTTCAAAAAGAAATGAAGGGCCATCTTGATTTCACATGGGCTGGGCCATCTTGATGTAATTGTAATGTTCGCATGGTCTGGGACATTCTGAAGAAACAAAGCCCAGATATGCACCATTGATGTGACAAAGCCCAACTTCATGGTGGTATTGGCTGAGGCTTAAGATGGCCCATCAATTAGCCACAAAACAAAGTCGAGTGGCTCGGGCTGGGCTCTTGACTTTGTAATAATGGGCTCATTGGAACCCCTTTTATAAACTACAACCGAGTCAAATTGAGCCCGTTGTAAAATAAATTTTCAATAAATTATTCCTTAAAGTTTGAAAAAAATAGAAGAAGTCTCACAATTTTAATATATTATGTTGAATTTCTTTAAAATTTTAATTTATATAACAATTAGATCTATTTTTATCAATAAAATATATGTTTCTTTTTATTCATCATTGTATCTTTACTATATTTGTATTAATTTTGACACATTTAGCCAATTGTTATGTAAATTAAAACCTGAAAGGATATCAATATAATAATGTAAAAAATGTAAAATTAATTGTATTTTGTTCAAATCTTAAAAGAGATAATGTAGTTTACCCAAAATTATAACTCAATAGTAACAAAGTTGCCAATAAATAAAAATACTTTTAATAGGCCTAACATGCATGTTTTTAATATTTTTATGATTCAGTTATGTGTATGAAAAATTATTAATAAATTAAACGAAAAATTAGTCTAAAATCCCTCTCATATTTTTAATAATGGAAGAAATCTATAATATTATTTTATGATATCTAAGGTCCCTTAATCTCATACCCATATATCACAGAGAAATTTGACTCTCTCTAACTCAAAAAAAATCCCCTTTCCACGATCTTGCCTCCACTCTCACTGTCACTCACTCTGTCACACCTACTGCCTCCACCGACCACTCCCTGTCGATCACCGTCAACGCCGCTGCCGCTGCTGCTGCTGCTGTCACCGGAGAATCACCGCTCAACCGCCACCTATGCCCCATTTTGCCCCGCTGCTACACTGCTGCCACCGTCACAGTCTTGAAAAGAGGTCAACAAATCCAAATCCCACTCAATCTAACACATCTTTTTCTAGGGTTTTTTTCTCTTAGATTCTCCTAATCGACTCACTTTTTCTTTGAATTTCTATTTTTGGAGGTCTTTGGGGTCAAATTCGCAGCTGATCGAGAGAGATTGATGGTTCAGTTGATAAATTCTAGGAAATCTCCGTTGGAATCGGAATCTTAGAACATGAAAATGGTGCCGGTGAAGCTATAAGTGGAGGACCCTTTGGAGGACAAACATGGCCCCCTCAACAAATGATCTAAGCTCTCCTCGCATCCCCCAGTTTGCTCTTGCACACTCTCTCTCTCTCTCTCTCTCTCTCTCTCTATATATATATATATATATATATACATGGTTGATTGCTAAGTGAGTCTGAGAGATATGAGGGCGTTTTGTACAACATCAACATTGAAGAGTCCAGTATTGGATTGCGAAATGGTACTGTAATTTTATGCTCTCTTTTTTTTTTTTTTTTGAAAAATTAGTTCTCTGCTTTGTTTAATTTGGTCTTTGTGATGAAGATGATGAAGAAGATGAAGTGAATCTGTGAGATAAGTAGAGACCTGCCATTGGAAATCACAAAAAATAGATTTTCTCTAGGTTAGAGAGAATGGTTTCTCTGGGAATTTTTCTGATTTTGAGAGAATTTCTCTAAGTTGGAGAGAATGATCTCTCTTGAAATTTCTCTGATTTTGAGATAATTTCTCTAAGTTGGAGAGAATGATTTCTCTGGAAATTTCTCTAATTTTGAAAGAATTTCTCTAGGTTAAAGTGAATTTCTCTAAAAAGTGTCTTATGGATTTTATTTATTTATTTATTTATTTATTTATTTTGAAAAATTAGTTCTTAATTAGTTCTTTGTGATGAAGATGATGAAGAAGATAAAGTGGGTCTAAGAGATAAGACCTGCCATTAGAAATCATAGAAAATAGAATTTATCTGGATTGGAGAGAATGGTTTCTCTAGGAATTTCTATGATTTTGAGAGAATTTCTCTAGGTTTGAGAGAATGGTTTCTCTAGAAATTTCTGTAATTTTGAGAGAATTTCTCTGGTTGAAGTGAATTTTCTCTAGAAAGTCCAGAGAAATTCTTCTCTCTGGTAAGAATTTCTGTGTGAAATCTAAAGAAATTCTCTAGATCGAATTTTCTGTAGATCAATTTGAGGAACTTTAGATATTATTAAAATACTGAATGTCGTTTATGCTATAAAATCTTAATATTAGAGACCCTAAAAAAAAATTCCAAAATTAAAATGTTTTAATATGAAGTCAATTCCTTTGACAAAATTGATTCAAAGGGAAAGAAGGAAGGATTCCGATTGATGCCTCTTATAGTTTTTTGTCACTTGTGATATCGTTTATATTCATATAAGGTAAATTATTCCCATTGATATTGTAGACAAACACGCCTCTAAAGGACCATGCAGGCCTTACCAAAAGAGAACTTTCCTTCTAGCCCTTCCCTTTACTTTTTGCAATTTTTTTTTTTTTTTTTTTTTTATGTGTAGATTTTTCTTTGTGTGCTTTTGGTTGTCAAGCATGATTGCTATTTCTATTCATATTAATAAGGTAAATTATATTATAGTATGTTTAATAATTTTGTCGTAATTATATTATATTCTTTAATATCGTGTATGGTTTATAAATTTATATAGAAATTTAAAAAGAAAAGTGAAAAGATAGGTAAATATTATGCATAATCTTATTTCTTATTTTATTTTTCACTCTCAAACACAAGACAATGAGATCTACATTAATAAACGTACGTTGAATCCACTTATTTGTGTCAAGAATTTTTTTAAAAATGATAATAAAAAAAGATTATAGATAGTATTTTCAACGAAAACCAAAAATCAAAGAGCAGTTATCTAAGTTGTTCAACAAAATTTTCACCTCTTATGTATTTACTATTTTTAAATTTCGTGAGTCCTGCACATAGCCATAATTTTTATTGCATTAACACACATAAGAAGTGAAATAAAAATTGCAATAAATAGTATTTCTCAAACAAATATATGGGACAAAAATCTTAAATAATTACAAAAAAATTGACCTCTTAGAGCATCTCCAACAGTGAACTTCTTTTTTCACCAAATTTGAGTAAAAAATGACTAATTTTCTCAATTTGATATCAGTTGTTCCAACTGTGTATCAAAATCCCTTGGGTCAACTGGTTGGTCGACCGGTAAAGCCAAATTTTTTTTTTTTTTTTTTTTTACCTTTTTGAACTGTTTGAACCTACCTATTTGAACTGTTTGAACTAGTTCGCAGGCCAATTTTTGCATGCACTGGTCGACTGGGTGGTCGACCAAGGGATCGACCAGGTGGTCATCCAGGTGGTCGACCACCATGTGTAAAATTCTCAAGCTTTTCTGCTTTAACGGTCACGCACAGTAATTTGGTGAAACCTGTATTCTGTTCTGATTTTGTTCAATTCTCAATTTGATATCAGTTTGGTGAAACCGTTGGAACTTCAAAAAGTGCCTTTTTCACCAAATTTCAAATTTGATGCCAAGTTTGCTGAACTGTTGGAGATGATCTTATTTTATAATTTTTTTTATTAAAAAAAAAGAGAGAGTTTTATTTGTAAGACACTTGTATATTATTTGTGATTCTTCATTAGCTGTCATATGTGATGTTGACTGAGTCAATGTTATCACGTGTTTTCCATGACACGGTTACTCCTTTCCCTTTTATTTTTTATTTGGAACATCTCATGTGTCTAATTCCATTACTTTAAAGCCATCTTTAATTTCTTCATTTAAAAAAAAAAAAACATACAGGAAAAGAACTATGATGTGCATAGTCACACTTCGCCCAATATGTATCATGTCTAATCATATCACATAATGGGTAGTGTTCCAACTTTTTTTATTTTGAATAAACGCATTCTTTTTTTTTTTTCTTTTTTTGGGTCGTATTATGAATAAAAAATAATAATATTCTTGATAATAACTTTTAAGTAAAAATTGAAAGAATGCAATGATTCTCTTTTTACTCCCCCGCCCTCCCCTCCCAAAAAAACAACGTATCAATTCATAAAAAGATAGCAAATAGCACTAGTCTACATAATTTATGTTGTTAATCAATTTTTTTTCTCACAATTAATTATAGGATCTTGTTAATTAGTGTCTTCAATACAACAAATCAAGGTTTTTAGAGACAAAATTACTTTAATATTTTAGTTCTAAAAAATGTCATTGTCGTTTTTTAGTGACGAAATTAGATATTTAGAGATGAAAACTAAATATTTTAGTTTTTTTTTTTGGAGGGGGGTTGACTTTTTAGCAATAACCCTCTTGATGATAGGAATTGGTTTTCAAATATTTTTTGTAACAAAATATTTATTTTAAAAGCAAAAAAAATTTATTCTTAAATCTTTATATGTTATAATGTTTTAAGAATATTAATTAATAAAACTTAAAACAATTATGCAATTTTTATAATACACACCATCACAAAGAATGTACACTATATATCAAAAGTATTAACAAGTACTTTTAGGATGCTCCTAGACAAATTTTTTAATTATATTATATAAATTTTGTGTTTTTATAATACAAAGTACCTCCACCATGGTTGTTTTTGGAGCTAGTAGGGAGGGCCCCCACACCAAAAGTATGTTGTATTATTTTGATTCACCAGTGTGTGCATTGGAGCAATGCTTTGTGACCCCAAAATTATAAATATAAAGTCTCAAGGTGGGGCAAATGAGAAGACTGAAAGAAGTTTAATATGCCCAATTGATTGGCAACTTTATTTTTTTAGGGTGTGTTTAGTAACATTTATGTTTTCAGTTTATATTTATAAAAATTTTATAAATTAGTTTTTGTTTATTTTTAGAAAAACATAAACTATAAACGCGATTGGTAATTCACAAAATGTTTTAAAAAAAATTTAAAAATATAAAAAAAGAGTGAGAAATGGCAAGTGGCGGCGGAAGACGGTGATGGAAAGTGGTGACGGTAGGTGGTGGGTAGCTGCTAGTGGTGGGTGGTGGCGAGTGGGTGGTGGTGGTGGTGGGTGGGTGGGTGACGTGGCGGGTGATGGGTGGTAACGGGTGGGTGGGTGGTTGTGGCGGGTGGGTGGGTGACCGTGGTGGGTGGTAGCGAGTGGGTGGTGGCGGCGGCGGCGACGGCAGTGGGTGGTGGTGGCAGGTCGGTGGCGGGTGGCGGGTGGTGGTGGCGGGTAGGTGAGTGGGTGACGGTGGCGGGTGGTAGCGAGTGGGTGGTGGTAGCGGGTGGTGGGTGGTGGTGGCGGATAGCGAGTGGTGGTGGCAGGTGGGTGGCGGATGGCGGGTAGTGGTAAGTAGTGGGTGGTAGCGTGTGGGTGGTGGTGGTGGCAGCGGGTGGTGGGTGATGGCGGGTGGTGATGGTAGTTGGTGGGTGACGGTAAGCAGGTGATGGGTGGTAGCGAGTGGGTGGTGGTGGTGGTGGTGGTGGTGATTGGTGGTGGTGGTTGGTGGTGGCGGCAAGTGGGTGGCGGATGGCAGGTGGTGGTGGGTGGTGGCGGGTAGTGGTGGGTGGGTGGATGGGTGACGGTGGCGGTTGGTAGGTGGTAGCGAGTGGGTGTGGGTGGTGGTAGTGGTGGTGGTGGTGGTGGTGGTGGTGGTGGGTGGTGGTGGCAGGTGAGTGGCAAGTAGTGGTGGTGGTTGGCTGGTTGTGGCAGGTGATGGATGGTGGTGGCAGGTGGGTGGTGAGTGATGGCGGCAAGTAGGTGGCGGGTGGTGGTGGCGGCGGTGGATGGTAGTGGCGGGTGGTGGGTGGTGGGTGGTGGCGAGTGGATGGCAGGTGGGTGGTGGTGGCGATGAGGGGTGGGTAGTGGTGGCGAGTGGGTGGCAGGTGGGTGGTGGCTGGCCGGTGGCTGGTGGGTGGTGGTTGCGGGTGGTGGGTGGTGGTGGCAGGTGAGTGGTGAGTGGTGGTGGTGGGGGTGGAGGTGGGCGGTGGGTGGTAGTGGCGGAAGACGGTGGTAGAAAATGGTGGCAAGTGGTGGCTAGTGTTGGGTGGTAAAAAAAAAAAACTAAAAATTCAAAATAGAAACACATTTTTTTGTGTTTTCATTTTTTGGCCAAATTTATAAACTGATATCACTGATTTATAAATTAAAAATTTTACCAAACAAGTTTTTATTTGAGTTTTTAAAATTTTTGTAAATATAAACAGAAAACTGAAAACGTAAGTGTTACCAAACGGCACCTTAGCATTTCACACAAAAGCCTTGCAGCTCAAGGCTTACTGGGGATGGCGGAGCTGCTGCAGAGCTCTAATTAGAGGTGCTACAATACAGCTCTAATGAGTTGTCCATGAATAAATAAAATAAAATAAAAAAAAAAAGTGAAGTAAAAGACAAAAAAAGGAGGAGAAAAAAGACAAATTAAAACTCCATTAGAGTTCTTTTTTTAGAGATCTAAATCATTTTTACTGGGAATGGTGTTGGTGGTGAACATATCTAGGGGAGTATGGAAATGGAAATATTTATTTTAATTTTTTTATATATACAAAAATTAATCATAGAATTATATATAATTTTTGAAAAAGGTGAAACTCACTTTATAGAGTTGTATTCTAATTTTTGATCAGTTTGTATTATTATACTTTTTCTTTTTATTTAGCATAGCACTATACTTTTAACTAATACTTTTGAGGCATGGACGAACCAGGGAAACATTATGCCTCCGTTTGGCAAGGGCTCATTGGGCTCATGAGCCACAAAAGACAAAATAGACTCATGAGCCATAGCAGACAAAACATCACATCCAACCCCATAATCATTACACTCTTCTCTCACAAAAAAAGTCAAAAAAGCCAAAAGCCAAGAGCCCTTCCCAAACTAAATTTTTGAGCCCAGGCCCATATAACCAAAAAAATTAAAAAGTCAAAGAGCCAGTCCACTTCCCAAACAGAGGCATATGTGGAGTAAAGGTTACTCAATTTTTTCGTTGAATATTAAAAGGTAAAATGAATCCAACTACACATATCCCCTAAGACACGGTTTGATAAGAAGTGATATTTTGTGTAATCGGTATATTATTAAGTGTAGCTATTACAAAAAATAAAAATAAATAAATAAATAATAAAAACTTTCTAATAGGAGAAACATTATTGAATGTAGAATGAAGGCTTATCTGAAATTATTTTAAGTTATCTATGAAAAAATAAATGGAGAGAGAATGAGAGAGGCATTTTCAAACTTTATGCATCATAGAAGTTTGCACTCTTTTCTTTGAGATCTCCGTCGAAGATGCTCCACTCAATAAAAAATTATTTAAAAAACCAAATGTTTGAAATCAACAAATGATTTTAGTATTCCCATCTTCTAAATAAAATCTAAAAATAGTTTCTTAGTGGCAAGGGATTGTTTGAGATTATAGTATATTTTTTAATTTTTTATGAAAAGATATATAAAAAAATAAAGAGATGATGTGACTCAAATAAATATATTTGTCTAAATAAGTGCACTTATATCAATCATGCAAAATAACGCTTAGTTTGTGTCATATAGTGCTTTCTCAAGTAGAATATATGCTTTACAATTTTATAGTTGTAGCTATGAAGATCAATTTGAATATAGATATGGTGTGTAAATTTAGCCAGATTTTCAAAATGTAAATATATTTCATTGCCATGAAATTTAGTGTCATATGCCATTTTGAATTATATATATATATATATATATATATTTTAAATGATAGGAGAACAAATGAAAATATTTATGTGATTTTTGTTCAAGAAATGGGACAAGATTGTGTAACATGTCCAAAATGAGTAGTAATTTAATAATTGAAGTATCTGTAGATTTTTTTTTCACATGTCATAACTGTGGGGGCATATTTCGTGAATGGTAGCAGGTGGCCAAGGTGATGCCGATGTATCAGCCGAGGTGCCACGTAGGTTGGTCATGTGCCGAGATGACCTCGGCTAGGCCGAGGTTATCTGCGGAGATATCGGAATCCGAGATGAACAGATAAGGGACATGAGTCCTAGAATTGGGGAGGACTTCAGTCTGGATAAAAATAAAGCACTGAGGGAGTTTGTCTTTATCTAGTTGAGAGTCCTAGATGAGTATTGAACCAAAATCCATTGAAGCTAGGCTTCTACAAGGATCAGGTTAGTGCTGGCTATAAAAGCAGGACACCATCGTGGGTCTGAGGTATGCTTTTGATTATTCTGGTTAGTGAGTTAAGCACTATTTGTTATCTTTGAGAGATATACTGACTTGATCGTCGGAGTACCCCCAGGTGGACGAACCACCGCTGGATTCTTATCTTTCTGTGACAGGTTGTTCGGGCTAATCTATTCTGCCGGTGCTCTCCTGCTGAGTTTCCCTGTTTAGTTGTGTGGTCAAAAATCAACACCCACAATTTGGCGCCGTTTGTGGGAACGTAAGGAGAATAGATGGCCAACGACGAGCAGAAAGAACAGATCGGGGACGACATCCCAAGTGGGAGTGGTAAGCATGCTGACCCAAACGTGGAGGAAGAAAACCATAACGAAGGAGCACGAGATTAGAATCTCGGGAAGAAGGATGTCGGCTAAGAGGCAGACGCACCGAAGAAATCAGGCCGAGACGAGTATTACAACAAAAGCGACCTCCAGATATGGAAAGATAGATGCCTAAGGAGGGATAGCGAGATGAAGGAAATGGCAAACAAATTGGTAGATCTGCAATCGGTTGCCAACTTCATGATGCAGAACAACATCATGCAGCCACCGTTTCCACTGAGGGACACGTCGATTCCAGCGACTAAGAACGACGCCCAGAAAGGGAGGCAGAAAACAATCCCAGCAGTCCCTCAACATGACAAGGTGAAAAAATACTCACATCGGCCTTCACGGGATGCCGGGCGAGTAGAGTCAAAAAGAGGAGAGTCTCAGAGGACACCTCATACAAAGGGGACTTATGTCAAAGAACATCGGCATGTTCAGGGAAAGAAACTTTGTTTTGACACGATAAATGAAGAGAAGTCCAAGAAGACTCATAACAACGCCGGAAGCAGTGCATCAAAAAGGCTGAAATCCGTTGACAGCCGAGCTCCTGGTCGGACTAAGGAGGATTTGAGGGACTACCTCCAAAGGAAGCGACAGAATGCCGAGGTCATATCTCCGATCAAGCTGAGAACACCATTCTCAGTGGGGTTGGATAAGTTCGAGGCCCCAAAAAGGTTCCATATGCCAAAGTTCCAGATACATGACGGTAAGTCTGATCTGAACTTTCACATCGGCTTATATTTGAATTCAATGGCACTGTATACCGAGAACGAACCGTTGCTCTGCAAGGTGTTCCCCTCATCCTTTGGGGAAATTGCATTAGATTGGTTTCACAAGTTGCCGAAAGGAACTGTGAAGAGTTTGGAAGGCCTGGCCGAAATGTTTGTGGCCAGGTTTGTTACAAACAAATTGCAGCCATTGAGGGTAGACTCCCTAATGGCTCTGAAAATTGGTGAGAGTGAAAGCCTCAGGTCTTATGCCAAAAGGTATTACAAGGTGTTTAATCGAATACCAGATGCAACTAGGAGTTGGCGGTCGTATCTTTTATGAACGGCCTGGAGGATGACTGCATGCTTCGAAAGTTAGTGCCAAAGACTCTGTCGAAGAGTATGGAGGAGCTCATGGCCAAGATCGAGAAGTATGCGAGAGCAGAAAAGGATACACTAGGAACGAAGGCGTCAAAACAAGAGAAAAGGAATGGCTCGCCGAAGCGAGGTCGAGGTAATGCAAATTTTAATAGACAAGAAATAGGATTGAGGGCTGCACAGGCAGTCACCATAGTGTTCCGGATCCCGGTTTATAAAGTCCTGGAAAGGATCAAGAACCAGCCGTATTATAGAGCACCAGAGAAGATTCCTGGCGAATTTACGGGAAGAAGCCTTAGGAAGCACTGTGCCTACCACAGTGAGGATGGGCACTTGACTCAGGGGTCAGAGCCCTGAAGACGCATTTGGAAGATCTGGTTAGACAAGGTCACTTAAGGGACCTAGTAGACAAGGCCAGAACAAGGGAAGAGCAGGCAAGTCTGCCCCAGGCACTGGCAGCACCACCTCCACCAGCACCATAACCGCAAGCAGACGGACCTCGAGTGATCAATGTGATTCATTCGAGAGTCAATGAGAACGAGGTACGTGGGGAAACTCAGAGGGTGAAGCACTTACAACATGTGTATCAGGTCCAACAAAAGAGGCCAAGGACAAACGAGTGCCAGGGACCACTGGTGTCCTTTACTGAAGCAAGCCTAGACATGATGCAACATCCACACAATGATGCTCTAGTAGTAACCCTCAAGATTGGAGAATGCCAGGTAAGACACATTCTGATTGACCAAGGCAGCTCTTGTGACATCATGTATGTCAGATGTTACAAGGAGCTCGGCCTTCACCGATATGATTTGGAGCAGTCCAACAACCCAATGGTCAGGTTCAATGGAACGCCAACATGGCCCCTGAGAGCAATAAATTTAGAGGTACAGGCGGGCACTAAGAAGGTAAACACAGAGTTCACAGTAATTGACACCCCCTCCCCTTATAATGTTATCTTGGGAAAGCCATGGTTGCACGTAGTGAGAGTTGTTCTCTCAACACTGCACCAGTTGTTGCAGTTCCCAACAGAGCATGGAATTGAGGAGGTCAGAAGGGATCAGGTGCAAGCAAAGAATTGCTCCATGGCAGCAATGAAATTTGCCTGCAATGTGCGAGAAACAAAAACAGTAGAGATTGAGGACGAAGACATGGAGGTCCTGGACGACGTCAGCAAAGAACCAGTCGACAAAAGCGAGGAAGCCTTAAAGAAAATTCTGGTCTAGCAAGGGGATGAATAGCGCTTCTTCCTTCTCGGCTTAGGCTTGGCTGAGGAGGAAGAAAGGGAGTCAGAAGCATTCTTGCGAGCAAACATAGAGGTGTTTGCCTAGACGCCCTACGAGATGCCTGGCATTGACCCTGAGGTCACATGCCACAGACTAAATGTAAACAAGTCGGCTAAACCTGTCATTCAGCGAACAAGGAGGCCGACGTTGGTTCATGTGGAGGCAGTAGAGGAGGAAGTGGACAAATTGTTGAAGGCCAGAGCCATTCTGGAGGTAAACTACCCAACTTAGTTGTCAAACACAGTTGTTGTGAAAAAGAAGAATGGGAAGTAGAGGGTCTGCATGGACTTCACCAGCCTGAATAAGGCTGGTCCCAAAGACAGTTTCCCACTACCCAAGATTGATCAATTGGTAAGTGCCACTTCAAGGCATGGAAGGATGAGCTTCTTGGATGCTTACAGGGAATACCACCAGATAGCAATGGCCCTGATGAGGAGAAGACTGCATTTATTATCCCAAAAGGGCTATATTGCTACAGAGTGATGCTTTTCGGGTTAAAAAATGCAGGAGCAATCTACCAGAGGTTGGTGACTAAGATGTTCAGGCATCTAATTGGCAAAACAATGGAAGTGTACATTAATGACATGGTCGTGAAAACCAAAGAACCTGAGAATCACCTGGCCGACTTAAAGGCAGTTTTTGACATCCTAAGAACATATCGGCTCCGACTCAATGCTTCGAAATGTGCATTTGGGGTCGGCTCTGGTAAGTTTCTAGGATATCTAGTTACTAGAAGAGGCATTGAGGCAAGCCCAGATCAAATCAAGGCCATCCTTGACTTGAAGATCCCAACATCAGCAAAACAAGTACAGATGTTGACAGGAAGGGCCGTAGCCTTGAATAGGTTTATAAGCAGAAGTTCAGATAAGTGTAAACTATTTTTTAGTTCATTGAAGAAGGCAACAGATTTTTTGTAGACAGAGGAGTGCGAAGTCGCCTTGGCTAACTTGAAAAAATACCTTACCACAGCTCCAGTTCTCTCAAATCCAATACTTGGAGAGGAACTGTTCTTATACTTGGCGGTTTCAGAGCATGCAGTAAGTGTAGTGGTAATTAGAGAAGAGAAAGGAGAACAAAGGGTAGTATACTACGTGCGTAAAACCTTAGCAAGTGCAGAGACTAGGTACTTCCCCCTGGAGAAATTGACACTGGCCTTAGTGATGGCTTTCAAAAAGTTAAATCATTACTTCCAAGCCTACAAGATTGTAGTGTTGGCTGAGCATCCCTTGAAGTCCCTATTACAGTAAGGAGATCTGACAAGCAAGGTAGCCAGGTGGGCAGTGGTATTGGGCCAATATGACTTAAATTTTAGACCCAGAACGACGATCAAAGGTCAAGTTCTGGCTAACTTTGTGGCCGAGTTCACACCTGGCGCCATCCTACGTCGGGCTTCGATGAGCCACGGCTTATGGTGTCTAGGAGAACAAGAAGAGACCCAGCTGGGAATGAAAAACCCCACAATAGAGTGTAGACACCCATTTTTGACCGCTCTTAAGACTTGGGGGCTTCAGGTTGATCACTCAGTGACAAAAGTTATGCTATGCAAAGGTTCGATTTCTTCGGCAAAGAGAGCTTCAAATCCTAACCTTACACCCCATTTTGGACCAAAACTATTTTGACCAAAATGATTTTAGACCTTAAAACCCTATCTTTCAAAATATTTTTGAAAAAATTTTTTACGATGTTCCGAGGCTCACATTTCGTTAAATGTTACACTTTTCGATAAACTGAGCAAGGATAAAGTGGAAATAAATGAAAGAGAGGTGAAATCTTGAGAAAAAAAAATCTTCAAAACACCTTATTTAGAGGTTTGGAGTTGAAGAAAATTGGAGGGGAGGGAAGAAAACTAGCTGAAGAGAAGTTAGGCACGAATCCGGTTAGGACCGAAATTGAGTAGTCTTTACTAAAAGAGGCATATCTTTTAGCACACTTATAATTTTGATGTGAGGCCACTTCCATTGGAAATTAGACTTCCAGGGCTTCAATTTAGGCTCAAGAATGACCTGCAAAGGAGTCTGGATGAAGGAGATATGCCCGTTTGAAGTCGGGTATGAAAACAGATTTTTGTGGTCAGCCACGGATGTGGCCTGCCGACCACTTTAGTGGCCCACCGGCTAGGAGTGAGTTTTTTTGACCATCAATGGTGGCCTGGTCAGCCACTGGTGCAAAAAAAGTCAGTTTTTGTGCAGATATTTTCCTCCAGCTCTTTACACAAAGTTCCAGCTATCCATTTTGAGATATTTTCGACTTGAGCTCTCATTATTCTATATATAGAGGACCTTCTCTATTGTTTTCAAGGTTTGAAATTTTGGTCGCCTCTCTCTCTACAATCCTCTCTCTCTACAATTCTCTCTCTCTAGATTTCTCTTTCTCTTGCCCTTTTGTGCATACAAGTAGAGATACACTTCTAGTTTGCCTATCAACCCTTAACCAAAGTTGCTTATCTTTGGGCTGAGGTTGCTTGAGACCCTCTTTGAGCTCTAAAAGGTGTTTGTGGGTTGGATTGTTGCCTATTTTGTGCTTTGGCTCCAAGAGGTATACTACTTGCTTTGCTAGCTTGTTTTGCACACTTGCTTTGCCACCTTTTTCTACTATTTTGGGGCTGGTTTTGACTTGTAAAAAGTTCTGTTTTTGAGGCCTAAAAGTGGTGGTTTGAGCCCTTTTGAGTTAGGGGGTTGTATATCCCTTTTGCTTTTTAGCTTGTTAAGTTTTTTGAGCTATTTTTCATCACTTTCAAATCAACTTTTTTTGGGCCTTTTAACCACTGAATTTTAGCGATTTTTCAGTGGTAAAAATCAACTTTTGAAGTCCAAATTTGGAGGGGTTAGCCTCCCCTCCTTGTGTCTTGTTTGTATGCCTAGTTAGCTTCATGTGTTAGCATGTTTTTCTAGCTTAACTTAGCTTAAGTCCAACATGTTTTTGCCTCTGAAATAACCTATTTTGGCTCTGTTTTGGGCTGGTTAGTTCAGTTGAGGATTGTTTTGCATAGTTATAATGTTAATTCCTTCACTAGCTTAGTGTTTTAAGGCTTTAACTATCATTGTTTTGAGTTAATAGCATGTTTTAGTACTTTTATCACTCAATTTCAGCACATACAATCTCTACAACCTCCCTCATTTCTTCACTTTTTCATTTGCTTTGAGGGTTGTTTTAACCTTAGGATTGTTTAAGCTTGAGGTTGAGGCTCATGCTTAATAGTTTAATCCTCTTTTGAGGGTTTATTACCAACGACATGAAGCTTCCCCCATGCCTTGAACTACCCCTTAGTTGTCACTTCTTTCACTTTAGAAGACACTCACCAATGGACTAATTGACTAAAGAATGGTTTCGGTAATTAAAATGAGTAAACAAAATTGGACAAGTAAAAGTGTGCAAGATAAGCATTCTTTGTTTTGCATTACATGTGTTCAAATCGAACGTTAATTTGAACACAAGGCAAATAGGACATTTTATACTCAATAGTGATGAAATGTGTCATTTTCCTAGGTCACCATTGCCCTTGATCATGCATGATAGGGTGATAGTCATTTTGGTCTTGTTTGTGCATTTATTGAACTTGTACAAACTTGGTCCCTTAGCCATCATGCATGGAAATTGCTTGATTGATGGTTTGAGGGCCAAGAGTTTCTCTCATTTGAGCTTGTGTGATGATAAAGAGGGTAAACAGTATAAACAACCTGTGAGAATACACTATTTTGCTCTGTTTTGCTCTCTGTTGCAGCATGGAAGTGTGAACCAACAGTGACCGACCGGCCACCATCGGTAGTCGACCGGCCCCTTGTCTCCCTTGTCGGCCATTAATGACTTTTGTGCAGTGTGTTCTTGAGGTGGAGCAGAAGTGATCTGGAAGTTGGTATAATTTTCAGTGATCAAATATGTGCAAACAAAGGATTGCAACAACAAAGCAATGGCTTTTTCGGGTGAAAGATCTAGCATGCATGAATTCCTTGCTTCTCGGGATTAGCTAGTTAGTTTAATTAATATCTAGCTTAGATGCATGTTGTAATTAATTAGTTGTAGCTAATTAAGTGTTGTAAATAATTAGTTAGTTTAACTAGTTATTCGTTTTCGGTTAGAATAGTTAATTAGTTTTCAGTTTGTAATAATTAGTTAGCTTTAATTAGCGTAGCTAGTTAATTAGCTTATTCATTTGGACCCTCTTTCGCGAGGGCATGAGGTTGTAATAAGTGTGCGTCTCTGTGTGTATGTCTTCCAACCCCACGTCTTTCTCCCTTTTATTTAATCGCTTTTGATGGTTAGATTAAGGGCATGTTTCGATTAGCATACCTTATGTTTGCATGCTTACATCCATTCATTTGTCTTGCATGCACCAAGGCTCGGCGCATCATTCAAACTGCATTGTACTTTCAATACTTCTTTGAATACGTATTTAATCGCATGTTGTTCAAATCGATCCATATGTCATATTAGTAGCCGAGCCTATTAATTGTATTGTTGCATTAGGCATCTTGTATAGTTAGGATCATGCATCTTTCTAATTCGTTTCTGTTTTGACTTAGAATGCTCAATGAGTTTTATGCTTTAGCACGCTTGCATGAGTGTGATTGCCATGATGCCATGATTAGCATGCTTGTCATGAGGCTATGTGCTTAGATGCTAAACTGCAAAAATGCCTGTGGATGAAGGCTCGTTGTTTGAATTGGAATGATTCAACGAAAATGCGTTTTAAGCCCACTTTGTTGTGGCAAATCATGTTTTAAAGCCCACTATGTTTGGTGGCAAATCCACATCTTTAAGCCCACTTGAGAGTGGCAAATTCAAACTATTTTCGCAAACAAATATGAGTTGAATTGTTCTAAATTGAGCAAACTAGTCTATACTTGCTTGTGTGCATCACATAGTAAAGCTAGTTTAATAATCGGAATAAGAACACATAATGTTTATAAAAAAAATCATATCATGATTAGTAGAGGCCGATCTTTGATCGGGCGAGCGAGGGTGCTCATTTCAGGACCTTCCCCTCTTGTACCCAAGTTCCCGAGCCGAGGCAACTTTGGTGATGACGGACGCCTAGCCTTTGGCACGAGTCAGGATTTCCTAAATTTTCCCAAAACAAAATATTTAGGTGGCGACTTTGTATTTAGCAAAGCAGTCTAATTTTGGCATTATTTGATTTAAAATCGATTTTTTAAAAAGGTTTGTCGGATTTGGACTCTTTGGTATTTATCAGTTTCACATTGTACTTGTGAGACTAGATTCAGAATCGCGGGAGTCCGAACTTTAAGGCCTTCTTTTCAAACCTTTTCCAAAATGTGGGGCGTGGAAAAAGGCGAGTCCACACAGAGCAGAAGAAAGAAGAAAAACCCAAGCCCTGTGATATTTACATCGGCGACTCATTCCGCCTATTTGTTTATGAGAGTTTAAACCGTCAAAGAGAGGAGGCAGGAGTGGTGTTGGTATCACTAGATGGGCGAATGTTATAGCAGTCTATTCGTTTGAGGTTCAAAGCCTCAAACAATGAAGCAGAATATGAGGCACTAATTGCAGGGTTGAAGTTAGCAGCGGTAATGGAAGCCGACGAGGTGGTAGTCTTCTGTGACTCCCAACTTATTGTGAACCAAGCAACATGCAAGTATGTAGCCCGAGATGAGAGAATGATAGCCTGTGTCAAAGAGGTTGTTAGAGTGCTAGCCTTGTTTCAAGATTGCCGACTACAGCAGATTAGCCGAGATGACAATAGTCATGCAGATGCCTTGGCTAACTTGGCTAGTGTAATGAAATCAAGAGAGGCAAGGACAATAATGGTTGATTATTTGTCAGGCCCAAATGTGGAACCACTAATCACAGAGTATGAAGCAATGTGTGTGCAGATGGGTCCAAGTTGGATGGATGCAATAATGATGTTTCTTAGGGACGACAAGTTACCAGATGATCGCAAAGAGGTGCATAAAACCAGAGTGAAGTCGGCAAAGTTTAGCCTAACAGCAGAAGGACATATCTACAGAAAGTCTTTTACTGGTCCCCTTTTGATGTGTGTGCATCCCTCCAAGGTTAAAGACTTCTTGTATGAAATACATGAAGGGGTATGTGGAAGCCATGTTGGGGGCAGATCACTTGCTTATAGGGCCATTACACAGGGTTACTGGTGGCCCTACATGTAGAAAGATGTCGAAGCCTACGTCAGAAAGTGCGAGAAATGTCAAAGGTTCGCACCTTTGATACATTAACCAGCAGTAGATTTGAACCCAGTAACCAACCCTTGGCCATTGTGGGGCATGGACCTAGTTGGACAACTGCCACAAGCAACTGGGCAAAGGAAGTTTCTGCTGGTAGCAACTGATTATTTCACAAAGTGGGTAGAAGCTGAACCCCTTGCGAGGATTCGAGATATTGATGTAAAGAACTTCATATGGAAGAACATTATCACCAAGTTTGGGATCCCAAGGGAAATAATAGCAGATAATAGTACACAGTTCGACAGTAAGCTAATCAAAAGCTTATGTGCAAAGTACAAAATCAAGAATTACTACTCTACTCCAAGTTTCCCTCAGAGTAATGGTCAGGTAGAAGCATCCAATAAGACTATCTTGGATGGGATCAAAAAGAGACTAGAAGCAGCAAAGGGAAAATGGGTGAAGGAGTTACCCAATATACTCTGGGCATATCAGACTACGCCGAGAAGATTAATTGAGGAATCTCCATTTGCCATGGCTTATGACACTGAAGCGATTATCCCACTAGAAGTCGGCATTCCAGGGATCAAAACCTAGAGAGTGGAAAATGGTACTAATGAGGCATTTCTAGTCCGAGATCTAGACCTACTGGAGGAAAAAAGAGAGAGAGCAGTGATTCGGCTGGAGGGATATCAGCAATAACTTGTTAGGGCTTACAACAAGAAGGTCAATCCAAGAGAGTTCAAGTAGGGGACCTTGTGCTGAGGAAAGTGGTCGGCAATAAGAAGGATCCTAGGGAAGGCAAGCTAGGCCCAAATTGTGAGAGGCCTTATAGAATCATTTCGATCGCTGGTAATGGGGCATATTGGCTTAAGGATAGTGATGGCAAAGAGTTGCCAAGACCTTGGAACACTTACAACTTGAAGTTTTTCTATCATTAGATTTTTGTTTTTTCAAAGTTTATGTCTTAATTTTATTAGCCGAGGTAGTAATAAAATTTTAGTTTGATGAATTTGAAATTTGTGTGAAAGGACTAATCAGTCCCATGGCGATGTTTCTAAAGTGAAACATGACGAATAACTTAGACTTATTATATGGCAGAGTTGAACTATACTTGCATATAATAGAGTTGAACTAAGTTGGCGATATTTCTAAAGTGAAACATGACGAATAACTTAGACTTATTATATGGCAGAGTTGAACTATACTTGCATATAATATAATTGAACTAAGTTGGCGATGTTTCTAAAGTGAAACATGATGAATAACTTAGACTTATTATATGGCAGAGTTGAATTATACTTGCATATAATAGAGTTGAACTAAGTTGGCGATATTTCTGAATGAAACATGACAAATAACTTAGACTCATAATATGACAGAGTTGAATTATACTTGCATATAATGGAGTTGAACTAAGTTGAATTAACCTGGACTTGCCATGTCGGCAAAGTCAAACTCAGAATGGAACTAAGTGCATTTCAGTTAGATTAACAAAGAAACCAAAGTTGAGAACCTCAGCTAGTCTTTGTTTGAATCTGATTTCAGCGAAAGACGATAGACACATGCTTAATATGAACTTAAGTGAAACTTAGGTTCATATTAGGGGGCAGAGAACTGGAGAATGATAAAGGTTTAAGAGCTTGGGAAGACTTGTTGAAATTTTTTAAATTTACAAGCTATAATTGTTGTTCAAATTTTTTAAATTTACAAGCTAGAATTAGGTTAAATACTTGTTGAAATTCCAGGAAAATTTACAAGTTAAAGTTAGTTAAGGTAATATTGAAAGAAGTATCCGAGATACATACTGGCCGAGATAACTAACCAGGTTGTCAAAACTTGGAAAGGGTGAAGTCTTAATAGAAGACAACATATGGAGGCAAACAAGCAATGCTTGACTGAATAACAGTTGTAAAAATATTTTTTAAGTGTTATCCGAGGTATTCCAATTGTTGGCCGAGGCAAACAGTCAAGGTTTATATTCGAGGTATTATATCCCGGAGTTATACAGTTAAGGTATACTTTGAAGAAATACAAAAAATACTCTAAGTATAAAGGCATACTAGGCATGGAAGGAAAACAATAAGGACATAAGAAAAGCATCCAAACACTTAAAAAAAAAAAGCATGCATTTAAGGGAGGAACTTGTTCGGATTCAAAAACAAGGCACATCAGCCAGACTGAAACTTAACATTGTTCAAAACAGAAAGGTTGCAACAACTACAAAGTACAAAAAGATGAGAGATTCTAAGTGGACGGCTCTGCTTCGACGACTAGCTGTGTGTTAACCTCCGTAAACAGTTGGGAAAGCTTCTTGGTAGTCATCTCCGCCTCAATCTCGGTATCGATCTCAAGAAGAGTTTGGTCGAGGCTTTTCTCGGCTGTCTGTACCTCGGCTTCCAATACGGCTTTCTTGGGAGAGGCGCTCTTGGAGACCTTGTCCTCTTCATCTTAAGTCAAGTCAAGGACTTGCTCATTCAGAGTAGGGGACTTGGCCCCAACAGCAGCCTCATTTTCATTCCCAGCCTCCTCGTCGGCGTCATCCTCCTTGGCATCGTCATCAGACTCTTGTGGAGCTACATGGAGAGGCACTTGGAGCTGATCAATGTCACGAAAGGGGGAGTCCATTAGGACAGCCATCTTGTTGAGCATCATCGTCCAGCCGAGGTAATAACCTCGGTTGCAAACCAGGTTAACTTGCTCTTTGTATTGATCGCAGACGGCGGCTTGTGTAGACACCCCATTTTTGACCGACCTTAAGACTCAGACGTCACCGATTGAGCGCTTGGTGATGTTGCATATTGTGCTCGTTCAGAAGTCTCAGAGTCGCGGCCGTGCGCCCTGCCTCCGGATTTCCGAACCCTCTTCTGTGCCTTGCCTCGGTTTGCGAACCAGACTTGGTTTTCTCTGTTTTCTTTCCTGAGGGGAGGGAGAGGTCCCGTAGACCATCTCTCAGTGGCCGTGGGCTACATTTCGTGGCCGTAGGCCATTTTGCCCATTTCGGAGCCCGGTTCCCGGTTTTCGGAGCCGTCAGGCCGTGTGCCTCGGTTCGGGACCACCCAACCATCTCCGATTCCTCCGGTTCTTGGCATCCATCTCATTTACTCCCTAACGAGGGACACTGGGGTCTTAGATACCCACTTTGTGGCCAACACCACTTTCGGTGCTTAACGGCCGGTTTTCGGGACCCCGAACTGCGTGTTTTGGTCCCCGAGCATTCGTTTTGCATCGGTTTTCGTTCATTTTTGGCAGGTACCTCTATTTTATCATAACGAGGGACACTGGGGTCTTAGATACCCACTTCGTGGCCGAATGCCACTTTCGGTGCTTAACAGCCTATTTTCGGGACCCCGAACTGCGTGTTTTGGCCCCCGAGCATTCGTTTTGCATCGGTTTTCGTTCATTTTTGGCAGGTACCTCTGTTTTATCATAACGAGGGACACTGGGGTCTTAGATACCCACTTCGTGGCCGAATGCCACTTTCGGTGCTTAACAGCCTATTTTCAAGACCCCGAACTGCGTGTTTTGGCCCCCGAGCATTCGTTTTGCATCGATTTTTGTTCCTTTTTGGCAGGTACCTCTGTTTTACCCCCAGGAAGATCACTGGAGGGTGGGAGGCTAGCAATTGTCTCAGCAACCTGTTATGCTCTTCCGGCGCCCCCCGGCGCCCGTTTTTCTCACTTCCGGGCTAATGTTGAACACCCTAGGGCCATTTTCTTCGAGCCAAAACCACATATTTGTGTTGTACACACATGGGAGGATCCTAAAAACACATGGCCGGCCAGTAATTCTTTTGTCCATTTTGAAACCTCTTTGAAAAGTGGATCCGGGAAGGAAAAGTCTGCGCGACTTCACCGAAACGGGCGTAACTCTTTTCACAAGAGGAATTAAAGTATGAGGCCACCATCGTTGGAAAGATTACTCCCGGGGCTTCATTTTGCACTCAAGAATCTCCTAAATTCAATTCCGGACTGAGGAGATATGGTTGATTGAAGTAAGGCATCACTCCGGTTGAACCGAAATCTGCGCGGCTTCACGGAAACGGGCATAACTTTTTCCACAGGAGGAATTTTGATGCAAGGTTTGCGCCATTGGAAAGATAACTTCCGGGGCTTCAATTTGGACACTTGAATGGCCACATTTGGACTTCCCTAGCACCCACCGGCTAGCCTTCTTCCCGACAGCTTTTTTTAACTAGCTGGCCGGCCACCCTTTTGTGAAATGACCTTTTTGCCCCTGTGAGCTGGCCGGCCATTTTCCTCTCCCTCAGTGTATTCCAGCTGTGCCAGCTGATTTCCAATTGGACCATCCTCCATACACGTGTATGGAGGATTAGAGAGGTCTTGGAGATATTTTTGATGCCTCTCCTCTATAAAGGAGAGGCTTGGCTTCTTGGATGGAGGTTGGACATTGTTAGACACATTTTGGGAGAGTTCCATACCTTCCACCTTCCATTTTCTCTCCATTTCCAAGCTCCAAAGTCATTTTCTTGCACCATTTCTACATCAACCCCTAGCACAAGACCCCCACACTCCATTCCAACACTTGGAGCTGATTTCCAGCAGCTAAGAGGCAACAAATTTGGTCCAAGAAGGAAGCCAAGACTTGTCTACAAGGGTAAGTTGCCATTTCCCCCTTTTGTAGCTCTTTTTTGCACCATTCTTCTAGCCTATTGTCTTGTTGTTTTGAGCTCCGACCCTAACTGAAAGGGGCATTATTTTGAGCCGTTTTACATGTTTGTTGAAGGGTTCAACCCTATTTGAGATCACTATCTTGCACTTGTTTCAATACCCCTTGGTATGCCTTAATCTTGCATGATTTCTTTGGCCTATGAGTGATCTGTTTTAGAGCATAATGTAAACTGTAAGTGGGCCTATTTTGAGCCCCTCTTCAACATTGAATAAGGGCTCAACCCTGTTTGGCCTCTCTATCATGCACTTGCTTCACAATTCCTCCAATTTACCGTAAATTTGCATGATTTGTTTGGCCTATATGTAAATTGTTTTGGAGCATGTCATGAACTGTGAGTAAGCTTATTTTGTGTCCCTATACAACATTGTAGAAGGGATCAACCTTGTTGGGGGTCTCCATGTTGTGCTTGTCTTTATATCCCTCTTTGGCCCCCATTCTTGCATGCTTTTTTAGGCTTATCTAGCTTCTGTTTTCGGCCATCATCAGTACTGAAAATATCCATATTTTGATCTTCTTGACATATTTCATTAAGGGTATTTTCTGGTTTGATGGATGTTTGGGGTACCTCATGTTATAGCCTTATGTATCCTCAATCTTGCATGGCATTTTTAGCATGTTTGCATACTGAGTTGGGGGATGTCATCTACTGTAAATGTTCATATTTTAGTCCCTCATCAGTGTTGTAGAAGGGTACTTTTCCATTTGGGCATCGCATGTATCACTTGCTTCAATACCCCTCTTGCGGGGACATTTTTGCATCCTTGCTTAATCCTATGTGTGCTCGCTGTTTAGCCCTTTTTATGACTGAAAAATGCTTTTCTTGGGGCTGCCTTGATACTGTATTTTCATTCCATGTCCATATTATGCATGTTTTAGTATGGCTGTAGGCCATTTCGGGTGCTTAATATCGCATTTTCGGGACCATTCCGTACATTTGGTGTCATTTCCCCACCTTTCGGGACTGTTTTGCATCATTTGTGAGTGCTGAAATTCCATTTGCATGTT